>OX457039.1:55706596-56064096 GCA_949752735.1 Lumbricus terrestris
CTTCGTGAAAAAGGAAAATTGGTTGCACAATGTCGGGCAATTTTGAGCACTTTAAATCACAAGCACGCGAGATCTGGACGCGAGTTAATCTGACATAATAATAGCCTAATATAAATCATAATTATTAGTCCAGGCAATCTAGCTCAAAAGTACCGTCAACCTGGGCAAAATTGTAATAGAAGCTTTTAAAACGGTTTCCTGTTCAGAATTTTCTGCTGAATAACATATCCAAAATCGGACAAAATCCGACCATGGGGTCACCCCCCAAAATGGGGTTCAAAATATGATGGGTTTCATGCTTTTTTACATTGAATATCGGGCTGCTAGTACAGAGACCTGGTTAAAAATGGTTCACTTTGTGATACAAGCATGAAATTTGGTACATTCTACGAACATGTCATAAGAAAAAGATTTGGCTATAGGGCCATCGCATATTTGACCCCTGGCCCCAATGGCAGCCATTTTTCAAAATGGCCCCCGGTTTACAGATTTTAAATTATCTCAGCTTCCAGTACACTTAGAATCGTCATCTTGGTGTCTAAACATACATAGTTAGGGGCGAGGATTCCAACACAGCCATTGCAAATGTTCCCCACGGCTTCAATGGCGGCCATTTTCCAAAATGGCCGACCAAAATACGAAATTTTCAATATCTCAGCTTCCAGTACACCTAGAAATGCCATCTTGGTGTCTAAACATACATAGTTAGGGGCGAGGATTCCATCAGAGCCATTGCAAATGTTCCCCACGGCTTCAATGGCGGCCATTTTCCAAAATGGCCGACCAAAATACGAAATTTTCAATATCTCAGCTTCCAGTACACCTAGAAATGTTATCTTGGTGTCTAAACATACATAGTTAGGGGCGCGGATTCCAACAGAGCTGTTTTACATTGAATATCGGGCTGCTGACGACCTCAATGTGCTTGAAATCATTCACCTAAAAAATTCTGGATGTGGTATCACATCCCGTGAAAGCATGCAGAAACAAGAGAAACCTGCAGGTGTCAATGCCCAACATGGTTTGAATGCTGCAGATATCATAGACAGGATATGGATGTAATCCCCGTCTTATATCACTGCGATAGTAGCGCTTGAAGCCATTGTCCTTGGCATGGTACAGAGGCAGAATCAACAAGTCTGTATCTCCACTCGAAGCTCTCGGGTGTATTGACCTCGGTGCCACGGAGCTTTGTTCCTGTGATCACCGGCAATCGACCACTAAGTCCCATCGCATCCACCGTTCACGGTTCCGGATCTTCACCACTTCCATCGGCGTCGTCTCCTGTAGATCGGAGTGATGCTCATCCAGTCGGAGATCATCTTATACGGCTAAATCCACCTCGGCATGCCTCTCATCAGGCTCATCAGCTCAAGTGCACCACGCTCAACGTTCGCTCTCTCACCAAGAAGGTCGACGTTGTAAAGTAGTGCTGGCTCGATATGGGACTCGATATCATCGGCCTCACTTAAACGTGGCACAAGGACGCCGACGTTGTCTCGCTCAGGCGCCTTGGATCTTCGGGCCTACAGATGCTTGAGCGTGCTCGCCCTGTTCAGCGGGGTGCAAGGACTGATGACGTCGGCTATAAAAATCATGGTGGGGTCGTCTTTGTTGCACCTGCTCTTGTCAGGCTGATGAAACTTACTGCTCCGTTCGAGTCAACGACCTTCGAACATCTCATCGCCAGGGTAATGGTCGCTGGAAGTTCGTTCATCTTCGTTGTCGTCTACCGCTCTGCCGCGGTGACTGCAACCTTCTTAGACTATAATTTCGCGTCCTGCTTGAATACTTGTCATCTTTCGCTATGCCCTACGTCATCACAGACGATATCAGCATCCGCTTTGACCGTCCTGACGACACGACCGCCTCGCCTGCTACTGAGTTGCTCGGCGCGTTCGGTGCAGTGCGTGGCTGCATGGTGCTACTAACGATCGTGGAGGCACTCTTGATGTCGTCATCACAAGAGAGGGCGAGAGGCCATCAGCGGTCGATGTCATCGGCGTCCCAGGATGCATGTCCGACCATCGGATGGTGACAAGGCCCTTCCATGCTGCTCCAGTCGAGACACCAGTCTACAGAACCCAGCGTCGCAGATCCTGGAGGAGATTCGACGTCGCCGGGTTCAAGAACGATCTCAAAGCCTCCTACCTCTGCGATGGTTCCGCTGGGTTACTGACCGGCACCGGCGCAGACTCGATGGCCTCACGCTTCGATGAGGTGATCACAGTCTTGCTCGACACCGAAGCACCGATGACCGAGATCACCTGTCGGTTTTGAGGCACAGCCACCAAGTGGTACGACTCTGATTGCCGCTCTGCGAAGCGTTATGCCAGGCAGCTTCAGCGTCGCTTCAAGAGGTCGCGCACGGAGAGCATCCGTGGCATTTGGATGGGGGCATTGAAGTCAATGCACTGCCTCGTACGGCCAAGACGGGGTCGCTTCTGGAAGTCGAAGGTTGACTCCCAGCGTGATTCGGGGTCGCTATGGCAAGCGATCAGCGATGGACTTGGCAGGGACCAGGACGCTGCACCTGCTGCTGACCCGGGGCTTTCGGCTGAGGCTTTCGCCGACTACTTTGACCAACGAGTCTCCGACATCAGGTCGGCCACTGAGGGCGCACCGTCACCGGTGTTTCGCGATATTGCGATGGGAGACCGGTTTCCGGTTTTGAGCCCGTCACAACTGATGCCATCTGCCGGTTGGTCAATGACGCCGCCGACAAGTACTCGATGAAGGACGCCATGCCCACGTGGCTGCTTAAGACCAGCATCGACCTGCTTGTGGGGAACATTTGCAAAGGCTCTGTTGGAATCCTCGCCCCTAACTATGTATGTTTAGACACCAAGATGACATTTCTAGGTGTACTGGAAGCTGAGATATTGAAAATTTCGTATTTTGGTCGGCCATTTTCCACAATGGCCGCCATTGAAGCCGTGGAGAACATTTGCAATGGCTCTGATGGAATCCGCGCCCCTAACTATGTATGTTCAGACACCAAGATGACATTTCTTGGTGTACTGGAAGCTGAGATATTGAAAATTTCGTATTTTGGTCGGCCATTTTGGAAAATGGTCGCCATTGAAGCCGTGGGGAACATTTGCAATGGCTCTGATGGAATCCTCGCCCCTAACTATGTATGTTTAGACACCAAGATGGCATTTCTAGGTGTACTGGAAGCTGAGATATTGAAAATTTCGTATTTTGGTCGGCCATTTTGGAAAATGGCCGCCATTGAAGCCTTGGGGAACTATTGCAATGGCTGTGTTGGAATCCTCGCCCCTAACTATGTATGTTTAGACACCAAGATGACGATTCTAAGTGTACTGGAAGCTGAGATAATTTAAAATCTGTAAACCGGGGGCCATTTTGAAAAATGGCTGCCATTGGGGCCAGGGGTCAAATATGCGATGGCCCTATAGCCAAATCTTTTTCTTATGACATGTTCGTAGAATGTACCAAATTTCATGCTTGTATCACAAAGTGAACCATTTTTAACCAGGTCTCTGTACTAGCAGCCCGATATTCAATGTAAAAAGCATGAAACCCATCATATTTTGAACCCCATTTTGGGGGTGACCCCATGGTCGGATTTTGTCCGATTTTGGATATGTTATTCAGCAGAAAATTCTGAACAGGAAACCGTTTTAAAAGCTTCTATTACAATTTTGCCCAGGTGAAACTGTAAATTGCCTGGACTATATTGCTCCACGATAATTATGACCTATTAAGCTGCAATCTCGATTATCCATTAGAATCAAATTTGCAGCAATTTTAGTGCTACGAAATCATAACTACTAATCTACTATGAGCGACACCAGTATTTCAATTAATTACTCGTTACGATTAAATATGTAATAGTCTATATGACTAATTTCTTGAGAATGGATGCAATTAAGTGAAAAATTAATTACACCTGTAATTAATCGTTCGAAGTGCAATTCGTGCTGTCGCCTCGTCTGAAATTAAACTCAATTATTGTTGAAGTTGAACAAAACATTAGTTTTGTGCCCATTTCGTTCGCAAAGACAAATCCAATCCAAGTGAAGCCATCTACAATTCGGTCGATTGCTATGTTGTTCTGTCATTTGGCTTAGGTCTGATAGTAGTTTAGTTTGAAGCGGATTTATGTATGTATCTGGGGATGTATTATAAGTATAGACGGATGAATGAATGTATCTGTGTTTCTTCAATATGCTTGCTTGCTTTAATGCGCGCGTGTATTTTTTATATGCGATAGCCGACTGTCATGAAGTATACATTGTAGGCCTATTTCAACGGATCACAAGGAGCAGGAACTTCGTTTGGGTCTTTCACGGAAGAACTCTCCACTCGGTCAGTTTGTACACAGCCCACAAAGGGTACATTAACGAGAGACAGACTATAGTGAGACAAAGAGACGTACTAAGAAGATTGAGACGTGCACGGCTGTAGAGAAAGGGATCTAGAGAAGAAGGAGGGTGGTTACTCGTTCGTTAATACCATCAAAGAGATCGACCTCTGGGCGGTCCCTTTCATCTGCCTCACACCACCTGGAGAGATTATCCCTATTATAGCTGAAGGCAGATGGATCTTAGGCAAGTTTCTCACGATTATGCAGGTAGGTATGCGCTTAAGAACTATAGAGGGCGATTCTAAACAATCCGATTGTTAGGAGTTGCTGTTTGTTTATGCCGTTTACTCGATAGCTTAAATGCTTTGGGATGAAACTTCATCCGCAGATTTCGATTTAATAACGTATCGGGTTAAAGGCATGGTTTTACCAGTGTGGTTTTACCAGTGTGGTTTTACCAGCGTCTTTCGCCACTGATTCCTGAGTTTGAATTTGATCTTAGCAGCAGTTGTAATTGCTTGCTCGTTTATGCCATGTCAACGAGATATAGGCTATAGCCTACATTAGAACAGAAATTAACCAGTTTGAAGAACAATCCACACATGACTATAAGAATCATGCAATCATCTTAAACTGAGGATTAGGTCGAAATCCATCTATGACTGTAATGAGCATAAGAATTTGTACTGAACCTCCGTGGAAAGGCTGATTCAAAATTGATGGAAATATAATGGGTTTTCTTTAACTGGCTCATTGGACCTATAAGCTGGAATTCAGCTTCAAGTATAGGGCTTAATCAGGGTTTTAAGTGTGCCTGGACGGTAATGGAAGGCGTCCATGCACTTGTTTTAAAATCTGAACGCCGTCCAACCACTTATTGGCGAGCACAGACTGGAAAGGCAAGGGGCGTCCAGGCACTTCTTTTGGAGAGGTAAGGGGCGTCCAGGCACTTATTTTTCCACACTTTAGGCACTGGGCCTAATAGTCCAAGCAGAAGAAGCTGAGCTACGTGTCATCCAGAAAAAGATTTAGAAGACCACATGAAGAAGATGATTGTAATTATATCGAGTCAGTGAAACAGTTCCGAATGAAAGAGATGCGTGTAATGTAATGTAATGACGACAATGTAAACACTGTAAAGAGCGATTAACTTCAGATTAATATTGAGCGTGTTTCAACCTCAAAGCAGCAGAGGTAAGAGATTTGTTGAAGAGGCACATGTAGGCTATAGCCTACTGTACGTCAGAATGAAGCGTATCCAGAGCAGCAGCATTAGGCTATTATTATAAAAATTATTAATAAGCTACTCTATAATACAACACAATGACGCACATGTGCACGCGGCCAGAGAGAAAGCTAATCTATATTATACAATCTATATTATACAATGTCATCATATTTTATCTTGCAGTCATTTGAAACTGAGATTATAGCCTAATGATTATTGTCTGTTAATATCGGCCAATGCTTGTGTTGTAGTTGGTATGCATATAATGCAGCTGAAACGTAGCATACAGTTCGTCGGTTCACATCCATTCAGGGGCTTCTATCTCTATCAGAGCTTAAAGTGTAGTAAAATAAGTGCCTGGACGCCCCTTGCCTTTCCAAAATAAGTGCCTGGACGCCCTGTACCTTTTAAGGCTATGCTGGCCAATAAGTGGCAGGACGGTGTTCAGATTTTAAAATAAGTGCATGGACGCCGTCCATGGCCGTCCAGCCACACTTTAAGCCCTGATCTCTATACATGGCGGGCGCAGCTTGCGCCCAGTGAAAAATAGGGGGGGAATCAGAAGACAGCCAAAATTCACGTCGGCTGGGGGGGAAGGTCGGACATGGAGGGCAGCGTTCAATCTAGGCATCACTAAAGGAAGATAGTAAGGGAAGAAACCCCAGAAAATACTCCCCCCCATATAAATTTGGACAAAATGGTAGAACTAATAGCTTTTAGCAAAATGTATACACTTTAAACACTTTGAGTTGTTAGGCTACTATCTGCATTTTTGAATCACATGAACTGCTATAACATCTATAATATACTATAAAATTTCCTATTACATGATTATAATTATGTTTTTACTATTTAAAAAAATAATACAATCATATTATAATTGAAAAAAATGATGTTAATACAAATACTATTTTGCACAACTAAATGGCTTCTCTCCAATGTTATCTTTCAAATTTCAGACATTCAAATTTGGTCCTTGAACACTTAGTAAAGCAACATCATTATTACGTGGGCTTACAATGTAGGACCTACATAGTATTTTATTGTATTGCATTGTGCTCTAAAAATTTATGTAGCGCCCCTCGAGTGCACACTGATCAGAGGCGCAAAACATATGGCTGCCCAATTTGGCAGCAATTCCTCCACCGAAACAGTAGAGTAATTTTGCTTTGAGGACAGCTTAAAATGCTGAAATTGCAATGCGGAAATAGCAAAAATTTCTTATGGGGAGGGGCACATTCCCTCCCCATAACAGGTCCCTTCTCGGCGCTACACATACTTCGGCAATCGTCTGCTGGATGCTCGTTTGTCCCTCTCCAAACAAACCTTCATTCCCACAATAGAGGAGGGCATGCGCTAGATTGCATTATTTTGCATACATAGAGGAAGGCCGGGCCAGAAAAAGGGGGGGAGAAAAGGGATTGCGCCCGGTTGCTTAGGGGGGATAGAAGCCCCTGCATCCATTTGAGTTCTAAAGAACTCCATGTCTCTGTCGTAATATATTTTTAGAATGCCATCTAAAATCTGATTATCAGTAGAATTGCGGCAGTCGGTGCTGTCGCGTCTTCTATTGAGACGGATTATACTTAATTGCAATGTCCTCTCTTCTTTATCTCGCAACTCGATAGGTTAACAGTTATCTTTGCTTTCATTATAAGCTTATATATTTCGTGTGTGCGAGTCTTTCATGCACTTGGTGCTTGGTACGACATGAAATAGTTAATTGAAACTCTGACGGTTCCCAGTGCAGCAAAAAACTTCTAGCCTATAGCTGCTAACGATGAATGGGAGAGAGCCAGACAACCAGACATATATCTGCGTGTAGCCTATCTATGCGCACGCAAACACCTATATATAGTCCTACACACATATAAATTATAATTATACATACATAAATACACACACTAAACCTATGCTGCATATATAAATTAGACATGCTATAAGTTGTACATGTAGTATGTACATTCATTGATTTACTGCGCCCGGGAACCTTGTTGCCCCTCGGGCGTATACCCATGGTCCCAGTCCCGACTGCCACCGCTCTGCAGAGAGGTATATGCTTTTAGTTTCATTTGCACCGACTAGGCTACAACTAAAACTACATAGAATCGATTCCTTTCCACGGCCAGCCTGTGGCTTTTGGAATGGGCCTCCCAGAAGCTGCACCTGTTCCGTGGGACTCTTAGCGAAGAATTTGAAAATTAAATCTAGAGTGTTGTAGTGAGTTGCAAATAGAATGTCCTCTTATTGACTCCAGGTTACTATTAATTTTCACAATCAAATTTATCTCAGGTAAAAGGCTGTAGTATAATGGCTACAATTGAATTTTTCACTGACAGCAACTATACTAATTAAGGAAAGTGGCACAGGATTAACAGACGCACAAAATAATTACATGTACATTGATAGCCATATTGACTGCATGGTGGGCCAAATGCCCACTTTTTCTCTCTCTTAGTCTAACGCACAGGGAGCGCCTCTGATTGTGTGCACTATGAGAGTCGCTAGGCCTACATAAATTGATAGATACAACACAATTCAATACAGCACAATACAATAGCTTCGCTTCCAATTGCGTATGGTACATGTATTCCCTTGCTTTGTTGAGCCGTTGGTGTTTCGAATCGCAGAATATGAATGGTATGTAGTATTAGTTCTAACATCCGTGTCATATCCCATGACTTCTGCTGTTTTTCATCGCAAAACTGCTCTCAGTGGAATTGCATGCAGGAAGCTATCTGTATTCTCATGGAGTTGCAAACAAACATCTATACAGCGCCATACGTATAGCCGATATATGCTCGGTAGGAACAGGCAGACAAAAACCCATGTTGCCAGCATAATATGAAGATGAACTTGGAAGACCGAGACAGTATTGAATATTATGAAACGGACTATAGCCTGCCTTTTCTCTCGGGGTTGCACGCACTGGGAGCGCTTCTGAAAGGCTCTTGCTGCAAGAAGCGCTTTATAAATGGACAGATTCAATATAATACAATACAATTACATATAATCTAATGTCAAAACCGTTTGCTTTATTTGTTTCAAAACAGTGTAGACATAATATTGTGTATATTTGTATATATTGTCAAGCCTGCTAGGGTGTCAACAATGAAGATTTCTCTTCTTCTTATACCCCAAATATTTGAGTTTATATGGAATAAATATAAAATTGCAGGTAGAGGATTAACATTGGTTCTCGAGTCGTAAAGTTTAGAAATAACAACACTTGTAGAATGGGAAATTATAATTGTATATAATAAATAATCATAGGTTCTATAGTACCAACCAATTTCTATTGTTTAATAGATAGAATGTCTACTTTTACCTGCATATTATCATGTTAAATTTACTAAATATATAGTCCTCGAAAATACTCTCATTCTTTGGAACATTGCTTTCCACTCCAAATTGAAATCTCACCTCTTCATATAAGCTTAAATCTTACACTAATCCATCCGATCCCCAGCTAGCCATATTGAGCCTTTCTCGCCCTCAACGAAACCCGCCTTTGTAGCTGCGCTCTCTCCTCTCTGTCTCTCTCTGTCTCTCTGCCTCTCTGTCTGTCTGTCTCTGTCTGTCTCTGTCTATGTATCTGTCTGCCTGTCTCTCTTGCTCTCTCTCTCTCTCTCTCTCTCTCTCTCTCTCTCTCTGTGTATCTGTCTCTCTGTGTGTCTCTGTCTCTGTCTCTCTGTCTCCCTCCCTCCCTCCCTCCCTCCCTCCCTCCCTCCCTCCCTCCCTCCCTCCCTCCCTCCCTCCCTCCCTCCCTCCCTCCCTCCCTCCCTCCCTCCCTCCCTCCCTCCCTCCCTCCCTCCCTCCCTCCCTCCCTCCCTCCCTCCCTCCCTCTCTCTCTCTCTCTCTCTCTCTCTCTCTCTCTCTCTCTCTCTCTCTCTCTCTCTCTCTCCTCTCTCACTCTCTGACCTCCTTTGGACAGTGATCTGTGGACAACCCATCTAATCCGACACATGGCTCGTGAATAAGTTGGCGCCTGTGCTTAATTTTAAAATATAGCTTTAGAAATTGTAATCTTAATATTCCCATTACTGTATTCACATTGGGTTCTATTTCATAGTCTAGTATTCATGCTATTGAGTCGCAAATGTCTGTGACGTTCGATTTGGAGTTTTCAAACAAAATGGCAATTTATGGAGATCAGACAACTACTCAGCCTCTACTTTTAGAGAATCTAATAATAATATGGGAAAGCAATTACAAAGTTCACACGAACGTGATTCCATCGACCGCCAGTACCGACTACAGAGACATCGAAGTGACCTGTCACCAAATCGAAAAGCGATCACTCTTTTATTGCAATCACGCAGATTGCACGAGATTATCGGCCACTACTACATACGAATGACGCTGAGTGCCATGATTGACAGGTTCATGCCGTCCGCTTTGCGGTTTTTCCACGAACCGTATGAATGATACCATGAAGCAGCAGCAGCAGCAGCAGCAGCGGCAGCAGCAGCAGCAAGGGTGATTGCCTTCTTCTTCAATGGCCGGGTGGCTGAGACTGGGCTTTTTCTGAGAACCGTGTTTTGTGCTAAGTGCTGCATTGTGCACCTGCCAATCACAGCCTCCTCACAGGTCGTCGAATCTCCTGCAGTACGTCAGGGCTTAATTGACGGATGGCCATGCAATCTCGATGCAGGCAGAGACAAATCATTAGTTCCAACCGTGAGACTCGAGTTGTCACCGGACGACGTTCTGACCACCATGCAACCCCTCCCCACCTTCCCAACGCAATCAGGGTCAGTGGAAAGCTTCTCTAACGGTGCGGCGTCACATCTGCTCCGGTCGTCTTGACAACGGAAAGCACAAAAGGCGTCAAGATGAAGGCGCCTATATTCGAAATTACGGGTTAATGACGCTCGTCTGTCTGTCTGTTTGTTTGTCTGTGTCTCTGTCTGTCTATCTGTCTGTCTCTCTCTCTGCGCTTCTCTGCGTGCAGGTGCTTACACCGTTCGAAAAGGACGGCGTCGCATGTTACTTATACGCTCTTCCGGTCCTTAGTATACCGTTTTTATCATTGCAGCTGTCTCTTTCTATACATGTGCTGTCTCTGTCTCTGTCTCTTACCTTGTCTCTGTCTCTGACTCTGTCTCTGACTCCGTCTCTGTCTCTGTCTATGTCTCTGACTCTGTCTCTGGCTCTGTCTCTGCCTCTGTGTCTTCGTCTGTCCACTCTCGGTCTGCAGCGGAATACCCATGTAGACCTAAGTCCAAGTCAATATCCAGATCCATCAGCGCGACCTTTGAGAGCGTATATACATTGGCTTCCAGGCACGTTATGCTATCATTAATGCTCCTGTCATGGAAGTGCGACAGAAACGCATCCGTTGACAGTTAAGAGGGGGCTCTTTGTGGTGACAGCGTGGCTTTCATCTAACAGCCGAAGGCTAAATTCCCTGTCACCTAAGTGCCAAATGGTTACTTTTAACAGAATTGATGTTTCATGCATTAGGTCGACGACTCTAAGTATGAGAGATTTACTTTATGCATGATTTAAGGAAACATTTCCCTGTTTCGCATTGTGCATAATTATCGTCCATATACTCTTTCGGAATCTGATAAAATTCTGTTCGGCTGAATGGCACAACTGAACTGTAAGGTGTGTCCTTAACGTACTCGTAATCGAAATGTCAAAATTTTTGACGACTACATTGAAGTGCAAGTTGACGACTAAATTGACGACTAAATTAACGACTAAATTGACGACTAACTTCACCACTAAACTGACGACTACATTGACGACTAAATTGACGACCAAATTTAGGATTAAATTGACTACTTAATTGACGACTAAAATGACGACTAACTTGACGACTAAACTGACGACTAAATTTACGACTAAATTGACTACTTAATTGACGACTAAAGTGACGACTAAAGTGACGACTAACTTGAGGACTAAACTAACGACTACATTGACGACTAAATTGACGACTAAATTGACGGCTAAATTGACGAATAAATTGACGAATAAATTGACTACTTAATTGACGACTAAATTGACGACTAAATTGACGACTAAATTGACGACGAAATTCATGAGTGAGTTGACGACTAAATTGATGAATAAATTGACGACTAAATTGACGACTAAACTGACGACTAAATTCACGCCTAAATTGACCACTAAATTGACGACTAAATTGATGCTAGGTGCGCCAAGAGAACTGCGCACCATGGCTCCAATTTGAAGCCTGGCGCAGTTCTCTTGACGCACCTAGCAAATTGCTGTTTAGCATCGTTGCGAAAAAATCACCTATCATCATCGTCGTCGTCGTCGTCGTCGTCGTCGTCGTCGTCGTCATCATCATCATCATCATCATCATCATCATCATCAACAACAACAACAGTAACAGTAACAACAACATCAACATCGTCATCATCATCATCATCATCGAGCATCAGTGTTATCAAAAATCAGATGAGCCCATCGACAGAAGAGAGAAAAACTGATACGAAACGACACAGAAAAAGTTATTTTGAGAGACGGTCATTTGTGAACGTTCATCCTGTCTGCAGATTAGCTGCCTCTAATTTGCCTAAAGAAGAAACATCTAAACCGAACGAAGCCGCATTCCCCTAATTAGCAGTCGATCCTATTTATACATCTGACCGACCGATCGACCAGCAGATGTCTCATGCCTAATTGTTTCGATTCCATGTCGACAGATACGTTGATCAGAAGTTATAGAAGAGCAACATGGCGTTCATCACTCGCTTCTGATTCTCCAGCCAATTGGATTCGTCGTAGGACGAGAAGTTGCGAGTGTCGTCATCGGAAGCCACAGTCGGTATGTACGGAGGCTGGATAGCAGACGATAAAAACTAGGTTGTCATAGGCAACGCTTTCTTTTTGTCACCTGTTTGGAAACTATAGGGCCTACCGTTAAGTTCAATATTAAAAGAGGAATTAAGATCAGGGGGTTAGGTCAGCTGCCAATTGAACTGTGAAACAATCAGCAAACGATATGTCAAGGTGGATAACATCAGCAGAGCACAACTGCACAAATAGCATAGGCTATAATTATAGGGAGATACTTCTCATCATCATAATCAACAAATTTCTATAGCGCTTTCCTTGATATTGGGCCTATAATTATAGGCTACAAATATTTGCGCGTGATATCTGTTTATCCGGGCACGCTGCGTCGTGTCAGAAGGGTCGTGCGTACATGTTAGGTAATCATCATCGCCCGGTTGCCATGGAGACCAACCATTACTGAAAGATTGTTTTTAAGTCTTATCAAGAAAATGGCTAAACAATATCACACGATATCAACAATGCCTCACGACATCGCATACTATTATAATGATCACTATATATATAATCAAAGTGAAATCTGGCCCTGCATGCGTGCCTCACCATTAGGCTTGATTGAGTTGCTACCCGTTGTGCTTACTCACTTGGTTTTAATCCCAATCTAATCTGTCAGCCTCGTCTACTCAATTGAGACATGTTTCACATTCACAATGTAAATTATTCTTAATAGCCTTCTGCGTGGCTGAGAATTATAAATTACAGAATTAATCCTATTTAAGTTATTAGACTGGATTTTTTACGAGACTGGATCCGTTGAAACCAGACCATGTTAGAATAAAATAGAATAGCTTAGAATAGATTAGAATAGATTAGAATAGATTAGAATAGATTAGAATAGATTGGAATAGATTAGAATAGATTAGAATAGATTGGAATAGATTAGAATAGTTTAGATTACAATAGATTAGAATAGATTAGAATAGATTGGAATAGATTAGAATAGATTAGAATAGATTGGAATAGATTAGAATAGATTAAAAATAGATTGGAATAGATTAGAATAGATTGGAATAGATTAGAATAGTTTAGATTACAATAGATTAGAATAGATTAGAATAGATTAGAATAGATTAGAATAGATTAGAATAGATTAGAATAGATTAGAATAGATTAGAATAGATTAGAATAGATTGGAATAGATTAGAATAGTTTAGATTACAATAGATTAGAATAGATTAGAATAGATTGGAATAGATTAGAATAGATTAGAATAGATTGGAATAGATTAGAATAGATTAAAAATAGATTGGAATAGATTAGAATAGATTGGAATAGATTAGAATAGTTTAGATTACAATAGATTAGAATAGATTAGAATAGATTAGAATAGATTAGAATAGATTAGAATAGATTAGAATAGATTAGAATAGATTGGAATAGATTAGAATAGTTTAGATTACAATAGATTAGAATAGATTAGAATAGATTAGAATAGATTAGAATAGATTAGAATAGATTAGAATAGATTAGAATAGATTAGAATAGATTAGAATAGATTAGAATAGATTGGAATAGATTAGAATAGTTTAGATTACAATAGATTAGAATAGATTAGAATAGATTAGAATAGATTAGAATAGATTAGAATAGATTAGAATAGATTAGAATAGATTAGAATAGATTGGAATAGATTAGAATAGATTAGAATAGATTGGAATAGATTAGAATAGATTAAAAATAGATTGGAATAGATTAGAATAGTTTAGATTACAATAGATTAGAATAGATTGGAATAGATTAGAATAGATTAGAATAGATTAGAATAGATTAGAATAGATTAGAATAGATTAGAATAGATTAGAATAGATTAGAATAGTTTAGATTACAATAGATTAAAATAGATTAGAATAGATTAGATTAGATTACCTTCATTTTTCTCTCAAAGACTTCCTCCCAGCGGATGCCTCGAAACCACGCGTGGTCCTTGATCTCCTTGGCACGATTCTGTCACAGCAATTACTTCGTTAGCGTCGCCCTCCTACTTCACACACACTTGAGACTGGCATCGCATGACCGAAAGGAACAAGTATGCAGTGGCGGAGCCATCGTGACGTCATTATTAACGCTATACAATATCCCGTAAACGCTATATGCCTACATAATTATGCACAGGTCTCTCGAGATGGGCAGGAAGGTGATTTATGTCTTTTAAACGCGATTATTGCTGATTATTATATTAATTGCATTCAGTTTAATCTTCACACCAACAACTGAATAGAACCATAACTGCACGTAAATTAATTATGAATAATTAATTATAGGCATAATATCGTAGCCTTCGTAGGTTGAACACGAAATTTTATTATTTCAATTTGCTTGCTTGATAGTTTACTTTAGGGGCTTTGCCTATAGTGGTCCGGAATGTCTCTCATCGGCTCTGTCTCTGCATTGTCTTCGCATGGCTACAGGTGGCGCCACATGTGTTAAAAGAATCACGTGACGTATTTACATGAAGGCGTTTACTGTAAATCCACCGGATGAATGCGGTTACAGAACGAAGTCAACTTACCTTCGAGGTTCCCAGTCTGTTGGAAGGATTTTGTTGCAAGAATTTAGAAATAAGATCTCTAAGAAAAATAGAGCAAAACCATGCCAATCTTTTAAAAGAAAAACTCCAATTTACATGTACACGTACCTAGGCTATTGGCCTACTCAAGTTCATTGAGAGCTAAATGTGTTAGGTCTATATGGCAAAAATGGACAAAATGCTTTCTCTGACGTACACAATCTATAAAAATAAACATGCATTGCTATGAAAAATGTAAAAAAAGATAATTCATGTTAGCATAACGTTACTATTTATGTATAAGAGGAGTGTCCATGGCAGTGAAAAAGAAATTCGTTTTCTCTTTCTTTCTCCTATTTGACCTTGTGCAAATGAAGTGAACCGTCGTTAAAGGATCATTGCAATAATGCAGGTCTACTTTTATATGCATGTGTATGTCTATAATTTTCATATGTAATTCATATATTTACAATTAGATCTATAGCTAGCCTAAATAGCCTAAATATACTACCGAGTAGGATATGTATAAAATGACCTTAAAATGACCTTCGATGTGATGGAGCATGACAAATTAACAATCTATTGAATCCAAATCGGTGAAAACGTGACTTTACTTGGCGTCCTTGCTGATCGTGTTCGGCCAGACTATATTTCCTGCTAATATCTTCTCGTATATCGCTTCGTGCGTCTCTCCGGCGAACGGTGAATCACTGAAGAACCAGAAACAAAGTTTCCAAATCATTCGATAGCCTACATTATTTCTCGATTTATTCCTCACTCATAATTAATCAGTGGCGGCGGCTATAGACCCATAAACAATTTCAGCAGATCGCATCAAGATCATGGCAGTACTGTTATTCTGAGGTAAAAAATTAAACTTAAAGAAGATCATTGAAAATTACAAAGAAGTTTTGGCTGGTCATATACTCATAAGGCGGACAAGAGTATACCTGCATGCCGCGATTTGTATGGTGGAACCGCTGTTTAGACTTTAGACCATGATGATAGAATTTATATATTAAATCGTGCAAAAAAGAAATATTAACTTGCTTACTATAGGCCTAGATCTACATCGTACAAAATGCTTTGACGTCAATTTAGACCCACATAATGAACATGCAACCACAACAACAGTTTAATAAAAATGGCAATAGTCTATTATGAAATCTAAGGCTAATATATAGTTTGCCATTGATGTAATCTTATGTCGAAAGCACCGGTCCACGGTATAAAGCTGGTTAAAAATGAGATCAAGAGGTCGGCAGCAGCAGAAAGCATGAGAAGCAATGTTCAAGAAAAGCTACGTAAGTGACAGCAAAAGCTACATAAGTGACAGCAAAAGCTACATAAGTGACAGCAAAAGCTACATAAATGAAACTTGGTCTGCAGAGTTATAAGACCACGATGTGACACGAGAATTAAAGACAGGAATCGCACTGGATGATGTACATGTGCATTTCGTTTCAATATAACAGCATATTCTAGTGTTTTGAAAATTATTATGCTCCGAAAATTAATTGGATTACCGTAATTACTTATCGAGAGATGCACGGTTCTAACCCTGATAGCATTTCATAGATGAGAACACCAAGCGCCCACCAGTCAACCGCCGTGCTATGACCAGTGCTCTGGATAATCTCCGGCGCCAAATACTCCGGTGTACCACACAATGTGTACGTCCTGAGGCAAACACATCAACGGCAGACCAGAAATTAACCTCGAATCTGTTGTTTCGCTAGATGGCTTTGATGGAACTGGTAATGGAAAATACTTAAACAATGCTCTATGTATGCATTTACAAAATTGTACATGTATGCATGGGCGTGCATAAGTACGGAATGATGGGTGGACGGTATAGGCTGATCATTTGGAGCGTGGGTGTATTGCGTGAGGAGGGTAGCTGTGTCAAAAGAATCGTGCAAGTGGAGGTATATGGTCGACGCAGTCGGGGACGACAGAAGAAAAGATGGGAGGACGTGATACAACAAGACCTGAAGCTGCTCAAATTGAAGAAAGAAGACACCGGAAGCAGAGACAAGTGGAGGAGAAGGATCCGAGTGGCTGACCCCTCGCCAGAGGGAATAATTCTAGCCTGAAGGGAAAGAAGAAGAAGAAGAAGAAGTGTATTGCGTGAATGATTGAAAGGATATATAGATAGATGGGTGGGTTGGTGAGTGAGTGGGTGGGTGGGTGGGATTGGCGGTTTTTTGAGTGTATGGGTGAAAGGATAGGTGGCGTGGGCTGGTAGACTGAAGATTGGTGTATGTATGTATGTATGGATGCTCGGATATATGCATAAATGGATGTATGGATCGAAGAAATGCATGAACGATTGTCTATATGTATTATATATGTCTATATATCTATATATGCATATTTATGTGTGTGCATATAATAATTATGTGTATACATATACACATGGTGAGCATGGATAAATGGTTGTATGAGTATAAGTCATGTGCTCATGCATATGCATTTACCTCTCTTCAATCTTCTTCGCGAATCCGAAGTCCGTGACCTTGATGTGACCTTGCCGGTCGAGCAGCAGGTTCTCTGGCTTGAGGTCTCGATAGGCGACCTCTTTGCTGTGCATGTACTCCAGCGCCAGGGTCAGTTCGCTGGCGTAGAATCGGCAGCTGTCATTCGCGAACGTCTTGTGGATTCTCAGGTAGGCGAACAGTTCGCCACCACAGACGTATTCAAGCAGCATGTAGAGCAGACGCAGGTCGTGGTAGGACCAGGCGCTACAACCAGTCGCACTACATATACACTAAAGACTAGGGCTGTTGATTTAATCGCGTTAACGCGTGCGATTAACGCGTTAAAAAGTTTTGCGATTAAAAATTTTAACGCATTAATCGCATGCGTTAATTTGATCTTGCTAAAATTGAATCAGAGGCAGTAAAACTCGTTTTAAACGGAAGGCTCAAACTTGAAACTAGTGATAGGGCCTACATTCTTTGGCAAATATTCCAAAAAAGAATTTGAGTATTATTGTAGCAATTCGTCGCTCAATTATCGCTTGCATGCGAACCAAAACATGCATTTAACATGAACCGTCGACATCGGCCGCATCGCATCGTCCACTAAGGTTGTTTTCTCACCCCGTCAGACTACGTTGGATGAACTCCAGGAGATGACCAATGGATTTCAGGTTTCAATTGATAAATGTTTACAGAAGGACAACTGAGACGAGGCTTGGCAAGAACCGCTACCTCTTGTGAAAAATATTGTGACTAGATAATGAGGTTCAATAGTTAGACCTAGGCCTACTATTGTTAATTAATAAGAGTATCCCTTGACCTTACCAATGTAAATAAACTGGTCTGCCAATAGGTTACAGTTGGCTGAATAAATAATTAATTTTGAGAGTCAGAAAACGGTTGTCTAGTTTTCACATGTAGGCCTATATCGTTTTAATTAAATGTAGCTTAAATGAAAAAATTAACGGATTTTGGGCAGTTGACTAATCTGATCATGAACAGTGTTTCGATCAATTCTGTCTGTCATACAAAACTGTTCAATAAGTTAACTGCAGAAATTCAATAGGCCTAAGCCAAAGGTTATTGAATATGTTTGCAATAGAAAGAATGCATTCAGTCGTTGAAATTTTATGCTTCAAGGGTCCTTATAAAATAGTAAGATTAACTTATTTGAAGGAAATGTATTGCGATTAATTTGCAGTTAATTGCGATTAAAAAAATTAATCGCGCGATTAATTTTGATTAAAATTTTTAATCGAACAACAGCCCTACTATATATATATATATATATATATATATATATATATATATAATATATATCAAGTAAACAGAGCTATGTCAGGCAATGTGAAAAACGTCGATTAATATTGCGTTAATATTGCGTTAATTTGCGATTAAAAATTTTAATCGTGCGATTAACGCGATTAAAATTTTTAATCGAACGACAGCTCTACTAAAGACTACAACTACATAACGCACGGCAATTGCTACTTGTGACTGACTGACTATCTGACTGACTGACTCGCTACCAGACCCACCAAATGGTTGATTGATTGGCTGACTGGCTGACTAACTGACTATCTGACTGACCGACTGACTAATGATTGGCTTAGCTGACTAACTAACTATCTGACTGACCAATTACTGACTGGTTGACTCGCTACTCGACTCACTAAATGGTTGATTGATTGGTGGCTGACTGCCACTGACTGATTGATTGACTTATTGATTGACTAGCTGATTGTCTTACTGACTTGCTGTTTGAACGAATGAATGAGAGAATGAATGAAGCATCGACTGACTGGCTTACAGATTGACGATGAATGGATGTTGTAATTCTTTGAGGATTTCTTTCTCATTCTTCACGTGGTCAACCTGCTTCATATGAACGACGTGTGCGATTGGCATGACCTTCAGCGCATAAAGCTGACCGCTTGGTTTATGCTGGACAAGAATTACTTGACCAAATGACCCAGCCCCTGCAATAATTAAACATCAATTCAAAGCTGTCGAACAGTTCTAAAATTATCATAGACATGGTCAATATGACTTGGCTACAGTTTGAAGTTTTACTATCTAACGGAACATAAATTGCCCGATAGCTTGAACGTCTTTGCCTGCTGGTGATACACGGTACATACATGTAGGCTAGGGCTATAGGCCTACGTACTGTATGCAGCGTGGACCATGTAGCTTACTTACTTACTTACTTACTTACTTACTTACTCACTTACTTACTTACTTTCCTACTTGCTTACTTACCTACTTACTTACTTACTTAGTTGCTTACTTACTTACTTACATACTTGCTTACCTACATACCTACCTACTTACTTTACTTACTTACTTACCTGCTTACTTACTTACTTACTTACTTGCTTACTAACTTACTTTACTTACTTACTTACTTACTTGCTTGCTTACTTACATACCTACTTACTAACTTACTTACTTACTTACTAACTTATTTACATACTTACATACTTACTTGCTTTACCTACTTACCAACTTTCTTACTTACTCACTTACTTACTAACCTTATTACTTACTTACTTACTTACTTACTTACTTATTTACTTACTTACATACTTACTTACTTTCTTACTTTCTCACTTTACTTACTTACTTACTTTACCTACTTAACTACTTTCTTACTTACTTACTTACTTACTTACTTTCTTACAAACTGACTTACTTTACTTACTTACTTACTTACTTACTTACTTAACTTACTTACTTACTTACTTACTTACTTACATTACCGACTTACTAACTTACTTACTTCCTCACTTACTTACTTACTTACTTACTAACTTTCTAACGTACTTACTTACATACTTGGACCATGCATCGTGGACCACGCAGCGTGGACCATGCAGCGTGGACCATGCAGAGTGGACCATGCAGCGTGGACCTTGCATCGTGGACCATGCAGCGTGGACCATGCAGCTTACTTACTTACTTACTTACTTACTTACTTACCTTGCCTACTTACCTACTTACTTACTTACCTCCTTACTTGCTTACTTACTTACTTACTAATTCACTTACTTGCTTGCTTGCTTACTTACCTACTTACTTACTTACTTACCTACTTACTTACTTACTTGCTTGCTTACTTACATACTTGCTTACTTACTTACTTACTTACTTACTTACTTTACTTACTTACTTGCTTGCTGACTTACATACCTACTTACTAACTCACTTACTTACTTACTTACATACTTACTTACTTTACCTACTTACCAACTTTCTTACTTACTTACTTACTTACTTACTTACTTACTTTCCTAATTACTTACTTACTTACTTTCTTACTTACTTTCTTACAAGCTTACTTACTTTACTTACTTACTTACTTTACATACTCACCTACTTTCTTACTTACTTACTTACTTACCTACTTACCTAATTACTTACTTACTTACTTACTCACTTACTTTCCTACAACCTGACTTACTTACTTTACTTACTTTACTTACTCAATTACTAACTTACTTACTTACTTTACTTACTTACTTTACCTACTAACTAACTTACTTACTTACTTTCTTCCTTATTTACTTACTCACTTACTTACTTACTTAGTTACTTACTTACTTACTTACTTACTTGGTCCATGCAACGTGGACCATGCAGCGTGGACCATGCAGCGTAGACCATGCAGTGAGGACCATGCATCGTGGACCATGCAGCGTGGACCATGCAACGTGGACCATGCAGCTTTCTTACTTACTTACTTACTTACTTACATCCCTACTCACTTACTTACTTACTTACCTGCTTATTTACTTACTTACACACTTTCCTACTTACTTACTTTACCTACTTACTTACTTACTTACTTACTTACTTACTTACTTACTTACTTACTTACTTACTTACCTACCTACCTACTTTTCCTACATACTTACTTACTTACTTGGACCATGGAGCGTGGACCATGCAGCGCGGACCATGCAGCGTGGACCATGCAGCGTGGACCATGCAGCGTGGACCATGCAGCATGGACTATGCAACGTGGACCATGCAGCTTACTTACTTACTTACTTACTTACTAACTTGATTACTTACTTACATGCTTACTTACTTACTTACTTAACTACATACTTACTTGCTTACTTACTTACTTACTTTACCTACTTACCTACTTACTTACCTACTTACCTACTTACTTACTTACTTACTTACTTACTTACTTTCTTAGTAACTTACTTACTTCCTTACTTACTTACTAATTCACTTACCTACTTACTTACTTGCAACTTTATATTTGTAAGTAGGTCAAATTCAGTCAGTCATGACATTGGGGATGTGGCCATTCATGCATGTCTAAATCTGAACGTCCTTAAATGGATGACCGCTTTAATTAACACTTAGTTGACCTTTCACTGGGACAATTGCTGATCTCAGCAGAGAGCTTCAACGTGTTTACTAGTGCAGCGTCAATTCAGGGGTGCTGTTCAGAGATCGCAGGTGCCATGATATTATCTAGCTGGTTAAGATCGATTGTGTCTACGCCATTATGTGATCGAATTTAGACCTATTGACTAACCTATTGATCTATCAAATATAATCATATATTATATATTATTTTATATATATTAATATAATTATATAAATTAAATTAATATAGATCTATAACCCACCAATCGTCACTTTCTTGTCTAAGTCGTCCAGATTGAATTTCTCTTTCCAGGCACGGTGACCTTCGCTTTCCACTTCGTCTTCAAGGTCAAAGTCATCCATTACTAATTTTTCCCTCAGCGAGGAATGAAATGGCGAGGTTACAGATGACGGTCAACAATTGCTACTTTCTGGAAGCAATGGAAACATTCGCAATAGATATAAAGAAGACGAGAGCACGAGATGTGCGGACAGATCATTTAATCTATTCAACGATTTTATATTATGGGTTTGCAAATCATCTCCAGTGGTATAGTGGTATAGGCCTAATTGGTAAAGGACTCCTGCAGCTATCCAGTGATAAGAAAAGCAGTCTTAGAAGTTTCGCATTTTTCACGGATAGGCCGATA
Source organism: Lumbricus terrestris (assembly GCA_949752735.1). Lineage (NCBI taxonomy): Eukaryota > Metazoa > Annelida > Clitellata > Crassiclitellata > Lumbricidae > Lumbricus > Lumbricus terrestris. Next base: position 55,729,020 of record OX457039.1, read on the forward strand.
TCTTGAATTATTCATAGTAGCCACAATTCCATTCTTAATAAAGTAGCCTTATGTATAAAGTGCGGAAAAGGTTTCAGGTTAAATTTACTTTTTTCGTCATTGTAGACCTATGGTTAATCGAAGGTCAGTCATTGACGAAAAATTGTCGTTCTAGAGAGCGCTCATGAATAAACTGGTGCCCCCACGCTTGGCTTTCGAGTAGCGCTTTAGAAATTTGGAGATTACGATTACGATTTCGAGTATTTATACGGTTTCATTCAAACTCAATTCGAATGCTTTATGTAGCAGAATAACAATATAGAGCAGAATGGCATTCACACCTCGACCATCTGATTGTACCCTAATCAGCTTAAAGCTAAACACTGCTCTGTTCCACCACACCTGTTCCAACCCTTTCGCCTTGTGCAGAGGGTGGGATGAAATCTGTCGGGAAAACGGATTCGTTAAGTAGGCTAGAGAGGGCGTTTTCCCGGACCCTATAGTCATGACTCCGTCAATGGATTCATCCCTGGATCCAGTTTAGATGTACCTTTTATGCTGCTCGCCTTTAGTATTCGACGGACGACAGCCGCCTGGGAGTCTCTCTATACCGACATCTGGTGGCCATTTCTAAAGGCCAGGTGCAGCAAGTGCACCAGCATCCCACTCACCGCATCCCACCGATTCCCGCCAGATGAGGCATCTTCCACTTCCCACCGATCCTATTATCCTATATACCAACACTATGCGGAGCCGCAGTGCCAACAACCTGTTAACCGATTCGTTTCTAAGAACTAGTTTGCCTCGTCAAAACATAGCGCATACTCGCTGGCCGCTTCTTCTATTATAACAGCTACCGTTTATCAGAAAGATTCTGCATATATATATATATATATATATATATATATATATATATATATTATACATCTATGTACGCCTACGTGTACATTTGTGTTAAATCAGTTAACCCTTCTAGAACTGACGAAAACGTTACCAGATTTTAGTTTAAATTGAGAGCCTGCGTGGTGATTATCTCTTCCTTTGAAATATTAGGCATATAGAAATGTTTTGGAATTTTGTAAGTATAGTACTTTATGTCGCTCATGAAAATGATCAGTTCGTAAATAATGATAGAAGAAAACGACTGAAAGTCGATAAGATCATCAAAGACTTTGAGTCTATAGGCTAGGTTTGCTGCTGTTGTCAACAGTCAGAAACTTTCCGGCAAGTTATTTGCGCCTGTCCTGCCTTAGGTTACTGCAGACTCTGCATAAATTATACACCTATGTAGGGGCCTAACGTCTTTTCAGGTGTCAATCTTTCTGGAACTCATGGACGGAATTTATCAGGGACTAGGGTGGCTAAGCCCCACAAGGGAACTAAAAAAGTCATCAATTTTTTGCCGTGGAAAATGGTAAATTTCCACGAAATTTTTACCGAAAGGCTAAAAATGGGCATCAACTTTTTATTTTTATTTTTTACGGAAAAGCTAAACAGCAAGAAAAAAGGTCATAAAAAATTTGGTCGATGAAAATATTGTCGGAGCCGCTCGTTCTGTACCAAGTCCCCGCCCCAAAACCAAAGTTATTTTTAGCTCCCTTCATAGGCGCGATCACGTCCTAAAAGTGGGGGGGACCATAATAATAAAGCTAGAGGACCACTCAAATGTTGGGGGGGGACGCGTCCCGTGGGTCCCATAGGGTGGTTGCGCCTATGGCTCCCTTCCCTCAAGAAATGAAACCAACTCCACCCATGCTGAAACGAAACCTTCCCCCATATCAGTCCAACTTAAGAGCCTGCATGCCTCTCAAATATTGGGCTTATAGAAATGTTTTGGGAATGTTTTGCAATTGCAATAGTCTTGTCAGCAACAAAAAGTGAGAGAAGAAAACGCTGAAACATGAGAAGATCAGCAGAAATTTTGTCGCCGTACACCTGTTGCCTAAAGTCGTATTTTCCGCGAAAAACCTTCCGGCGACGTTATTATTTTACGCCATCAGGTCTGCCTTACCTAAAGAGAACACGTGTCTGCAGTGGCGGCGCTACGCCAGGGCATGGCAGGGCATTTGCCCTGCCAAAAAAGCCTTTGCCCTGGTCGTTGCCCTGGTCGTTGCCCTGCCAGAAATTTTACCATGCCAGAATTTGTTCGGGCATATTGCTTCTTACTGTTCACGTCCGTCCGTCCGCTCTCTGGCAGGGCAAAAGTTCTGGCAGGTCAAAATTCTGGCAGGGCAAAAGTTCTGGGAGAGAAAGCTCTGGCAGTGCAAAAATTTTGACAGGGCAAAATTCTGACAGGGCAACGTTTTGACAGGGAAGAAGTTCTGGCAGGCAAAAATTCTGGCTGGGCAAAAATTCTGGTAGGACAAAAATGTTCGGGAAGGGAACAATTATGTGGCTGTTTACCCAACATTGCGTTTGCAACCAACTGCATAATATAACAGCATAGGCCCAACTGTCGCTTCATTGTTTTTTAAATGAAGCGTAAGCATTTGCTTCAAAACAATAGACCTATATAATACTTGACTCAGTAACTTTATTTGCTGAACTTTTTGCTTTCGAAATGCTACTCGAAAGAGAATTTGCGGTGCTTCACTAAGTCAGTGAGATTAGTCTACAGTGTAGGCCATAAAAAAGATCCCTAGGTTTCTTACCTAAAATTCCTTGGCCAAAACTGGGAATTTTTAAATGAAATTTTATAGGCTTAAGGCCAATTCATATTTACACATTATATCCAGATTTTATTAAAATATATTAAACAGAACAAAAGTTGTATCACTTTTATTCGAGCTGCAGGCTATTGTTTTTTTACGATTCAGAAACACGACCCAGTAAAAAGTAACAAAAACAATTTTATTAAGTAACATCTCAAATCATTGGTGTAAAAAAACATGTTATTGACAGAAAAAGCATTATTATTATTATTTAGGAAAAAACAGGTAGGCCTACCAGCATAGCTGCACGTCGCTGTGGCATCATTTAGCAAGATGACTGTCGATTGGTAAATTATAAAAGAATTTTTCAGTTTAATAATTTTGTTATAATCAAATCGAAAATTCTATCAAATTAAAACACCCAATGTGTCAATGGCAGACAAAATTTGTATTGATACACTTCATGAGCAAGTTCCTGGAGATAAAACTATAATCGCCGCTTACTCTGATAAGCAGTGACGGTCTCACTAAAAATGATGTACCCGGTAACTTTTGTTCTGTTTGAATATTGGGGTGAAATCTGGCCACTGTGCGTAAATATGAATTGTCTTTAGGCCTGTAAAATTTGATATTTTCAACACAAAAAACTTCTGGCCAGGATAGTTGACAAAACCTTAGGGAGGGCCATTTATGGTCCACCCTGTATAAGATTTATAAGATTCGCTTTCCAAATGTCAAAAAGTGTTCGTTTTATGGCTTCGCCCATCTGATCCTCTGATCAGCCGACCCTAATAGTGTAAGATGCATGATTTATCGCAAGCACGGTAGCGCAAAAATTATGGGCCTATGTAAGCCCGTACTACGGAGCACTCGACTCGCCCTCTGCCCTGGTCACTTGTATGACTGCCCTGGCTATGCCCTGGCTACAAAAAGTGGCTGGCGCCGCCACTGCGTGTCTGCCATGTTGAGAACGGACAAAGGCCGCTTCTCTTGCATGAATGAATGAATGACAGACAAAAAAGCATCGGAGAAAGATTAAGAATCAAATTCACGGCTAAAGAGTACAGATTCCTGGCTAATAGCGACAGATAATCTGACTTATTGACCTATAGGCTATAATATAAAACTAATATCCACGAGATAATTGCAGATGATCATGTGCAATCAGCTATCTGATCAGGAAGCACAGCCAATGCGGTCGAAAGCTCGCCACACATTTCTGATCCCCTAAAAGACAATATTGATGATAATTCATTTATCGTCTTATTTCTATATAACAGTGTCTGCTACTATACAGACATCTTTCATGTTGCCGCGTCACTCTATCTGTGACCACACAACAAAGCCAATACACGGCATAGCTCATAATGTACCCGACGCTGATGCTTAACTGGGAGCATGCAGTCTAATGTAGCAGTCATCCTTAGGGTAATTATAGAGGTCCAAAAAACCTCAAAGGCGATGAAGATTTATGGCATCTATACCAGATGCGAATCCTGCGATCGTTTTACGCTTGCTAATAAAAAAACGTACCGTGTAATATTATTCATCTGTAGTACAAAGTAATCCGAATCCAAGACCCAATGCACTTCTTCGTAGGCGAATCGGTATCTTATTCTTAATTAGTATTCTCAACGTGCTTTAAGCCTGTGTGCTTGTAATAATTATTCATAAAATAATTTCAACCGACTGTGGTATTTACTGGAACATCTTAAAACGATTAACCAACCTAAGCTCTAACCTACAAGGCAGACGTTCTTTTCAATGGTCTCCGTGTGAGCTTAGGCTTAAAAAGGAGGCCCGAGTAACGGGTGCTATGGCAACACATTGTGTTAAATTATTCCATATGGCAGAATGAGTCTGACATCATTCTGTCGACATCGAATGCTCGTCTGTTTTCAGCAGATGGCAGTCCGTGTGTAGAGTGGTCTAAAAAGCGCACATTACCTGCTTTCAATTAATCTGTCATCTCTCTTTTTCATCTTCTGTCTGGCGTTCGAAATGCCTGACCGTTCTTATTTCTTGCCCGTCCGTTCTGAATTCTTGCCCGACCGTTCTTATTTCTTGCCCGTCCGTTCTGAATTCTTGCCCGACCGTTCTTATTTCTTGCTCGTCCGTTCTGAATTCTTGCCCGTCCGTTCTTGAATTCTTGCCCGAGTCATGAGATGAGATCGAAGTTTAATCTTAAAGAGCGAGATATGAGCTAAATTGCGTATACATATATATGGTGAGAGGTATATCGTTCCAAGTGCGGGGACCAGCGCATTCTAACGAGAACGTTAGGCTATAGAATTAGTCCTTGCAAAAGGTAGCCTACTCTTATATTCGCAGCAGAATGTACAGGATAAGGGTTTAGGATGGACGTAGCAGTGAAATAATTATCAACGATCCTAGGTAACTGGTCATGAAAATATTTAAACATAAATTCACTAGTTTGAAATTTTCTAATCTGTTCGATATTAAGAACACGGTACGATTTAAATATTTCGTCGGTAGACCAGTGGCGGCGCCAGGATTTAAGTTTTGGGGGGCTGAATTTGCGGAGAAAATTTTCCGTTTTCAGTCGCCAAAATTTCTGATGACTTTTCTTTTGTCATCGACCAAAATCTCAAGAAAAATTTCCATTTCGCCCGTTAAAATTTCTGATGACCTTTTTTTTAGTCATTTGTTCGAAATCTAGGAAAACTGGTCCTTTTTCGTGACCGCCAAGCTGTCTGCCAAACCTCGTGCATACCTTTACGGTTATTTGGGGGGGGAGGGGCTAAAGGAGTTAATTGTCCAAATTTTTTATTTTTGCATGAAAAAATGGATGGCCTTTTAGGGGGGGCTTAGCGCCCTATCCCCCCTAGCGTCGCTACTGCGGTAGACATCGATTGCTGAGTGCCGCCAATCACTCGCATGGCTCTTTGTAACTTATTTGATCTTGCTAGCCTTGTAGAGAATGCTTAACAAGATTAAATAAGTTACAAAGAAGAGCCATGCTATTGCTATGTGTAGGCCTATGCATAATATCACCTCATTGCTGCTCTTCATCCTCGTCTGTAGACTGTAATGCTTTACACTTTATAATTTATTTAATTCCAAATCGAGTCCATCAACCTGTTCCAGTTCTTCGCTAACCTTTTTCTACCGCTGCGACACCAGGTCCTATCGCGCGCTATACTTGCTGCAACACCTTTTCCCCATTTACAGTCTTCCATCCAAATGTGGGGTCTTGCTCAGTAAAACTAGGGGTCCAACTTTCAAAAGGACGACAAAATGACACACAAAACGTGTTGTAAGCTGGTTTATAGGCCTATTCAACGAATCAACATTAATTTTTTCTATTATTAATTCATTACTTCTATTTTTACAATATAAACATGACTTTTAATATTCCAGTCTAGTGTTAAAGTATACATATTTTACGGCTTAAGAATAATTATTAAAGTGATTCATGGTCAGACATTTTTCTAACCAGGGCATACACTGTATATCCAGTGCCCTGAGAAGCGATTTGTGCCCCAAATAAATTCTTGGCAGAGAAAATTTCTGGCAATTTTGCGGCAGGACAACGATCATGGCAAGGCAAAGGTTTATTTTACCAAGGCAGTTGCCCTGATTTGCTCTGGTGTAGCACCGCCACTTATTACAAACTAACATATAGGCTATTTCTATAATTCCGCGCTCCATCCTACCAATGTAAGCTTTTCACCCCAGTTTCTGTCTCTCTGCATGGGCCGCTTTTCACTGCGCTCAGCTACCTGTGGAGACTTCCTTGCCCCTTTTCGCGTACTGTCACCATGCAGTGAAGAGCATTTCTGGTGGTCCAGCTATCTGGAATAACCTCCCTGTGGGTCTCCTCTCACTTCCTCAAGACTCTGCAGGTTTTCTCGTCCTCTTAAGGTATTTCTTTTTGACCAGGTCAGGATTGGGAGCGCCTCTGATTAGTTTCTTTAAGGGACGCAATGTAAATATGTGTGATTGATTGATTTAATCCGTTAAAACAGAGTGTATACTGAGCCCCAGCGTACACATTAATTATAATAATTATAATGACGCCATTTCATATTGCATTGCATGGCACTTGAATTTCGATCTGATGAGGAATTAAGTGCTTAAATAAGCAAAGAAATTTATAGCTCTTACAAGCATTTCTGACTGATTTCAAGATCAATGTGCCGGATAATGGAAATTCCAATAAGGGCGCCACAAATGTTCAAAAGTTGTAGGCCTATATACTAAAATCAGTAGTTTTTAGAATACCGGTAATTGTTCAATTTGTTCAGAGATTCACACTCATTTTTGCTATCACAATATTATTAACAATGATGAAGAATATTCCTATTGTATGTGTGGGCCCCTAAGGGCCTAAAGTGTGGGGTCCCTGTTCAGCCGAACATGTTGAACATGCCTTAATCCGACCCTACGTCCATCGACTCAGTTTTTCGGGTTCTCCCTCGTCGTTGACGTTTCTACAGCAGTCAAACATAAACCATGGAACATATGGTCGATCATCTGGTTCGGTTTCTAGGTCGACATTTCACGAGGCATCATTATCGTCTGTCACTTTGTCTCACCTGGACTTCGTTTGGCAATCATCGACACACCTGCAAGCAACACACGCTGGTCGGCATGGCAACCCGATCATTCACAGATCAAGGGCTAACTGCCCAGGCAATTGAAATTTTTATTGTTGTTTATTATCATACTTTCCCCGACAGTTTCATCCCTCTCACTTTCGGCTATTAAATCAACTAAACCAGCTTTGCCTTTATTACTTCGACGCTGGAAGGCTATTCTATTTGAACGAGGCAGACCACATTGTCAGGTTGAGAGCATATAGGTCTATCTCCGAAGGGTTCTATCGTTTCTCGAAGACGCTATGGTATAGATGTAGGACCCAAACGTCCATAATTATGTTGTTGTACAAAATCATTTTCTCCGATGCTGAGAACGGATCCACGCCACTTATGCATATTATATTATGAGCCTTTGAGACTACGTTCTACTCTGCGCTTAAGACTGTTCTCTTTAGTCGTGGTTGGATTGGGAGCGCTTCTGAGTAGATACTCTTGAAGCAGCGCTATATAAATGTCTGAAATAAATGAATGAATGAACGAATGAATATAGACATGGATGACTAATAGAAGCCTCATCAGAGTAAGACAGGATTAAGTAACTTAGTATGTAGGCCTAATCGCAATTAGCTTACTTTTGCCAACCCTCTTTCCTGCTTCACAATCTTTATCTTTCTCTCTTCGTACCTCCTTCCCAATATCTCGTCTTCCCTCTATACTTTTTTATTCTTCCCCATCCTGTATTTTTCTTTCCTTGCATGCTTACGTTATTTCCAGTTTCTCCCATTCTCCAAGCTGCACATGTCTTTTTATATACATGCATAGTTGTATACATGCGCCTGTCCGTCTCTGTGTCTGTCTGTCTGTCTGTCTGTCTTTAAGTCTCTGTCTCTCTCCCGTGAGACCGTATACATGTATGTGGCACACAGCCTGTATGCCGACTAGACTCTGCTGGGCCCGTAAAACAGTGTCGATCGCGGCCTGGTCCAAAGTGTAGCCTGTGCCTTCTTCATCATCCGACTGGCAATTAGACAGGTCTGAGGTCTGCGATCGGAACGAGTCTTCTGTGGCATCGCCATCAAAGACAGAAAAGCGAATAGATCTGTCTCTATATCAGTCTGTTCTGCCAAACCGTTTTCTCTTTGATTCAAGTGCTTCCTGCTTCTTCGTCTCAGATTCGAGACTCCGTTTAATCTTCGGTCTATATTGCAAAGACACTCGCTTCAATTGCACAATAAGTTCAATTGGTCAAACAACTACTGACGATCTGTGAGAGTATAATGACGATAGACGTTAGCAGTGCCTTATAAAGAGATGCTTAAACGCAGTGTGAAATCAATTATTTAGTGTAGACGAGGTTAGTGATGAAACCAGTGGTCATAGTGAAATCGGTGATCTGTAGTGTATCAGTGTGTAGTAAATAAGTCAGCAAGATTAGTGCAGTGAAATTGGCGATTTGCTGTTGATGCGTGGAGCGGAGTGATTGGTCTGTAGCCTACATGTGTAGTAGATTCGTCGTTGGTGGTGGTATTTGCAGTTTAACGTCACTGTGTGGTAACAAAGACCATTAGCGACGCCCTCCTCCTTTATCCAGGCTTGGGCCTGGCACTGGCAGAGTGCAACCAGTGGCGGAGTTAGATTCGTTGTTGGATTCGATGTTGTCAGTGGTCGATGAAACCTCTAGCGCACCATGAATGCATTTGTCGTTGCCCTGTTGTGGCTTGGATTCTCCGAGAAACTCGTCTTCATCTCATCTGTATCAATGAGAAGCCACTCCGAGGGCGATAGGGAACGCCAGCGACGCAGCTTAGACGACGAGAAGCTGGACCTCCTGTGTGGAGATGCGAGAGCTTTCTTTCGAGGGAAGGGTCTCCTTGAGAAGGGAAGGTCCATCGCTCAGCAGGGAGAGACATCGCCAGGTCAGTCCAAACATTTATACTCAATCGAACTCTTTATTTCAATATTGTCTGGCCATTAATATCTCTTTTGACTTCACTTGTATATCAATACCGATCGAAACTAAACTTCTGACTCATAAATGGATGAATGGACGGATGAATTGATAGATAAATGAATGAATGAATGAATGGAGGGATGGGTAGACGATTTACTGGCTGAATGAATGGGTAGATGGGTGGATGATTGGATAGATAGAGGGAATCTGGGATAGACGGACGGACTGATCAATAGGTGAGGACATAGTTTCATGAATAGATGGCGTGAGTGAGTGCATGGATGAATGGATGCGAATGAGACTGAATGTGGAATCGTGGATAGATCGATGGAGAGACGCGAAGATCATAGAACGAATGAACGAAAAAACAGAAGAGAGAACGACAAAATGGTTGTACATGTAGATCATGAACACCGGAGAAGAGACGCAACAAATGAATTGGCGCTGATGGATTTGCCTGTGTATATATACATATATTACATATGATATATATGATATATTATATACATACATACATACATACACACATACATACACACATACATACATACATACAGTCATACATGCATGTATGTTTGCATGCATGCATGCAAACATACATGCATAAATACATACATACATACATACATACATACATACATACATACATACACACACACACACACACATACATACATACATACATACATACATACATACATACATACATACATACATACATACATACATACATACATACATACATACATACATACATACATACATACATACATACATACATACATACATACATACATACATACATACATACATACATACATACATACATACATACATACATACATACATAGCCTACTGGTACCGAGTGAACGAAATGGTTCTGTTGCTGTCTGTGTCAATCCAACTCACGTTGTTTGATCACTGTGTAGAATGGCGTCTGTTGTGTAAACAGCTCGCTAATAATCCGACAGGTCTTGTATAATTATGTCTATACCCTGCAGATATGATTAGCCAGACTGCTGTATTATCAGGTCTGGCTATATGAATACGGGACAGCGGGTCTGACTTATTCCGAAGCAATATGGTTTATCCTAAGCTTGTTTGCATGGATATTGCTTGACATTGCCATTGGCAGGGTCGTCCCAATCGCTACCTCTTCACATTATAATGCTCTAATGATTATTGTGCAGTTGTGCGGTGAAAGCTCTCATCAACAACTTAGTAGCGCAGATATGATATAAATCTGACTAAAATAACAGCAGTCGAAAGAGTGAAGGTTCTGGATGTGGCCTGGGGAAAGAACATTCAGAAACCTATATCCTATGATATATAGATTACGCTGATTTATGCATAACTCGATCCGTGCTAAGAGCAATTAATCAGAGTGGCTCAGAAGTAAATTATGCATTATATCATTTGCATCTCACAAAATATCAGACGAAAGGTAAAAGCTGCAGGCATCGGAGGCCACTAAAATCCTAAGACGATTCTGGACATTTTGCACTATGAGTTATGGTCAGAGTTTGACGAAGAACCGACCACACAATATAGGCTTCTGATCAGCAATAAACACTTAAACAATAAGCACATGCACTCTCTCCTGTAATGCATCGTGCACATACAAGTGCAGACATAATGGCAAAAACTCATGCTCCTCTTGGCAAAACAACAGTAGGCATATATTTACTACTATAGACTACTAGTGCGTTGCTTGAATGTGGTCGTATACCGTCTCTGATGTAGGCTATATATATGGTCTGCGGGGTCATCAAACAGTCAAATTATTCCGTCAGGATTCCTTGCCACGCTCGTACCATAATATTTCACAGACTATAGGCATACACATCGGACTCTTACACTGCTTACACGGAGTTCATGCGAAGAGATGCAGATTGAAAGCGATAAAAATCATAAAATCTTACTGGAGACTGCGATTAGTTGTAGCAATTGGTCCGTAAAGATGAACACTGAGCAAGGTGGTTTATGGTGGCAAATAACCATGTACCATTAAGTTTTATCCGCATACAGCAGCATACATACATAGGCTATACTCCTGTACAATATCATACACCTCCTCTGTATACAAATGTACTACACCTCAGGGTTTCTAAAGGAACTTTAGAGCTAAACAGCCTCTTCTTTCCCTTCCCATTCTCCATGCATGGTGAGATAACTTAATAAAAATCGTTTATTGCTACTTTTTGTTGCGTTACGTACTTTAATCGTCAAAAATAGTGGGTGGTCCCTTTAAAAGTGATATAACTTTTTTTCTGTTTGAAATATTTTTATGAAATCTGGCCACCGTGTGTAAATATGAATTGTCTTAAGCCTGTGAAATTTCATCTCAAAATTCTTACCTCTGGCCAAGATATTGGCAAAGAACCGTATGTGTTTTTTGATGGTCCACTCTGTAGGTTACATACATGTATATGAATGATGTTGTTTGTTTATGCACGTGTTGCATTTTATTAAGCATTTATTTGCATAGTTCTATTAGTCACCAAGAAATGTAGAATAATAGGCTACATGTATAACGCTAAGATATCTATATTATAATTCCGAAACACTTTCCATATGTTTGTTTATTTGTTTGTACGCTTTTGACTCTCCCCTGCAGAATAGACTCGGAAATGAAACAGCGTCGGTTTAAAAAAAAATTTGCAATCGATTCTTACCCAAATTATAAGGTCAGCGCAACTATTTTCAGGTTTTAATTCAGTTTAAAACAAAAGTTATTAGCGTTTTAAGACAGATTTCATCAGTAAATGATCACGCTATCACTTTCGTCAAGAGTCTACACCGCATGACGTCATACCCGCCCAGTAATAATTTCCGTAGCGCCCCGCAGGGGTGGGTCAAGTTTGGCTTTTTGGGGAAGCGAGGTGGGGTGGAGGTTTGGCGAAAACCCGAAATTTAGCAGTCAACGATGGATACCAGAGTGGAGTAGTGTTTAAAACACTAACTTTCACTTTAGAACTCGAGTTATTAGCGTTTTAAGACAGAAGCGTTTTAAGACAGATTTCATCGCTCACGCTTTGGTAAGCAGTATCGAGCTTTAGTAAAGGAGTCTACAGCCCGAATGACGTCATACAAGTCCAGTAATAATTTCCGTAGCGCCCCGTAGGGCGGGTTACGTTTGGCTTTTTGAGGAAGCGGGGTGGGGTAGAGGGTTGGCGAAAACCCTAAATTTAGCGGTCAACATTGGGTACCACAGTGGAGTAGTGTTTAAAACCCTAAATTTCCCGGGCAACGCCGGGTTACACATCTAGTATAATTGTAAATGTATGATATATGTATACTTACTTTGTGCTTAGTCCTTCCAGTGCAGAACTGCACATCGGGCAACGCAGCCTCTCCACTCCTCCCGGTCCATCGCCCACGAATAGCATCCTCCACCGTCATCTCCAAGCACTTCAGATCTTCTCGAACAGTTCCCATCCAGTTCTTTAATATATGTATAGGCCTATAATTTCATATTTTAATAGTTTATCATCAACAGTAACATATAACAGCGATTTCCTTGTGTGACCGCAAGGAAATGTCTAAGAATTATATATGCATCTTTCACGAATTTTCATTAAAAAATCTTTCCCGAATTTGCATCTTAAAAGCCTTTTTAATTGGCAGTTGCGGATGCTGAATTAAAGATATGCGCGACGACGACGACGACGACGAGTGACGTTGAACGAAGACATTCATGCTGTACATCCGAGATGGAACATCAGCTTCAAGTGTTGTCATTCAGCGATATGAGACAGGTCATGAGTTCATCCATGACTCCTGTCAGGCATGACTTGATCGTCGCCATGAATTCTTTCACAGGTCTGTGAAATTCCTCCAGCATCATCATTTAATATAGCAAATGTTCAAATCGTTGCATTAAAACGTAGGTCTATACTCTGCATAGTAATTGACAATTTCGTCTGTTTACAGAACCAGCTCCATTATACGAACTGTCGCATTAAGTGATAGTTTGTTGAACGGGAGGGAATGGTGTGCGGGATTGCCGCATTTGGCCATGGCTACAGTTCCGGCTTTGAAAGGAAATTATAAAGTTCGAAGTTAAATTGCAGTTATAACTTTGGCAATTAAATAATATATGCCCTACTCCATCACGTCATTTAGACAAATTTGCAATATATTATAGGCCTAATATTATGTCCATTCGGTATGACTGCCATAACGCCAAAGTTAGGCCTACTTTATGCGACCTATAGGCTCTGGCCTTAACGACTTACATGTATGCTAAGAGTGACGCATTTACTCGGTCACTCACTCACTCACTCATTCGCTGGTCACCCAATCAACCCAACCACTCACTCATTCATCTTCCAGTCTATGGCACGCATTTTTACTTAACTTTAACTATACTACATGTAGGATATGATAATTGTTTTTCCCCGCTTTATTATCATTAAAGGGCTAGTGTGTGAACAACAACAACTCCGATGCGTTCTTTCTATTTGAACAGACGAATTTCGAGCGATCTTACGGGCTTTCGAAAACTCAACATTCCACATTCTAGCGAATACGTTCAGAATTCCAACATCGGAAGTTCACCTTCTCCTCGACAAACTCATCTCTCGACTCATTGCCTCATCGTCGAAGGGACAGACAAGCGACGATCAACTCATAGGCAAAGTCATCGGCGAGTTCTACGACGAACTCTTTATCGCTGCCGTTCACAACCTTCTGAAGTTCAACGTATCTGCGGACAGCAACGGCGAAGGCAAACGATGTTTAGCTGCGTTGCGTAAGGATACAACGTTGATGCCGTTCGGCGACTACCCCACCCTCTTCGAACAGCACTTCAGAAGGTCGCAAGGGGCAGCACTGATGTTCGCATCCGGTCTCCAGCTCGTATCCGACTACTTCAACGTAACTGTGAACGAGGATCTGGCGGAGAAATGTCTCCAGTCGGTGACAAGGATGACCTACTGCCCTCTCTGCCAGGGTCTGACCAACGCTGTCCCGTGTCCGGAGAAGTGTGCCTGGGTCCTGCGCGATTGTCGACATGCGCTGTTGGGTGTCAGTGATGGCATCAGAAGGTTCGCTGGTGAGGCCATCGACTCCGTTCAGGCGGAACTATCCACCATTTCCGATGCTGTCCTTCCATCGATGGTCTCCAAGTCTCTGCTGAAGGTCATCGAAACGGGACACATGTACCGCAATCAGGTACTTATCAAATATACATATTCCACAATCATTATGCTTATATGTGGCATATATACATATATATATATATATCTGGATTTTGACGTACGCTCTCTCGAGTGTCTTGATATAAACAGACATACCGGTAATAAACATGCATAGGCCTATGCATATAGATACAAAACATAGGCTACATGCATACGTACGCATGCGAACATATGTAGCCCTATACATTATACATACATGCATAAATACCTAATTACGTGCAATATATGTGTATGTATAAGCCACGCGCACACACACACGCACGCAAGCCAGACATTATAAAACTGCTATACTCCTCCAAGGATTCTGACTTCGTTCAATGAATTTCTCGGGCATCTCATTTTTTATCCGATGGAGTGGTATTGTATTTTATTGCATTGTATTGTATTCAAACATTAATAAAATAATGTGCCTGTTGAAGAATGAACCGTTTGCGGGCACTCACAGTGCACAAGACCACGAGAAAGAAATAGGTTTTTAAAAAGCAAAGGAGGAAGAGAAGGGGGAGGAGAAGGAGGATGAAGATGAAGAGGAGCAGGAAGATTAAGACGAGGAGTAGGAGGAGAAAGAGGAAGAGGAGGAAGAAGAAGGTTCCCATGCAGGTAGAATTTGAGATCGAGTATAGATGGAGACAGTTGGCTCCCACTGTGCGTGTGTGTGTGTGTGTGTATGTGTAGGTGTGTGTGTGTAGGTGTGTGTGTGTGTGTGCTAGTGGAACACAATCTGTGCAAACATGTTTTTATTTAGGTAGGTGACTGGTGAAAGGAAAACAAGCAGATGGCAGATGCAAATGCCAAACGCCACAGCTAAACATACACACAAACCAGCAGCAGACGCAGCCAGTTTTAGACCCCCATCAATGTCATGAAACTGGAGAGCAGACTGACTTTAGTTGACCTATTCACCTATTCATTTAGTCACCTATTTCTATATGGGTCACTGATGCTGCATCCATCTAATTTTGTATTGTAAACTGTTGACCCACTCCCTGCTTACTGATGCAAAGAAAATTCAGTAGAACTTAACAGTAAATAGACCTAGTAGTAAGCAGGCCTAATTATGTAGGTCAGGAAGTAAATAAGTAAGTAGGCAAATTAGTCAGCAGATGAGTTAATAAGCAAATAAGTGTGCAAGTGAGTAAGTACGAAAGGGAGTGACTGATTGGGTAAGAGATCAAGCTTGTATATGCTGAAGTTAAGTTACCGGCGTGAGGACTTTTGTTATCCTAAGCAGCTGCATATCTTATCTGATGAAAATCTGTTAGATAGTGAAGAAGTGTGGATTTCGCAAATCCAACGGCAGTGGTTCGCTTTCCACTTCGACGATTCCTTCGAATAATGTAAAGACTTTGAGAGACGGTGATGGACTCCGTCAGACTTTGGAGAGACTGAGAATCATCCTCATTCGCACTTCCGACCTCTTAGCTGCGCTGCCAACGACATTCTGCAACACGACGAAGACATCGTCTGAAACCTCTGCCGCTCGATGTTGGAATGGAACATCACTTCAACCGTTAGTCGATTACACTCAGATCATTCGCATTAATTCTGTTCATTTTGCATGATTTTTAATCGAGTCGTATATGGACGTAGAATGGCCAAAAGACATTCGACTGAGAAGCTTCAGTGGGCTGGCAGATAAAAATATTTAAAATAAATCTACTGATCTCTGTTGAAAGTGTGAATCATTAACATACCTCAATGATTTGTCATTTTTGCAACGACATCAGTTCAGTACTTGATTCAGACTCTGGACCCACAAGAACACATGCCTTACTCATTTCTCATGGCTGACCCCGTGCAGATTGACGGACAGATTGAGCACAGGCGGATAGACATCAGTCATCCGCATGATTGCTTTTGGTGAAGTTATGCTGAAGTCCCTACAGTAACACGCCGTTGACATCTGAAGTAACAACTGGAACCCCAATTATATAGCTCGATGCTGAATATTACATTTTCCTTCCTAGTGTCGTGCGATTAACAGTGTTGTTATTGCTTGAGCGTCTCTTGAAGGTTTGTTTAGCGTACATGGCTGATAACAAGGCAGAGGACAGAGGTCTGCTGATTTGTCCCATATTTAGTTATTGGCGAATCAGACAGGCAGAGAGAGAGAGAGAGAGAGAGAGAGAGAGAGAGAGAGAGAGAGAGAGAGAGAGAGAGAGAGAGAGAGAGAGAGAGAGGGACAGACAGACAGACAGACAGACAGACAGAGACAGAGAGAGAGACAGACAGATAGACAGAGAGACAGAGAGACAGAGAGACAGAGACAGAGACAGAGGCAGACAGAGAGAGAGAGAGAGAAGAGAGAGAAGAGAGAGATACCTTAGTAATCAATTTGCCCCAGACAATGGCTAAAAATGGCCGCATACGTTGTGGATAGGGCTGTCATTCACCTCTCCTTAACTTAGAAGCATCATCATCGTCATCGTCGTCTACATCATCATAATTATCGTCATCATCTTCGTCAGTGTCGTCGTTGTAGTCAAGATCAGCAATAACGCATCTGTCGAAACAGTGTCAGATATAAATCTTGTCATCGGAATCTCGTCTTTGTTTCAGACAAAGTACAATGGTTGAAGAAAGGATGGAGAGCGAAGGATCAATGAAAGACACGGAATCTGCCTCTAATACGTACACAGCCAGACTTCTCAATGACATGACCTCGGTATACTCTCCATCCTACGTTTCGCCAATAAAATTATCATTAATAATAATGTTTGTTGCAACAATCGATTCAATTGACTAGCAAGCTTGTAATATCTCATGAAATGAATTATGATTCTCGAATTATTGACTCATTCCCGCCTGAATTATTCTATCGTGAAACGAGTCAACTGACGGTGGAACAACAATTGTGCACTGCAGGGGTTAACGAGAAGCATAAAAAAGTATTATACAGGGAAATATCTGATCCAGCAGCTTTGAAATTTTGAAAATTGTATTTAGGCCTAATTGCAGAAATGCTTGCTTTACCTATATGGCGGCCTTCGAATGCAAAACAGTAACCAATAGGCCTACACAGATGGATCGGCCCCTGGATGGACATTGCATTTCTAGCACCAGGTGGCTTTCTTGGTATCGTTGTAGTTTGCAACTTCGTAGTCTCTCGATTTTTATGTGTGACCAAGTTTTGCACCTTCTTCTGACGACATTGGGTGCATTGGGTGGAAAATAACGAGGGAAGGGCACCAACAGGGACCTAGCATTACAGAATCATCTGCTGTACAGTTAAATTATCTGTCACTGTTATAAGCAAGTATAGCGCTGTCTGAAAAGCTTCTGGGTAATCTTCGATTTCGAAATTGACTTCGATCTCGAAATTAACTTCGACCACAACCTCGTCAGCAACTGATTCCCTTTCTGATGCTATGTGTTTATGGTCGTTTCTTCAAAAAATATGCAGATGCCGCCTGGAAATGGAAGAAACGATAAATTATGAATGGATGAATGGGAAAAAATGATCATTTATTTTCAATCAGCTGATCAAAGGACAGGCCAATTTTTTCACTGAACAATAATTTTCATTATTATAGTTTTCTTGAATTGATTATCAGAAACAACATAAGTGCATTCAAACAGAAAAAGTTCAACAAATTGAAATGTACAGGGTGGTCCAGCATAAATGAACCAACTTTGAACGCATATAACTCCGCCAATTTTTGGAATTTATTTATACTTTATGCGCCAAATTAAAGATATTTTACTCAAGTATATGCACTGAAAAAATGGAACTGGTACAAGTTTAGGTTTTAATTATATGCTCAGAACAGCGCTAGCTACCATATTTTGTTGTGATTTGTGACGAAATAAGGCGCCGTTTCGCCGGGATATTCACAAATCGTTTTTCGCCAACACGTGCATAAACACGATCATTTTGGGTGTTTTTAGAAGTATCTACCATGAATATCTTTTCGTCGCAAAACCATTTTCTTTCAATTTTATCAACAACCGTGCGCGTTGCCACGCGCTGCTTTAGACGCAGAGAAACGGCTGGCTGCACGCCAGCTGTTTCGATAGTCGCTTCTTTGCGTCAGTGTTGGAGTGCTGTTGGACATCACGTCGACAAATAACTTTAGATCAACTTTTAGAATATGTTGTACGGTATTTCTAGGACTACCTGTTTCGCGCTGAATGACCTGGGGAGATTTGCCTGTAGACCAGTGTAGAGCCTATCCGGGTCGCTGTCTTGACGGCCAATTTACTCGGACACAAGAGCAATGTTAACGGATATGCGTGCCGTAATTCCCATGGTTTACGATTAGAAAGTCCTGTTTTATCAATTTTCAGTAGCAGATAATTCAAGGTAATGTTTATTCCATCCACTGTTAGAAAATTTGTAAATCATTTCAACCGAATTATATCCCTTATCAGTTCGGAAAATTAAGATCAAAACGCGATCATCGTCTTTCAACGGCGCCAGATTTCGTCACAAATGACAACAAAATATGGTAGCTAGCGCTGTTCCGAGCATATAATTAAAACCTAAACTTGTACCATTTCCATTTTTTCAGTGCCTATACTGGAGTGAAATATCTTTAATTTGACGCATAAGGTATAAATAAATTCCAACAATTGGCGAAGTTATATGCATTCAAAGTTGGCTCATTTATGCTGGACCACCCTGTATATAGACCTGTTTTATAGACCTATCGCTATATCAATCAAGTATTTTGTGGCTGTGGAGTTACGCCTTTCACAGTATATGCTATATTCTACTTTTAAAACTCGGTCAGAACTGCAGACGTGATGGTCCAGAATGAATGCTGTTAAATGCTGCTAAATACTTTAGCATTAAATTTGGTTTGTTGGCAATTTGATGAAGCAGATAAACGACTCTGCGTTAACGACAGTTCTCTAAACAGACTACTCTGATTGGACCAATATATCATTTTTATAATTATGTGCTGACTTGGACGAGGACGTATTTTAGATGCTGCAGGGGCTTCACCGCAGGCCACAGAAAACCCAGTCAAAGGAAGATACAGAGACAGGCGCTCAGATAACAAGTGGGAAAACACAGAGACCTCCTCGTCTCAGACCAGTTAAGTATAGCGATGCTGCTGCTGCTGCTGCTACTACTACTACTACAGACGATGATGAAGATGATGCTGATATCGATGAAGATAATGATGACCAATACTCTGGAGGGGAAAGCGGACAAAGAGCAATAATTGGTATGTGATGCCTTAATTATTTTAGGTAGGCCTATAATTATACTTGTGCTACTAATACTGCCGCTGTTTCTACCAGTAGGCTATCACTCACAGCTACAATTACTATCAGGACAACTACTACTACAATTACTACTGTGCATGCTCATGTATGATGTATGACATTGTATGTGCTACATTAAGGTCTATGTATGTATCTGGACTTTGCGACACGTTTTATGAACCCCTGTCAAGTTCTGCAAGACAAACCATTTCAAGAATCTGTAACTCTTGCATTGAAGAATTTCTGCTCCAGTGTTCCCTTTGGCTTCTCAACTAATTTATGCATGGCGTTATGTCCTCGAGTTTTGCCTTGTTTGATTCCAATTAAAAAGCTTCCATTTTAATGCTTTTATCCTTTTATAATCTTGTATGAGCTTCGATTAGATCTCCTCTGCTCTTCCACATCTCCAATGTTGCTCGTCTACACCGTTTAACCTTTCTTCATATATCTCAAATCCTTGTATAGTCTTGAATCATTTTTTCTAACTCTTCGTTGCACTATCTAACAGGTTTTTAACGACCTGTTTCACTTATCGAATTAAGGAAACGATTGCGATTTCATTGGTGCCATAGAAAAATACAAATATGATCATTTGCATTTGCATTCTTTATCTTGTTATTTGCTGATACAACCGCTGCTACCTCGACCACTCGTAATCGTAATCTCCAAACTTCTAAAACGCCATTAGAAAGAGCATCAGTTTTATGCACTGATGTTGCTGCTACTGATGATAATGATTAGGCATACGATGTTGTTGTTGTTGTTGATGATGATGGTGGTATTGGAGATGATGATAATGATGATGTTGTTGTTGTTGTTGATGATTATTATTATGATGATGACGACGACGACGAATTAATTCATTTTTCAGAGGGACTTAATCAAAATTTAAAATGATCTGCGTTTTAGCCGATACACTCACATCGACAATGAAGGCAATTGTGTTGACTTCACGGATACCTGAAGCTAACAATGCGCCATTGTCTTCAAGTAATCTCATTCGACAACCTACCACAGTTGCTGTCGTTCTAAGCCTTACTACCACGATCCTTCATTATGCCTGCTGTAGATCTATTTGAATGACGAGTTCGCCATTGCTGAATTTTACCAGCTCCCTTTTTAAGGGAACAGATTCGATCTGCGCTCTCAATGCGATACGGTTCAATGGAGAATAATAATTCGGCGGAAAACTGGCGCTACGTACGGAACCTACATGTACACGGTTTTTCTTCAGAAGACGATTCATTTGAAAAGGTGAATTATAACTGAAGATGGCATAATATAGGCCTATATGGTTCTCCATTCGCAATGGGGAATGATTCAAATGAGCCGTAATATTGATGTATACGCCTCATGACATTTTCGGACTTGTGTTTCACGAAATGTTTGATCATCCAAGAGTGTAGGCCGAGGTTGCAGCTGATACCTCTTGGCTCTGCCAGTCTCTTCTATGATGAACATAAGAAGGAATTAACATTGACAGCTGTTCCACGTGTGGAATTGCGTCTCCGGTTGAGTAGAGGGGAGAGTTAACTCAACGAGCAGTGAGCACGAAAGAAATCACACACTGAAGGACTGGCGTACTAGCAGCCAAGTTTTTATATGTATATATATAATAATTATATATTATAATTATATATAATATAATAATCGGGTGGTACCAGGTTTCTCGGATTTTATGAACCTCTCAAAAGTGCATGATGCTCAGTCTTCATTTCTTTTCTCAGATCGCTGCATCAAACGTATACAGTCACTTTTAATTTTTAATTATTGTTTACAGAACTGATCTGTGTGCCTGTCTGTGTGCCTGTCTGTGTGCCTGTCTACATGTGTGCCTGTCTATGCATCTGTTCTGTCTTTCATCAAACCATTTACTCGTCGATTTTGTGAGTGGACCATCAGCAT
The DNA here is from genome assembly GCA_949752735.1 of Lumbricus terrestris. Lineage (NCBI taxonomy): Eukaryota > Metazoa > Annelida > Clitellata > Crassiclitellata > Lumbricidae > Lumbricus > Lumbricus terrestris. The sequence continues at coordinate 55,750,483 of OX457039.1, forward strand.
ATACTACCTCGACCTCATCGTCATATTATTCACTCACCATTCATTATTATTTTCACCAATTTGTAAGTTTTTGAAAGCATTTAAACTGCAGGAGTGAGCAAGGAGGTAATCGAAATGTCAATAATTGATAAATGTCAATAATTGTTGCTGTGTTAGAAACTATGGCTTTGAACAGAATTTTTAACGACTTGTGTTTCTATAAACTTCCGTGGAAATATAAATGGATAATATAGAAAAAATACAGGAGATCATTATTTTGTTTAAAAAGTCTCAGCTCGTAGACGACCCAATGCTTCATGGGCGGAGTTTGGTTTCCGTTCTTGGAGGGACTAAAGCCTTCTTGGGGGGGGGGCTAAGCCCGGGAAAGATACCATTTACACGGTAAAAAATGAATTTGGGTCTTCTTGGGGCGGCTTAGCCCCCCCTAGACCCTAATAAACTCCGCCCAATCAATGCTTTATTAAAGAAAATTGCAGAACTGCACAACAAGTAATTTCTTGTAGGCCTATTAAGAGTGTGGGTTTATTGGCCAAAATTTCTCGCGACCTTTTTTGTCGTTTCTCGTTTCTGGACAATTTTCCCAAAACTTGTCGGAAGTCACCGCATACAACCTGATGGCGCTTTTTTAGTCATCCCCTTAATATTTTGAAATTTCCCCTTCCGGATTATCTTTTTCACTGCACAAACCCTTCGTTCCATTTGGCTCTTCCGTGGTAAACCGGCTGCAGTTGCCTTTTTCTAGTGATTTTAAGCCTATCACTGCACAAGATTTTGCTTTTACAACTGCACAAATTCATTTCCAACTGCACATTAATTTTGTGTAGCACTGCACGTTAAAAAGCCCTGAGACGACCTACAGCCCACGTCACAAAATAAGCCACTGTTCGATTTGTTACTGCCGCATAGACATAGTAGGCCTACGTAAGCTTATATATGCTATAGGCAGTGTGAGAATTGTGGAGAAATAACTGGGGGGGGTGGCCTATATATGATAAACTTGGAATTGGGGTGTGAAAAACAGAGTTTGCTATGGGGCACTAAGAAAGACTGGGGGTTGAAACCCCCCAAGCCCCCCCGGCAATTCTCACCCTGGCTATAGGCCTACTGGTAGGTCCTAAATGGCGTCGTCTCCAATTAGATCTACGGTATAGCGAAATTAATTAATTTGACTCCATCGGAGTTGTCTCTCTGATCATATGCCTTCGTAATGTCTTCAACTATTTGGTAATCAATAGGGACGGCAGAAATTCACTGCAAACTAAAAAATTCACGGTCTCGTTTTTAGAAAAAATTGACAAATATCAGCGCAAAACCACGGTATATAGGCCTAGTCCTAGGTGGGCTTATGAAATTGCGCTGTGACTTTTATCATTTTATGAGCAATCTGAACAGAAATGCAAATAAGACAGCAACATCGCGTTCGCTATAATGTGATGTACGGTTCAAATGGTTAGTCAAACGAATAAGCTAGTAGCTACGGCATCAATTTTTAAACATTTATTTTATTGTTATAAAAACGAATCGCGATGTTGAGAGAAGACGACAGACTATACATTGTTCGCTAGATGTCCTAGTTGGTTTAAGACTGTTCGCCAGGTACGATAATAAAATTATTAATAGGCTATGTTAACGATGTTACAACAATGCGGGCGCATGACGGATTCAACAGCTTAAGCAAATCCATTCTGTTGCCTCATCTTCTTCAGTGTGAGAATTGTGGAAAAATAACTGGGGGTTGGACCATTATCCACTTGGAATTGGGGGGTAAAAAACAGACTTTACTATGGGGCTCTAAGAAAGACTGGGGGTTGAAACCCCAACCCCCCCGGCAATTCTCACCCTGATCTGCTTAGCCTATAGTAGGCCTAATTAGCACGTAAAACTTTTACATTCAAGTCAGTCAAAATTAATGCCACAATATAGAAGAATGCATAGCTTCTGCTTGGAAATGGAGTGATTTTTCGGCAGACTCTGTGGGATTAAAATCACTATAGGCTTATTGTAACAGGCCTATAGGCTACAGCACAACCGAGCAAATGATTTTAACTTTTTAAGATATTGAATTTGTTTTCATTATGAACTTTATGATAGTATTTCATTTCTTTTTGTGTTTTTCTGAAGAAGTTTTTAATATAATAAGAAATTCTCTTGAGGTGGGAGGGGCAATACCTTTCCTCTTCAATTATTTGGGACACGTATTCCGGCTGCTCAGTCGAAGCTTCGCCTATGTTTGCTTTTATCAGGCCAATATTATTATTAATTACTTCCCGTATAAGTTGAAAGCCAATGAGCGCTTTTAAGTTATTCAATTCCGTATAGGCCACACAATTAGTATTGGAACAGGCCTTGAAATTGGGTTGAACCTGGCCGTTTGCTGATGCTCAGTTGTAGCCTATTCAGAATAGACCTATGGTCCTAAACAACCTTTAACAATGATGATTTTTATCGAGATAGGTCTATCGACTTAATCCTCAGTGGTGCCTATATAGCTCCTCTAGATCGTTTTCGAATAAGTATGCCTATAGATCCTATAGGTATAGATCCAATAAATCTTATGTAGCCTTGACCTGTCTAGCGATAGACACACCAAGATGACTTAGCAACGCCTTTCCTCCAGACATCGTAATAGGCCAAACCCTAATGATTTATTAGAGATCCGATCTAGGACCGCAGACATAACTGCAAAAACATAACAACACGATATAAAACGGAATAGGTCTAGCAATCAAATCAAATCAAATCATCTATTTGGTGACTAATCAAGAATGGTAAGATAATAGCAATAGACAATAGATAATAGCGCTCAATGTAATTGAAAGGACGTCCACACAGGAGACCCTGAATGAGTCTTACGGCCCCACTAGCGCTAGGTAGGACCCCATAAAGTAGGGCTGTTTTAAGGAACTTTTAGGACAGCACAAGCCCTTTATTTGCCTCCCCATCCTCCATGGAAAATTACTCCCACTCGCAGGGCAATGACTTTTCTCACTAGTTTTTACTTTTTACTGCACAGAATTGCTTCTACAACTGCACAGATCCATTTAGAACTGCACATTTTTGAGCCAGTAAACTTAAGTAGGCCTAGTCTAAGAGATCTAAACTATAGACATAATATTAAAGAACAAAAGGATACCAGGTAGGTCTATATCTTAACTAAATCCAGGGCTAAAAGTGAGCTGGGTCTGTCCGGGTCTCAGACCCGGCATTCATGCATTGTTTGTCACTTGACTAAACACTGGTATCTATAGCACCCGCTGGCCCAAAGAGACCCGGCAATTTTTTCAATCCACTTTCAGCCCTGACTAAATCTGAACTAATGACTTATCAACACGCATACTATAGGGCCTTAGATCAGTCAATTTCATTAAATTGCGATGGCACAAATAAGGTGTAGGCTAATTATTAAGCTTTATATAGATGGAGTGGATGGTTAGACCAAAACATGACAAAACCTTACAAACATAGCACCGCACACCACAGTAACAAACATATCACCGCACAAATGATTTAAATGGTTCAATGACAATGGTTTCCAGTGGCGGCGCCAGGATTTCTTTTTTTTTGGTGGGGGGGTTGAAGCCTCGGAGGAAATTTTACATCTACATCTGCCAAAATTTCTGACGACCTTTTTTTAGTCATGGACCGAAATCTCATGGAGGAAATTTCCTATTCTCATCCGCCAAAATTTCTGACGACCTTTTTTTAGTCATCGACCGAAATCTCATGGAGGAAATTTCCTATTCTCATCCGCCAAAATTTCTGACGACCTTTTTTAGTCATCAAGTCGAAAATCCAGGAAAATATTGCCTTTTTTAGGGGGGCTTAGCCTTTGATAGGGGGGGGCTTAGCCTACCCCTAACGCCCTCTTAGCGCCGCCACTGTCTTTATCTAGATGTGATCGAGAATTTGAAACTAACATCACCTGAAAAAGCAGTGGTGTAGGCCTACACGCAGGCCCGTCGAGAGGGGCAAGAGGGGCAAATGCCTAGGGGCCCGGCGACTTTTAGGTGCCCCGAGGGGCCCGGACCACACTGATCATAATATTTTTCATATGTTGACTGCGGGCGGCGGGTCCAGCCTGTAATCATATATGTGACCTATAGCCTATGCAAACTTTATGATTTATGTAGTTTTAAATATAGGCTAGCCTAATATTACTGTCGCATAACTATACATTAGGGATATGACTATTTTTAAAACCCTTTCCCCATGTCATTTGTTGTGGAGTTTTTATGCAAAGATCAAGAAAACACCAGTGGCAAGTGTCAACTCTTAAAAAATGTCACCCACCAAATAGAAAAACAATTTACATTGTATATAAACACTGGCACAGCTGTGCCGCACATCGGAAAATTGTATTAAACGTTTTAAAGTACAGATTTTTTAGTGTTCGTTTGACAAAAGAAATTTAATACTCAGTTTGTCAATGCTTTTACACAGTGGAAGTAAGTCCTGCATAACTTTAATTGCTCTTTCAGCACATATATTTGACCGTTGTGTTGGAATCGGTGTTGGCTCCACAGACCAAAAGTTCCTCAATGACTTTAATGCCTTTGAATGATTTTGACACACTTCTGCTAGATTATCAAAGTTGTCAGGATTATAGTACTGGCCAGAAAACCAGATGTCACTCCAAGTACCACAAATAAAGTCACATGCTGACTGACCTTCAGGTGACTGCTGGAATTGCGGAATTAAAATGTAAGCTAGCAAGGCAAAAATTGCTCTGCTATTCCATCTTGCATTGCTTATATTTGGCAGTGTTTTGAATTCCACCATAGGAAAGCTTCCTGTACTCTTAAAATCCTTGTAACAAGCAATCAAATGGTGAAGGAAAGCCATGTCATCTCGCCAGTCAATTTGTTCTACTTTCTTCAGAGCATTTCCAGAATTGTCAAACGATGCTTTCAATTGCTCGTACTCTTCTGTTACTTTCGTAATGAACCAATAACTGAGGTTTGGTGAGGTGGTTGCTCCATCAAAACAATCATCCATAACATGTTTCAGTATTGTGTCGAGAACATGATGTTGGCATCCAATATAAAGAGGTTTCTGTAATCCAAGCAGAACAAAATGATTCTGTAGCCGTGTGACTGCACCAATAGATTTTCCTGTATTTGCAGAGGTTGTATCAGAAATAATTATCTTAATTGCAGGCCATAGCTCATATTCATCAAGCACAGTCTTTATTCCATTAAATATAGTCTCACCTTTTCCATTGATTAGTTCAAGAACCGATAGTTTAACTTCTCTATTTTCATTTTTCAGAACTACAACTTGATACTCTCTCTTCTTTATGCGCTTCCCATCAAAGTGCAAGCTCCAATTCTCGTTCCTTAAAGTTTCCTTATAGTGTTGCTTTAATTGTTCTCCTGCTTTCATTGTCGCTTTGTAAACACCACTTTGACTTGGAGTTGGAAGAGAAATTCCACTCTTTGCAAGAGTTTTGCAGACTGTGTGCGCCTTTCTTGTACTAAGTTTTGCTGATGTCACTAACTGTACTGCTGAATCAGTTCTTTGTCTTTTAGATGTTGTTGGAGCATCCAAATCTTCATAGGCACTGCTGGAATCCTGTTTTTCTTCTTCAGTACCACAACTTTCTTCTTCTTCTTCACTGCTTAATTCAACATTGGTGTCTTGACTAACTTTTAACTTAATCAACTGTAGCTTTCTAGGGTGAAGTCCTTTTGTATCTGTCTTTAAGGTACAATAACCAACTTTTCCTTTAGTCGACGTCTGAAGGTCATAGAATTCTCTGTCTTCTCGGCAAAACCATTCTCCATTCTCATCTGTCACATTGAACAAACTGGTAAAGACTTGATTACCAGGTCTTCGACAATGTTTTTCGTATTTCTTAATTACATTTTCGATTTTTCTTTCAACTGAAGATTTGCCTTGCTGGATTGGAAAGTTAAGCTTTCTCCATAAGTTTTTGACCTCTTCAGCAATTATCAGAACTCTTTCTTTTTTGCCTTTCAGTGTTGAAGCCAAAGTCTTGAATCTATTCAAGATATGCAGTTCCATAGGCATTTTTGACATCGTGTCAAGACTGCTAACAGTGTTATGTTTCCTTGAATTCTTAGCTTTTTGAAACTGTACCAAATTTGAAGACCAAACTTTCTTGTTTCTTTCTGTAGCAGAAGGTGCCTTTTTAGACATCTTGAAAGTGTCTGTAAAGTTCAGTTGATTTTTTATTTCAACTGCAATTGCAAGAAATCTGGTGTAAGACCTTTAAATAGTTTTCAACTTCCAATCTATATACATCAAGAAAAGATTCAAGAAGCACTAAAACAATTTTTTGGCGGGTGGGTGACATTTTTTAAGAGTTGACACTAACCACTATTCTTTTTCTTTTAGAAAAGCAAAAAGCTCCACTCATGATACTATGGGGAATTTGAAATTCTGAAATTTTTTTTGTCATATCCCTACTATACATCCGTGTAAGTTTCAAGCAACTGTCCGTTTTTACTTGTCAGGGTTTTTTGCCAAAAGAAGACTTCAGAACGCTTTTCTGCTAAATAATGCGTTGTCTGATTTCAATCATAGAGCAAACATCTGTGTCGTTTCCCCACTTTTAGGACGTGATTCAATTGGTCTCCCCCCCAACTTTTAGGACGTGATTGCACCTATGCATCAGGGTCCGTGCCTACACAAACGATTGAGCCCGTATAATGTAGGTCCTATAGGCTACTATATAAGAAACTGCAGGCCTACTCCAAGAGCAAACATGGGCTATCTAAATGATGAATAACTTTCGCAACAATGGTCAATGGAATACAGGGCTTATAGCCTATATGCTCTAATCTGGAGCACAAAAACGAAAATAAAATCTAATAGGCCTAAGTTTGAAAAGACACAAGTTGGCAGTCGCACACTAGGCCTATTTCAATTCGGAATCTAAAAAGAAGACAAATCAGAGTCCATCTATAGCCTAATCACTTCTACCTCGGTTGATTCTAAGGAATTAAACATGGATTAAAACGAAGTCTGTGGTGTTAGTATCGTAATTCCAAAAGATGACTTAAAAAACATCAGTTTAAGATCCGAAATGCTCAGATTTTCTGGCACTCATCAACTCAGACTTTCAAAAGAGCTCTTAAGACTTTAGCAACCAGCCTTGAGATGACTACCATGAAATACCTCTGTGCAACAGTTTAAGAGGTTTTTCGATTGTTGTAGTCTCAGCAGTACTGTTGGTCTAGGGCAGACTTCTTTGCGTCAAAGAACTGAGCTGAAGTCTATCTTCAAGTACAAAGAGTCCATGTACAAATGGTGTCACTTTCGCAGCAACCAATAAGGCTCTTTCAACGGATTTGTGATATGTGAGTGAGGGGATGGTAGCCCTGGCCTTGTTTTGACCCTGTCATCAACCATGGAACTTGTGCAGCGAAAGATGATAAAGGCATCTCATAGTTCAGAATAGAACGCACGTCTGAAAAAGCATTCGCATGCAGGTGAGCAGTATATAGGCAGCTGGAAGCTTTTATTATAGCCAGTACTTTGAACTTAATGGAGATACTAGAACTGCCATGCAAGTTAATAACTGTGATTAATACTGACCAATGGACACAAAGTGGATGACTGTCAGAATGCAAAATGATGCACAGAGTCTCAGAGTTGTAAACCACATTGCCGAGAGGGATGTAAAACTTGACAAAGAATTGGGAGATATACCTAATGCAAGTTGAACACAGAAATCAGTTTCTTGAGGCTAAGAAATCTGCGTAAGCCTACAGTGCGGAGACTCCAACAATCGAAAACCCTCTATAACTGTTGCACAGAACATGTTCAGCAAATGGCAGCATTTGCAATAAATTTTTTTTAAATTATATCAAAACTAAATTATTAACTTTATATCAGTATTCAGTAGATCTATATGCCACTCAGTCTCTTACAGTCTAAATTGGTCAGCTTCTTTCTTTTATCTAAAAATTGTCCTTGCCAGTAGAGTTTAATGCTCTTATTTGCCTATTTTTTGCATTGTCAAGAATGGTGAAAAGTCAAGAGCACTGAGTGACCACTAAATATCCCTCAACCGGAATAAAATTTTGCACTTAATCATCACTAAAGCAAGGTAACAAAATGAGAGGGTACCATCAGCGAAATTCCAAAATTTTTTTTTTTTTTTTTACAACAGTATCCATGCATGGCGATCTCTCAGAGACGCGCCTTCAAAAGTATGATGTCTGGACCACTTGATGATAATGCAGATGATTGTTTGAAAGCATGACTATTCCCAGTGTGAGAATTGTGGAAAAATAACTGGGGGGGTTGGACCATTATCCACTTGGAATTGGGGTGTAAAAAACATACTTTAACATGGAAACTAAGAAAGACTGGGGGGGTCGAAACCCCCCAACCCCCCGGCAATTCTCACCCTGACTATTCCATGCTGTAATTACAATGCATTAAGTCCTTTCCATTATTGTCTCAATCAGAGAGCATCCTGTGTTTGATGCTGTATAGTATTGAAGCACTTCACTTTGACTCTGTCATATCAACCACAATCTTTCAACTGAGTCGCAACAGCTTGTCTGATTTCTTCTCCTGTGCCATGACTTAATCTTAGCGCTCTAAGTTATTGATCCACTTCATATCCTAAAACCAATAACCTATTTGGCATATCTATCAACTGGTTTTTTCCTGTAGTAACACGCAGGAAGGATCTTTTCATCCACCAAACACATGACTATCAAGTTAGTACCAAGTACATCCATAAATTTATCCCTCCCCTCTTGCTACTGAAACAATGATCCAAAGGTCACATGCTCTTATAACAAAAATATTGAAGGAATAACAACATCAGGTTCTACCTACAGACTGATAGACACTATCAAAGCATGGCATCTATGTAGATGACAACCTCTAATTATAAATAAACGAATGTTGACATAATGTACAGTTAGAGAGCACTGCATGGCATATCTCACTATACTCTCACCTTGTTGAGTGACCTCTAAATTTTGAGCAATTTCAATAAAATTTGGTTAGAATCATTGTCACATGATGCATAACAGAATAAAAGGGTACCATCACGCAATTTTTAAAATTTATTTTTTTCCCATGGCTTTTTGGACCACACTAGTCCCCCCCCAACTTTTGAGTGGTCCCATTGACTTTATCATTATGGTCCCCCCACTTTTAGGACGTGATTCATTTGGTCCCCCCCAACTTTTAGGACGTGATTGCACCTATGCATCAGGGTCCGTGCCTACACAAACGATTGAGCCCGTATAATGTAGGTCCTATAGGCTACTATATAAGAAACTGCAGGCCTAGGCCCTACTCCAAGACATCCGGACAATTTTCCAGATGATGAAGAAGGAGCTTTTCTGAAGTGCATTAATTGTTAAGGTTCGCAGACAAAATTGAGAGTAGGCTACCAGGATATTATAAACGGTTCTGCTGCAGTTAAATCCAAAAAGGTTGCTTGTTGATTACCATATAGCCTAAATTATATCTGAAAATTATATTCTTAACACTAAGAATTGATTGAAATCATAAAATAACTTGCAGCCTATGCATTATCGTACATTCGTGCCCACACTTTCGTAATTTTTATTTGTTTTTTAAAATGTAAATTTGTTCAAGAATCAAGTCAAAAGATAGTTTTGGGCCTGTGAATGCTCTGCCCAGGGGTCCGGAATTTCTGTCGGCGGGTCTGCCAACTCGTAGCCTACGTAGGCTATTATAGTTCGATTGCCTGCGCCAATGCTCTCTCTAGTCTACAACTGGTCTACAAGGTGCGACGTGCACTGCTGTGTAACGTCGTAGCTATTTTTTGTAGCTCTTACGTAGCTATGTAAAATATATTAGAGTTCTATAATGTGTGACGTAATTGAAGCGCTTTGACTTTAAATAAGTTTAAGTCATCTAGACATAATAAATTAGTCGTCGTGCGCCATCTAGTGAAAGGAAGGACCCTAAATCGTCTAGACGTCAGAGGAACGAGTCGCGGCTGCCAGACGTTGATTGGACGAGCGACTTCGTGCTCATTGTTATTCATAGCTCCAACCCGCTTCCGCTGCAACAACACTGACTCCTCCTACCCAATTGCGAATGTTGGTAGAGGGTTCGCGCTTATCAGGGTTACCGGTAGTTAGATCTATAATAGACCCGAGATTTATTGGATAGGACGAGCTCAGTGTTGCCGCAGTAAATCTTCAAGCTAGTTAAGTAACGTAATAATATTATATACTGTCCTGATGCGACGTCTCGTCTGCTTCCTGCAGGTTCCTGATTTTGACTATTTTGTTGCTTCTGAAGAGGCCTAAAAATCTTTAAGGCTTTTTGTCTCTTTGCTTAAAGCGTCGGTCAACGTTTTGCTAGGCTTAAGGAATGGGTTATTTTCTTACCTGGAAAAGGTTCCCAATGATTTATTCATTGTCGCCGGGTAAAGTGTTGTGCGTTTGCGCACTCTGCGCTGACTGCATCCGTTTTGCGCACCTGCGGTGAAATCAAAGCAACGGTGACGTCACGATTACGTCAAGCTGTGACGTAACTCGTGAAGTGTCTTCTTTAAAATGCGTTGTCCTCTGACGATCATGGCGGTCGTCGTTGCCGTCTTGTCGAACATTGTCGTTGGTCAATTAGCGAGGACAGGATCTACCAGCGGAGTCGAAGAGACGACAGGACATGACCGAAGTGGTAACTGTTCGTCCATGAAAGAAACCTATGGTTCGAAGGGTTTTAACGATCACTACGTTCCTTCGCAGATGATACCAGGTGAGTTGTTGTGACTGCATAGGCCTAGCCTGTCTTGTGAAAACATTGGTTTTAATAGGTCTACCAAAGGGAACGGCTTGGAGGGGGGCTATCTTGATAGGGGGCTGAGAGAATTCGACACTTATGAAAGCACCGCATCGTCAAGTCACTTAGTACAAATTCAAGATGACATTATTTTGTGTTGGCACTTCTTTTGTGTAGACGCAGTGTGCATCATCCGGCTTATATTTCCCAAAAACTTAGAGGGATTCCGTCCGAAAGTTGTTTTAGGGTGTCTGGCCACACCCACCAATTGAGTATATATATATATATATATATATATATATATATATATATATATATATATATCACCCATTTCACGCGACATATTAATTTTATGCAGCTAACCTGAGATCTTAGATTACTTATTTTTGCGATAGGACCTATTTGTTGTCACTTGACAACTGCTTCAGGCCCCAGCTCAAATGTGTTGATGTGATTTATCTGTCTGGAGGAGATCAGCTCTCAGAGACTGACTCTTAAGGCAATAGAAGGACTCTCTGTCAAAGTCAAGTCCAATTAATTGGTTAGGGTGGAAGAGATGGGTTGACCTCCCTATATATCAGTTTTATGTAAAGAATTAGTTTAGGTGTGGTCTTGTGTTCTTCTCCTTGTTGCAAAGTCACTGCCTGTGAGACCTATATATACACCTAGATCACTGTGCCACAAAAACTGGAATATATTGTGTTTTCACAGCATGCATGATTCCAGTTTGTTTTTCTTGGCTGGGCAAATAAACCGATAAATTCAAATCTGAAATATGGGGTCACTTGCAATGAAAGACTTTAAAGGCGAGTCGCTGGCATGAATTGCACCATTATAGATATGCTTTCCTTACCATGTTTTGTGTAACATTAAATTTTTTATGCTGTTTAGATGTCTGAATTGCATAGGGCCTTTTCATTGATTGTCTACTTCAGCCATACGCTTGGTGTAATTGAGTTGTCATCTCGTGTAGACCTTTCACATATTTCACGTTTCATGTTGACAGTAAGAAAGCATGTAATTATCCTCACACCATTTTGTTGTTATGATAATGACACATTTTCAACTTGTATTTGATTTCTGTAGCATAGAGGACTTTGAAATAGCGGTTGCATAGTGCCCTTTGTTGAACAAGACTATTTCACTGCATTAAGTTATGTATAACGGTTTAAATGGGATCAAAGGGAAAGTAAGTGTAAATATTTTGGGGTCTTTGTTGCTTTCACCAACGAGACGCTTTGCATTGGAAAGACTTCCAAAGAAACCTTGTTGCATAATCTTTCTGTGATGTAATAATGTATGAACATACACCCATGTAAGTTTCTTTATTTATACAGTAAATGACTATGTATCAATTGATGTGCTAAACATTTGGGCTTGAATTCCCTGCTCAGTGTTTTGCAATAGTCACTGTTTACGGGAAGGCTCAATGATGCATCCTCCCACTTACAAGCCAAACACATGGTGTGTAGTAGCTTCGCCTGCTGAACCTTGAGCCTGGTTGCTGGAAACCTGTTGAGCTTCCACACTGCACCTGCAACTACTAAAGCCGGTCGTACACCGACTTGATCCGAGTCCGTTTTTTCCAGTTGGATCAAGCCTGATCATAATTATCAGGTCTATGCACTACATGATAAAAGATCAGTCTGAACATGTTCAGAATTTTTCATTCTGACTTGACTTTATCAGATTGGGTTAATATTGTATATGCTAATGCATTTCTGTAGCTTAGCCTCTTATGAATGTGTATAAGACGTCGTTGGCTTAGAACAGAGGCTATATTCACGGAAGACTAGAACACAATTACAAACTGTCTTGCACCAACATGAACCTGCTCCATCATAATAGAATATTGTGATTGGTGATATTTCCCCGGTTGGCTGCCTAATCAAATCGGTCAACTGACAAAGAAGTCCTGGCAACATGCACCTTCCGGATCTGATTCCTTCTGATCGGATTTTCCAGTTGGATTGGCTCAAGTCAGAGCCGGTTGGTGTATAGCCACCTTAATGCAACTATTTTCACCTCAATGCTCCCCTGTCTGTCTGGATGCTTGGATGCAGTGGTAGGGCTTGTGAGCTGTCATCTCTCAATTGCGCCTTTAAACTCTGCTCTTTCACATTTTTGCTGAGCCATAGACCTGCCCACTGGGTTACGAACTCCAGTAACAGGAAAAGTGTGATGTAGATGGCACGAGTCTTTGATGCACTGGCTTCTAGTTTATTTCACTTGATTTATTACAGTCCATACCATGTTTTCATTTTTAGAATTGTTTGATAGCTTGATTTTGATTTGACTGTTTGATTTTAGCCGTTAAAATAGTAGGAATTAGTCGAAAAAGACTGCTGTTTTACGTGCATACCAATGCCATAGCAAGTTATAAATTTCGGTATTTGATGTCTATTCCAACTATTTCTATGTGAACTGAGGAGCAACAACATTGAGATTTTCCAGCACGCCATGCTACAGTCATGTATACAGTATAATATTATGATGCTGGGCAAGATGTATTGTGCTAATTTGGTGTATTGATTTTTTGGGAAAATTGAAAATGCCACTATTGTAGAATGTCTAAAAATACTCTACAGTCTCTCGTGCCTACCTACACACCTGTATGTCAGAGCAAAACTCTTAGTCATGGAGTACAGACTGAAATGGTGATGAAAGAGCCGTTACTGTCTGGCTTCTGTATATCTGCTGTGGGTGAAAGAAAGCCTGAGATGCAATTTGAATGCTTGCTAGGTGCATTGATGCTAATTAATGCAGTGCATCTCAATGCTGTATGCTGGTGTCTACATACATAGAATATCATTTGTTGTGCTTACTTACTTGCATACCAAGTATACCAGGGTACACGTTGTTTGTCATTAATTTATACATTTGAAGCTTGATAAGAGGGAATAAGAATTACAAAAATCTCTCCGTTGTATATCGGCAAATGAATTTATCGATGTGTTACTTGCTTATCCCCAAAGGTCAATGATCCGACACCTTCATCCATCTTGTCAATTAAGCTCTCTACTTCCACAGTGTTGCTTCTGTTTGGAGCATTTCTTGCAGTGTTATTGCTACTGTTTATTTCTTGTGTAGTGTCATTGCTACTGTTTATTTCTTGTGCAGTGTCATTGCTACTGTTTCATTCTTGCAGTGTCATTGCTACTGTTTATTACTTGCAGTGTTATTGCTACTTCTTGCAGTGTTATTGCTACTTCTTGCAGTGTTAATGCTACTGTTTATTTCTTGGTGCCACTTTGCTTGCTAATGCAACTTTATCAAGATTTCGCCTTCTTTCTAGAGTGAAGATCCTTAGCCTGAATCAACCATAATATTATATGCAACTCCAATGGCTGACTGCTTGTAAATTGGGTACCTCTGGGTAGTATGAATTTATGTATTATATTCACACCAAGACCCTCGGGTTCCTTTAATGTGGAAATGATTATCTGATAAAGTTCATCTAGCCAAAGAACTGCTGATTCCTGGAATTGAATTGCCATAAATACAATACATGGAGTATATATTCTAATGGACCTATTACATGTGCTACATTATGGAGTCTACTGCACTACTTACTTACTTGCATCTACAATGGCAGCTAGTATATTATATTTGTCCTTACAGAACACAAGAGTAATGAGTAGATGTTAGCCTGAATTGCCAGTGCTTGATTAATGATTACGGTATTTGAGCATCCGTCATCTCTGACAAGGTTACAGAATATAAATGTTTGGAAAATATGCCAACCATTTTCTGAGGATGTAAGAGAATATTTTGTATCTAGGTCTTTGTAAAGTTGGTGAAAGATCTCTAGGTTCTCATCAAATCATGCTTAAACCCTGGTTTTGTTTGTTTATGTGAGTGAGTGCGTGACACTGCGTGTGCGTGTGACCTTTTGCGTGTGTGACATACATCCTAAAGCTTTGCACAGATTTAGGATTCTTGTATGTTGGGGGACTGATAGGTAATGATGTTGTCTTTCATGGGATGTGTAATGACACTGATTGGTAGCTCATGCCTCACATATCAACACCAGAGACTAAAGCAGAACGACTGCCTAACTATCAGCTCTCCCAAATGACATTCACTACTTTCTGAACATTGCATCTGGAGCCTGGCATGGATTGAAATGCTTTTTTGCTGCCTTGATGTGAATTGTAAGACAATTTCTTACAGATAAATATTGACACAGCCTAAAGTTAAAGAATTGACAAAAACTTGACCGATGTAAATACATTTTTCTAACACCTGTTATTATACAAGAGAGTTAATGCATAGAATTTAGTCCTGTTTCCAAAGTATCTATCTAAGGTCACTGTGCCATGTTTCTAATTGCCACTGACACTACCCACTGCTGTCTCGTGTCATTGAGTCAGTGTTGGAAGGTTTGAGATAAGAAACTGAATAGAACTGAGTCTGTGTAGTAAGAGTTGAAATTTACAAATTTGTTTAGGAACGGCTGAAGCTATCTGTCGTGTTGGCTTTTTTTTGCGTTATTCCAGTTAAGCAGAAATTAATAATAATAATAATAATAATAATAATATTAATAATAATAATAAATTAAAGCATGCACCTGTTCCAGCGGTTGTCAATATGCACGCAGCGGTTCAATGTCGTTGCATTTAAAGGCACCTTTGAGCACGTTGGAGACGAGAACCTATAAAAAGCTTTTACTATTTATTCTTTTTAAAGCCAAAAAACAAAAACAAACAAACAAAAACAAAAAATAATAATATATAATAATTAGGGGTACCTTTTCCAACTGGGACCTTAACGAATAGGGTCCATTCCAGACAAATCTGCTTTTATCGAGAGTGTTGAAGTCCCCGAGGGATCATGTTTACCTCGGGGCAAAAAATATAGTAATAATAATAATAATAATAATGACCCACCAGACATTTATTCCAGGAGCAATAGTAATCTCTAAGTCCCTAGGGGAATAAAGTACCTCAGAGCAAAAAACAATGTTCAATAATAATAATATTAATGACAATAATGATAATAATGACAATAATGAAAATAATAATGGCAATAATGATGCAAAACATCAGCAACTGCAGTACAAAAATAATAATGCTGAGGCTGTGATTGTCAAATGTAGTTTTGTAAATAGAAACTTTCTCCCCACTGGAGTTTGTGGACAACTGTTAAAGTACATGTAAAAGTACATTTAATTGCTTATTAAATAGTTTTAATGTGCACGTTGCAATGTTGGAAAATAGAGGAAATTGTACGGGGAAAATTAAATTTTTCACTGATAAGGTGGAAGATGCAGTATACCTGTCCAGACAACTTAATATAGAGGGCAGGATGATAGAGCTACCTGGCAATGTACCACCCTTTCTCTTCAATGTTGTGTAGAAATTTGAATGCAAGTGGGTCAATTGAAATTGGAACCTAGATATGTGCCTCTGACTTTTATATGAGTTATGAGTGTAGAATTCTCTGATTTATTTGCATTCTTTCAGAGTCAGGATTCAGAATCTGGAGTTAATTTGGCTGGGATCTCGTGCTGAATTAGGTGTTAAAATGTGCCAGGTGAACCTGCATCAGGTTCTGAAATGGAACTGACTTATTTGCTCTAAAAGTTTTTGATATATAGTCATAATCTGGAGATTTTTATGCAATTAAAGACAGTCAAGGTAAAGGAACCAGTGAGTGGTGAGAACTGTTAGAGAAGTAGGAATCAGGATAGGATTTGCAGACGTATAGCAGTGTTTTCAGTTTTGAGCGAGATTTATGTACAGACATCACGTGCTAAGATACTCTGAACTTGCGGTCATCTATCAACTCTAGTCGGGAATCAGTCCTTTGGCCTCTGTTGTTGTGTGTGAAACTTCATCAGCTACAAATCTGCCAAATTTGGAGTAAGAGTAACAGTTTGAAAGCTTATGTTTCAGTAAGATCATGGTGAGAATTGCCATAGAGTTCAACCAACCCCTTCTTAGGTCCTTCTTAGGACCCCACACTAAAGTCTTCTTTGCACACCAACTCTTTGTAAATCAAAGTCTGATACCGCAGCTATTTTTCTGCAATTCCCATTATAAAAATTTGCAATTTTATAAGGTTGCACTGCTGCAAGGCCTGTAATTTTTAGGGCCGGTAAGAATGTGACTAACTAACGTTGGACTGAAGCTGAATAATTGCGGAAAACAAACCATTGAAAGGTAAATCTATGAGTTCTCAACTCATACAGCCTACAGCAGTGGTTTGCAATGTGGATTCCATGGAACTTACATAATAACTTTAAAACTGTAAATCCAGATATTATCTCATTGTTTCAAATTACAGCAGCATGTATTTTTGAATACTGGTGAAACACGTTGGGTTCCGCTAGCAAATGAGTGCTTTGACAAAGGTTCCGTCACTGCAAGAAGGTTGTATCCACAGGATATGAAAAGTAGAAATTTACAGGCGTTACTCAGTACGGAATGGTGCACAAGGTTCTGTTGGGTGCACATATACTGCATGCCATGCGTAGGCCTACTGTAAGTGCCCAAGTCTCAATACAATTACATTAGTGTTAGGCTATTTATTGTAGTGTCGTTACTGCATATAATTGTAATTTTAATTACCAGTTTGATAAAGCGCCACCTCCATAGCAGACTAATTAGGTGCGCTCTGCTCTAGGATACTGGTATATAATGTTAAACGTAATTAAGAACTGAAGTTTAATTTAGCAGAAGAGCACAGAAAACTGGTAGAGTCATCAGTGACACAACCAATACAGGTAGCCTAATAGCCCAGGTAATGGATTCCTACAACAGTTGACAGATGCAATCATCATGTTCAGAGTCTATCAACCAAGCTCCTTGGATGTTGTGTGTGATGATGTGTGCTGTATGGGTTGCAGCAGTACATGTTGAGCCTCTGTTTAGAGGTCCCTCATTGATGAAAGACAACACAACCCTTTTCAGCAGTGGAGGTCACTCCAAAGACCCACTTTGCCTCCTATCTACCCATTCCATGAAAATTGTCTGCAGAAGCCAGACTTGAGTAGAAATCAAGAAGGATGGGCTTTCCCATACAGCCATGTAGGCCAAGACAGCATGCAAACAGAATATCATAAAAGCTATCAGAATCCATGGCTGAAATGAAGATTAAGTACAGTTTGTAAACTAAGCAAACTCAACATGATGAAAATTACTGAGCAAATTCTGTGCTTAATTAGACTAAATGATCCAGCAAAATGATAGAACTTGAATAATGGCCCAAAATGAAGGCTGGAATAGGCACAGCGCAGTTCATGGCTCAAACCATGGGCCAATTTTGTTTGGAACTTTGTACTAAAGGAAAGATGTGCATTGTGCACATATGTTTTACAGTTCCTGGAAATGTTTCAATGATTATCATTCATTCATTGAAGACGTTATATAATGAAAAATTTATATAGTGCCCATTGAATTATAACTACTTGGTTACTAACATCGTTGTTATCGTTTTATCGTCATTTTCATCGTGATAGCCACCACAATTGATGTGTTTTTTTATTGTCAATTGAAGTGACATGAATAATTATGTTCATTAATATCCGTAATCATTCTCCTCTCTGACTAATGAGTTGCTCTGCCTACATAAGTTGCCTTTTATCTTGTATGTTTGCAGTAGAAAGTTTGCACTTGGTTTTATTTCAGTGGCCATGGACAACTTTATCCAGTAGAAGAACTTTACAATTACCATATATACATTCATGCACACATATAATTAAAGTATATATATATATAATTTATATATATATACATATATATATACATATATATATATACAAACATGCAGACAGACAGATAGAGACAGACAGACATGCAGACAGAAATAGACAGACAGACATGCAGACAGACAGACAGACAGAGAGATAGAGAGAGACAGACACACACAGAGAGAGAGAGAGAGAGAGAGAGAGAGAGAGAGAGAGAGAGAGAGAGAGAGAGAGAGAGAGAGAGAGAGAGAGAGAGATGACTTAGTCTCATCAACATTCATTATATATTTTACTAGTGAAATCAAGCCTCAAATTGTAAGAGCCTGTTTCATCTTTTCATGTTGTAGTCTCTGTCTCCTTGTTAGGCTATAAATATACCGTAATAGCTGTTAATGAAAGAATTATTGTCTCTGTGAGTGAGATACAATAGTTTCACTTTCAAGCTGTTCTAAATGTTGTACAGTTTGTTGAATAAAGGAAAATTATTATTTGAATTTACTCTTTTTGAGCTGTTTTTGATCTACCGCCTGCATACAATAGGTAGTGAGTTGTAAATAAATAAATTTAAGCATGTGACATTGACACTGTTGGATCCTTTTCTCCAATCCTTCTCCCTGGTGAACTCTGTTTAGGGAAGTGAAAGTTTTCACCCATTGTCATTCAAATGTTCAACAGTTTGACTTAACTTTCAACAATAATAATAGCGACAATAATAATTATATGCATTCTCCCATGACTGCATCTGTTTATACTTTCATTGTATGAAGTTAATTTGAGTATGTTTTTTCTCTCTAAATTTCTCGTCCGTTATCCTCCTCTTCATATTTGTGTTTTCATGCCCATACAGCTGCTGCATTTAAGGTGCCTGGCAGTGCAGTAAACTGTGTAATATTTACACAGTTACGTACAATTTAAACATAAGATTTTCACAATTATGTGGCACTTATGAGATAGGAACAGGCTTGTACTTTGAATAATCCACTTGAAAACGGAAAGAACTCGTCCAAGTGAAGGATGGCTTCACAGGATGCTGGGATGCGGATCACGGGTCGTAGATTCGAGTATCTCAACTTTGGTGCTGAGCAACTGCAGCTCCACTCCTCCACAACACCCCATTCCAGTCGCCAATTTGTTCGGGTGCTTGGTCTCAACCATGGCAGTTCTACAAAATTAACCTGGAGCTGTCTGCAGTTCATGCAATGTATATGGTTTTAATTGCATCCCCCATTGTATTCATGTTAAGGTTTTCTTTCCACCGGAAGTACCAATAAATTGGGCTTTATTCGAGGCCAGCAGTCTACAAACCCCTATTGCAGATCCCACACTGTAAGTGACCCATGGGACCCTCCCATTGTGCAAATTTGGCCTGTTGCCAATGAAGTCTCTCTGCTCTGGGCTTTAATGTAAATCATCCTTTAGGCATGTGAAACTGAGACTTTGTTGCATATCATGGTCAAATCCAAGTGGATCTTTAGGTATGTGGCGTTGACATGTGATTGCATTCTATGGTCATTCAGGTGTTTCATTTTGGCATGTGCAGTTGACGCTGTTGGGCCAACCATGTGAAATATAAGGAGCCAGCCTCCAAGGTATATTGCTGTTACAGGCATAATATGAGCAATTGTTTATTACTTTCTGTGCCTTAAGTTGCCATCACTTTGAAATATGGATTGCTTATCAGGAGACCTACTTTAGAGAATTTTAGATTTATTTAAGTCGTAGAACCAAGGTCACTACTCGTAGTCTTTACTCTTTATGTACTTGGAGAGCAATTTTTTTGCTCACTTGTCTAACGAGTCATTTATTCAAATGCATATTTACGGAGAATAATTTTTATACATGCATGTTCATTCAGGTTTCTGCAAAAAGATTGACAATTTTAAGCGCAAAATGCACTGGCTGTCACAGTCCAAAACCTGTGAAGCAATCTGAGTATTGTAAAAGGGTCTTCTGTAAATACAAATACACTATTGAAGACGGCTATGTATTTGTTCTGTAGAAAGGTAGGAATGGTGTTATCAATTGTTCAATCAATCAATCAATCAATGAAGATTTTATCTTATGATTACTGTAATATTAATTATAGGTCACTCCCATTGTGCAAAGTCTGAATATTAAAGTCTGTTTATACTCTAGTTTTGTTGTCTTTTAGAGTGTAGTGGAGACATTCACCCAAAAAACATTTCTAACTGATATGTGCATGCATGCATTAATACTCGCAAAATTTACATGCATGATGCTGGTATTCAATTAGGCTCTTGTATAAAGTTGATAAAGTTTGAAATTTCCCTGTTATTAAATGTTAATTATCTGGACAATAATATTTTATATAAATTTACAAAATTGTTCTGTGATTGTAGACTGTACAATGTGTAAAGGAAATATAGTGTTGTGGCATACAAGCGATGGAGTGTATCTTAAGTTGCCTACCATTGAGTGTATCTTAAGTTGCCTACCATTGAGTGTATCTTAAGTTGCCTACCATTGAGTTTTTGCCTAGCTGCCTTTTTACCATGTGGTCTTTATCCGACAAAAGCTGCTTTCTGTCACTTGTCAGAGGATGAAAATCTGTCAACGACTAAATCTATTCCAGTATAACATCAGTCGTCACTCAGTGTTGTCTGATTTCTCAGCCAGCCACCAAAGGATCCCAATTATGCCTTGACGTCTGGTCTGCCTGCACCAGTGGATCTGGGCTGCCTACCTGGTCGATGAAGAACGAGAATCCTTACAAATCTGCACTTTTGTGAACATAATATGTAGAGCACCTCCCACACACACAGTGTCCCACACACACAAACACACTTCGCTAACTAGCTAGAGTCAGTCATGCCTATCCTCTGCTCTTGTTATCCATTTTGTGTTTGCGGTTCAACGCTATGATCAAATGTCTTCATTTGCAATTTGATGTAGGCCTGGGCATTTCAAGCTGTGGATGAAAATGTCATGCAGAATGCTATTGAACCTCTCCGCCCCACATTTTATTTTAATTTATTTCGTATCTCCTGCTTTGGTCCAATTCTGTTTGTAGGTCGGTGACAGAGTCGATTTGATTTTAATTTATAATTTTTTTAATTGCTGGTTTAATCAGGTTAACGTGGAATTACCATATAGGTTGACGCATTGCATTGTATTAGATTATGTGGATTAATCCTTGAAATGCCAGATGCATTAAAGCGGCGGTGTTGCTAACGCTGATAATTGTGAAGCATCTGATGCCTTGCTTTATAATAATATTACCTATATGGTAAACCATGGATAATTATATGCATGGCTTCAACTGTTGAAAATTTATGTATTGTATAGTATGTCTACGTGCTGATATGTGGTATTCACTCTATCGCAATAATCTGCTGTAGCGAAGTTCACCATTTACTATAGTAGCAATTCTGGGCTGCTCCAAAAGTTTTTGATTTATGGCCATAAATTATCTGGAGATTTTCATGCATTCAAAGAAAGTCAAGTCAAAGGAACCAGTGAATGGTGAGAACTGTTAGAGAAGGAGGAATCAGGATAGGATTTGCAGATGTATAGCTGTGTTTTCAGTTTTGAGCGAGATTTATGTACAGATATCACGTGCTACTGATACCCTGAACTTGCGGTCATCTATCAACTGTAGTCGGGAATCAGTTGGCTGGCGTCCTGTGCAAGCAATAATGAAATCGTTATAAACGATATAGTAAGAATTATCAAACTAAGAAAATTGGGAAGTAAAAAGTCATACAGTAACGGTGTTGTCTTATACTAAGTATTCAAAAAAACAATAGATTTCGAAATTTGAGTCTGAAATTTGAATGAGAGCAATGGAGTGCGGCTTTTGGTGACTTCTAGTCAGCTGAGAAATGTTTGCCTTCAGACAAATGTTCTGTTCGTAGAGATATTAATTTCATGACTCTAGTGACACATGTACC
The DNA here is from genome assembly GCA_949752735.1 of Lumbricus terrestris. Classification (NCBI taxonomy): domain Eukaryota; kingdom Metazoa; phylum Annelida; class Clitellata; order Crassiclitellata; family Lumbricidae; genus Lumbricus; species Lumbricus terrestris. Next base: position 55,772,836 of record OX457039.1, read on the forward strand.
TCTGGGCTTTGTTACAAGGGGCATTAGGCAGTATCAAATTTCACTTCTATACCGTTCTATGGTTAATTGTATAGTGTAAGAGATGCGGTGTTGGTGGGTGTGCAGTATGGGTCGTCAGACAATTGGCATTGTTATTCTGGCAGAGGTTTCTGCTGAAGACGCCAAACAACTTAATTGAGCCACTGAAATACTCTTTTTCCCACTCAGCCACCATGTTAAGTCTAAAGTTATTGCAGGTAGAAGCTTTGCAGGGCTGTTTTTAAGGAATTTTTAGAACTGCACAACCCCTTCTTTCCCTTCCCATTCTCCATGGTAAATTACTTCCGATCGGAGGAAAATGACCTTTTTTGCTACTAGTTTTAACTGCACAGAACTTGTGGCAGTTCTAAGTGTTTCTACAGCTGCACAAATCCATTTAGAACTGCACATTTTGTGTACAGCTGCACGTTAAAAAAGCCCTGAAGCTTTGAAATACTAATAGGAGGAAGTCCTAAATCATATGCTCACGTTTCTAAAGTGCTATTTAAAATTGGGACACATCTGTAGAATGAGCGACGAGAGAAAGATCAGGGTGCTATTGTTCGGACGAATGGATGGTACAAATTAGGGGAGGAATACCTCGTAGAGAGTGGCTAGACGACATCACCGGATGGGGCAGAGCATCGCTTTAAGAGCTGAGCCACACCACAATGGACAGAGGATGATGGAAGAGCGTAGTGAAGATGGCATCAGACACCTACGGGCGTTGAGCCCATTGTTGTTGTTGTTGCTGCTGCTGCTGCTGATGATCATATTTAAAATCTAAGTTCAGGGCACCGATTTATTTGCATGCATGGTGCTGTTTCATTTACTCTCAGCCAGCAAAGAAGTTATATGACTGTTTTCATGGGCGGAGACCTAGGGGAGGACAGGGGGACGGTCCCCCCCAATAAAGATGTTGGGGCGTCATGCATTTGTCCCCCCCAATCGTTGAGCGTCAGGACTAAAAAAAGGTCAACTTTTTGGGCGGCGAAAATAGAAAATTTTCGGTCAAGATTTGGCCGGATGACTAAAAAAAAGGTCATCAACTTTTTGGGCGGCGAAAATAACTTTTTTTCGAGATTTCGCCGGTCGTCAGAATTTTTTTTAAAAATCTCGCGTCTTTCCGTCCCCCCAAGTCTCGGCCCAGGTCTCCGCCTATGACTGTTTTCCTTTGGGTAGCATACAATGTTTAAGGAATGGAGTCAGGGAATAACAAATCAGAGGCCTCTATTTTAATAGTGATTGAAGACTACTCTATTTGTTCATGGCATGTCTTATGTTTCCATATTGGGTGAACCTCCGAGGGGTGTTTTTAAGAAGGCACTATATAAATTCGAACTTACGATTATGATTATAATGGTGAGACCAATTTTAGTATCAGCAAACCCAGAGAGGTTTAATAAGGTCAGAACATTTGAAGCAAAGTTCATGACTTAAAATGGCACAAATTGATAATTAGATAAAATTAAACGAGCTAACAGTAAAGTTTGAAGAAGATATTTATTGACTATGTTATTTGTTTGTTTAAAACAAAATTTAATAGTGATCTCTAGTTACTGAGTAGGCCTATTTAGTTTCTTTTGAGAATATTCCGAATTTGGAGTCAACTGCAAAGAATGTGGCATATATGGTAAAGTATTTGCACATATGCATGATGCTATTTTGAAAGGTTATTCTATAAGGTTATGGGCAAGCCCATCACAAATATGCTTCCTTGATTTAAACAACAACATCGAATACAAAGCTTTTATATAAATATTTCTACAGAATTACACATAATTTACTGTTACAGGGGATCATTTGCAAATCTGCCGGCAACCATTCACATGTTGTACGCAAGAAATGGAGGATAAGCTTGTCCTGCAAAGCAGTCATGAATTTGGGAAACTTATCACAGACGAGCTCAACTCGTATCGGCAGAACTTCGTTACGCGGTCGGAGAAATTTGATGGTGAGTGGAAATAAATTTGTCTGTCTTTTATAATGTGTCAGATAGACCTTTGCAAATGTCTCTGTCAGTGTAGAGTAAGTGTTTAAGGTGATTCATGCCTATCCAATTATCTGTGCCGTAACTTCTGGGCTACTGGGGGGCCCGGTAGAGTAGTGGTTAACACGCTGGCCAAGAGTGCGAGAGGTAGTGAGTTCGAGCCCCCGTTGGGCGGATTTGCTTTGTAGGCTGCCATTGGCGCCGTGTAATTACAAAGCTGTCTGTTCAGTTAGTAGTTAAGTTTAATTAAGATTACTGCATAACTTGTAAATGTAAAGCGCAGTGCGTCTTGCAGGCGTTTAATTAAAGAAAAAATATTATTATTAAAAAATATTATTATTACTACATGACCTAGTATGCACTTGTCATTAAAAGCTGTGTTGCAATGGTTCTGTCTTAATTTTTTTGTTTGCTGCAAAGAGGTTTGTCCTCCAAGGCCAATGATGCATTTCCGTCCAAGGCCAATCAATGATGCAATTCAACTCTAGTGTCTGATGATGTGTTACTCTTGAAAGCGATTGATGCACAATTGCACATTCCCTCAAAGGCCAATCAATGATGCCTTCCCTCTCTAATGCCAAATGCTACTGATGCATTTGTCCCAGAAGCCAATATTCAGTCCTCTTCAGGACCAATTATGTATTCCTCCCCAGCAGGCCCGCCGACAGAAATTCCGGGCCCCTGGGCTGAGCAGTCACGGGCCCCAAACTATATTTAGACTTATTGAGCAAATTTACACAAAAACAAATAAAAATAACAATAATGTGGGTATGAATGTACGCTAATGCTTACATTTATGGTTTTCGTCAGTTCCTAATGTTAAGAACTAATAAATAATATGGTAATCAACAAGCAACCTTTCTTGATTTAACTGCAACATATCTCTTATAATATTCTGGTAGTTCTCTATCTTGTCTGCAACCTAAAAAATGCACTTCGGTAATGCTCTATCTTCATCGCCTGGAAAATTGTTCGAATTTCTTGTAGGACCATATCTTATAAGCTTAATAGCTGGCTATAATTATCGCCTCAATCGTTTATTCATAGGCCTAAACGCGGGCCCTGGCGCCAGATAGAATGCCAACATCAAAACAATGCCTCTTTACCGTTTCCATAATTTCAGCATTTTCATTATTCTTATTTATGATGTTTCATTTGAAATTAAGATATTAACACCACAAACTTCATTTTCATCCCTTGAGTTAGGCTATTATACGATCATCATGCAGGCACATTTAATTCACTAGAATTAGCCGATGTAGGAGTAGGCCTAATTACTGGCTCTGATTGCCTTCTTTTGATATTCTAAATTGAAATAGTGTGCTACTGTGTAAGCTTACCAATTTTTGCCTTTTCAAACTTATTAGCTTTTTGTTTTTGTTTTTGTGCTCCAGATTTGTGTTTATAAAATATTCCATCGTTGCGAGAGAAATTTATCATTTAGATTTGTTCATTTGCGATTGAAACCTGACAACGTATAATTTAGCAAAAGAACGTTCTGAGACGGAAGTGAGCGTGTTCTTTGGCAAAACACTGATAAACTAATGTAATGGACAGTTGCTTGAAACTTAAACAGTTGTAGTACTTAGTGTAATAGCCTATTTAAAACAACACAAATCACAAACAATGGGCTAAGTAATAATTAATTAGGGAAGTTTTAGTGATTATAGGTTGGGCCCGCCGTCCGTAATCAACATATGAAACATATTACAATCACTGCAGCCCGGGCCCCCTCCGGGCCCCTAAAAGTCGCCGGGCCCCTGGGCATTTGCCCCTTCTGTCCCCCCCTCTCGGCGGGCCTGCTCCCCAGGACCAATTATGTATTCCTCCCAGAGACCAATTATGTATTCCTCCCAGAGACCAATTATGTATTCCTCCCCAATCTCAAGAACTCCTTTTCCCTAACTTGTGAAACACTCTTGTCTGCTCTCACAGCCTCTGATTACTGCAGACGTTTGGCCTTCAGCAGTGCAGCACCAAGTGAGGATTTCATTTAGTCAGCTGTGTTTTCGACAATCAAACGACTGTTTCCTGTTATAAAAATTTCTTATGGGCATTTTTATGCCAGTGCATCGAAAGGCAGACCAGACTGAATGCGCCTAATGGGCAGGAATATGTTACCTACCGTACGTATTATTTTCATCTGCTGTGCGGTAAAGGTTCACTGAAATTTCTCAATTTCTCGGCAATGGTTCAGTGAGAAAGGCAGTGCTGCAGTTTTTTAATGGATGCTGAATGAGACACGTGTTTGTTTTCATACGATCCTTCGGTTTGTGTAAACTGGTTTCTGATATTCAGTGCAGTGAAAACTGCCTCTCCATCATTGAGACTGGCACATATTGACCTTGCAGTTCGTCTGATGGAAAGCTGATGGAGGAGGACGGGGAGGAGGAGGAGGAGGAGGAGGAGTTATTCCGACGGCTGGTGTACATGGAGCCAGAGACAGTGCAAATAAAATTAAGCATGAGGCTGGTTGAATGAGCTGGTTGGCAGACGCAGACAAAAAAAATTCATATTGCTTGTCTGCGGAAGTGTATTCCGACCAGTGTTATCATGCTTATGTCTGTGATGATGATGATAGGACATAATTTGTAGTTGAACGTCATTGGCATTTTGCCTGGCCCATGGGACTCTTAGTAAGGAGACGAAATATAGCATAAGCCACCTGCTGATGTTGTGTATGGGCTTGCAAACACATGAATAGACTTATAAGCTATGTGAAATGTGTCGGAGTGTGCGATGGTCAAGTGGTTAGTATGCTGCACTGACAACAAAGAGGTTGGGGTTCAAATCCCAACGTTTATTTTGAGATTTATGCTCCATCTGCATCGCTATCTGACTTAGTTATACCGAGTACACTGTCAGTATGACGACATGGTGAGGGAGAAAACTGGCCAGTGGACACCCACCCTTATATTCTAGGGCTAGGAAAATGAAGTTTCTAATGCTTCAATTTATCAATCAATCACGTAAATTTATATGGCGTCCCTTCAAGATAACTACTCAGAAGCGCTCCCAACCCAGGCCTGGTCGAAAGAAAGTCTTGAGAAGACAGTAGAAAGAGCCAGCAGAGTCACGGGGAAGCGAGTGGAGAGCCGCAGAGAAGCTATTTCAGATAGCTTATTACCACTGAGAATGGAGGGGCTTCATATCCATGGCTGTTGCACAGGATAGCATAAGAACTGCTATGCTCTTCTTCTCTCCTGTGTGAAGTGAGAAATGGTTGACTTATCTATTTCATGTATTTATCTAGTGCTGCCATCTAATCATAAAGCAATTGATGGCACTAAGCAATTCTACTCATGCTACCCACACACGGACCGACCACCTCATGAAAGTCTTGAATAGTGAATACGCACACTCAAGGTTGCATGGCAAGTGTTGATCCAACGAACCACCTTTTCAGATGATGTTAACATGTCGACTGCTTTTAGTTAATGCTTTTTATGAATGAACGCTGAACGAGCTAATGGAAGCAAAGTAGTGAATGAAGGACAGACATCAGCTTGTACAGGTGTGTAGCTGCACAGTTATGGTTTTATTTATGTCCTGTGAAGAATTTGTCTGTAATCAGGGACAGACTTTAGCCTATGATATCTTGTGGCCATTGGAAGGACAGCCGAGACTGCTTGCTCTGGGATGAACTTTCTTTATAAATTGCATCCCATGGCACTTCAAATTTATACAAAGATAAGTCACTGTTGACATTTATAAGTTTTGTTAATTAATATAAAAAAAATGTGATGATAGCAAATGCTGTCTGATTCTAATTTCAAAGCTTTTGAAATGTTTTGTTAATTAATATAAAAAATGTGATGATAGCATTGTCTGATTCTGATTTCAACGCTTTGAAATGTTCTGCAGAATATTTTGTGGAGTTGATCAACCATTCATACGCGGACCTCAACGACATGTTCCTACGCACGTACGGTCAGCTTTACCAGCAGAACACTCAGCTGTTCGTCGATCTTTTTCGTGATCTTCGGTCGTACTACCAAACGACCGACGTGAACCTTGCTGACGTCCTCGACAGCTTCTTCTCCCAGCTGATGCAGCGAATCTTCCGTCTGCTGAACGATGAACATCTGTTCAGCGACGGCTTTTTTACCTGTATCAGTGAACACATGAATCAGCTGAAGCCGTTCGGTGACATTCCACTTAAGCTGTACATGCAGTTGAAGCGATCGTTTACGGCCGCTCGTGTGTTTGTGGAGGGCTTGGCCACCGGACGTGACGTCATATTGGCCATGTCGAAGGTAGGTCTCGGCCGCTCTGCCGGCCACAGTATCAGTCATTGTTATCAGCTGCAGCTGTCTCCTTTGTTTGAACTCTTCACCGGCATTTCATATGAATGACCTCCTGTGGGTAATTGATTGACGATGCGTACGCTGATAGAGTGTCTGAACTTATAAAGGTTTTTTTAATAATGCTCATTTCTCAGTTTTTTTAGCTAGATATTAAAGTAATGTAAGGTCTATGGGAATTGTTCGAGTGCCCCATACAATATAGGCTTTTTTACTCGGTTGATCTAGATTTAAGACAAGCACAGGACCAGGTAGCCTAGCCTTGACAAGACACCAGATTGCATCTTCTGAACATGTGAAACTTTAGTTTCTGTGTCGACCATGTAATTATTTAAATACTAGAGCATCGCCACAGACAATGCAGATCTGTGATCAGATATCAAAGGTTGCACAATGCACCTACCAATACAACGAATTAATTGTCTGTTTCTAATTAAATGCAGTCACTGTTTAGGGATCAAAATCTGCAATCGATGGTCCATGTGATTCAGAATGGTTTGTCTTGTAACTTACTGATTTTCAACTGAACTGATGACCATTTTTGTAGTTTTACTTCAATGTGCCATTGATTGCCAAAGTGCCATTGCCTTGTGGAGTATGATGATGATAATGGCCGCTCATAGAAGTTCTCACGTTTGATTAGATTACGTACCCGTATTAGCATAAAGCTGCACTGACTGACGAAGTAGTTCAAGACTCTGATCTAGAAAAATGATTGAATATTATGCTTGCAACTCACACTGCTTTTGCTTTTCGTATTGTATTGTATTTTACTTGAAACTTTTTGTAAGGCACCTCTTATAGGATAAGCTATTCAGAGCTGCTCACAGCATGGTTGCCCCAGGGGGTTTATTGACTTGTCAGTTAAGAGTAATGTGGCCCTTTTAAGTATGTACAGAGAAAATGTTTTGCTAAAGGCATTTTCTTTTACTGGAGACAATTATTATCACAGTTAGGGTTCTAGCCACACAAGTTGACAAAATTTACATTTAAATGTTGTCCCTGATGTTTTTGGAGAGATCTGGTGTTGATAAAAAATGATACAGCAACAGTGAACTGAAATGGTTATACCAGAGGAATTCCTTTCGAATCTAATACCATATATGAGTTTTCTGTTTCACTTCCACTGGCTCATATCCAGTGACCTGGAGATAGTTTAGAAATGGGAAAATTGCCATCTTTACTTCAGAAACCATGTATGTATATATATATATATATATATATATATATTATACATATCATATGTAGTATTTATACATATCATTTATAGTGTATATATTATGTATTTATATGTAAATATTTATATATCAACATTTGACAGTTATAGTTTGATTTGGCTATAACTGATATATTTGTATGTATTTTCAAACCAATTGACTCCTCATTTCAGATACATTTCGTGAAGTTAGGTTTGTTTTGACACAGCTAGCCAATGTGGCCATGCTTTTAATATTCTAACAGCACTGCTAGATCAGCTACTTTGTACACTTGAACACTTTGTTGGCTATGAATGTTTGAGACCTTGCCTAGATGGCAGCTCTGGTGGTATCGAATTACTTCTGAGGCATGTAGCATGTTATTCTAATATAATGAATGATACATTCTTGTGTTTTCTATGCAAACTGGTTTTGAATTTTCTCTCCTATACAGTTACTTGTGTGAATGCTTGGGTGAACCTTAAAGTATCTTAGCTGGTTCTGTAAGGTTTGTCAATAGATGTCTGGCTTTACATGGCATACATATCCACATTTTGCTCGGAGGCAGCTCAGCTTTTATAATTGACTCTGTTTGGATGTTTTTGAATCATGGAGAACCTTCTTAGTGGCCATTCTTTACAAGCATAAACTGTGTTGACCTGCTTAGACATTTGGATTCTAACTATAGAAATCCACTGAAAATGTATGGCTCTACGTGTTTGTTTATCCATCTTGCATTAGTCGTATCTTATCAATATCAAATGAATTCAGCATTGTATGTGTTCCTTTTTGAGCTGTGAATGCAAACGCATCAGCTCTCTGTTTGCCAGCCATAATAGACTTACACTGCAGGCTATCGTCTTCGTCCGTGCAGCATAGAAAGTGTAATAAAATCTAGCGGCATTACATCAATAGAACGGCATTGCATCAATAGAACGGCATTACATCAATAGAATGCGTGACTTATTGTGACAGGGCCACCTAGAACCAGACTTAGTTGCTGCATGAATAGTTTCTCTTAACAGTTTTGTAAACTTTAATAATAGCTTGTCATGTGGTATTCAGTGTTGGGCAGTGGGCACGCAGACTAAAATGAAGTGAACTTGTACTGTATCGTGGGTATACACAGTAGAACCAAATCTCTTCGTACAATGAAGATATTTCAGATTGATCATTACTAGTTCTGCAGTAATGAGGAGGTGCTACAGGAGGTGGGTGGTGAACGGCTTTGGGGAGAGGTAGTAGGGAGGAAGTTAAGTTACTTTGGTCACATCATGAGGAAGGAAAACTGTCTGGAGAAGGATATAATCACTGGAGAAACGGAGGGAAAGAGAAGATGCGGAAGACCACGTAGGGCGTGGATCGACGACGTGAGAGAGTGGACTGGGATGACGTTGGAGCAGGCGATTCGAGCAACGCAGCAGAGATCTTCTTGGAGAGAGATCGTCCTTTGTGCCGCCAAAGTTCGGACGTACGAATAAGGCACCGACGACGACGACGAGTTCTGCAGTGTCTCTGTCTCTTTATGGTATATATATTACTGTTTACCCATCAGATTTTTTCACCATGGCTTATATAGCACTGGTCATAAGTTGGATTACTTTGTGGCATTAAAAAATTTCCTATAACAATGAAGAAGCAAAGGCTGAACATGTCAAAACTGGTCTTCCTTTAAGCTAATTATGCAGCTTGGCAATATGTGCATTATTGTACATGTGTGATGCTGAGAGCAGAACGCATTTAAGTAACAAGCAACGGCTGTTATCTTACAAGACACTTGCACCCACATCAGCATTTCTTCTATAGACTGAGATATATCTTAGTCGGTGCGGCACAACGATCATCTTGAGAACAATAAGAGCCTGTGCCATTCGTATCTGTCTGGCCTATTTCCTCTCTCTTGACTACATCTGTCCAAATGTTTATGATTATTACACGAGTCAGCTTAAGTAGAAGCTGGATAGTGTGATTTTTGATGTTAATTACAACGAATAATGCATTTTGTGAACAGGTATACAAGTTTCAATCAGTCAGTCAATTCTTTTACCAATCCTCACAACTTGAGGTCTTTTTTTATTAAGTCTATACTTTCTATTAAAATTGGCTTACTCCATAATGAATAGGCTACTACCGTTATGTGATAATAGTATCTGGTAAACTGACAGCTGTAAGTGTCCTTGGATAGTTCCACTTATCTTGCTTGAACCCCAGCTGAGCCCATGTGGACTGAATTATCATGGCTGAAATATCAGAATACCTTTGCAGACTTCCAAGAGGTGCAGCCTGTGGATTTTAATTTCTTGGCAACCTAAGCAGAGCGCCCTCCCTTTTGATCCCCTCCGTCCAGCCATTAAATCATATGCTGCATTTTTGCATTCCTTGAGTTCACAGCAGGCTGTAGAAATGAGTTCTTCGTATGCTTTACGTTGCCTGCATGCTTTTCTTAGATAAGCTGATATAAGTGAAGTATCACTTGACTTCTGGAGATTAGTTACAGTGTTAGGAATAATGCTAGATGCATGTATGCTGCATGGATCTCTGTCAAAGTTGCATCTATCTAGATATTTATGTGACACTTTGGGTGTTTCTCTGAAATCTGAAAACACTTGGGTTGGATATGCCATGGGATTGAGAATGTTAATCCCCTTAGGCAAAAGGGTAGCCTGAGCAAACATCACTTAAGCAGGCATTTTTAACCCAGCAACCCATCCAGGGCATCCTCTGACAAGTTCTGTTTCTTTAATTACCATTTAATATCCATGCTGCAGAACAACATTACATAGCTATGAGACCAAGTAACAATTTAGAAATGATGGCAGATTACCTTGGTAGTTTTCAGTTCTTTCTATTTATGTTTGAGCACAAAGTGACCTACAGGGTGTGCAAAACATTACATAGTGCTCAGTGATAGCACGATTTCTTAGTCTCCGGATTTGAACCCGATGGATTGATAATCAATTGTGGGGAACCGTGCAAGAGAAATACCACAGTCTGCAACCAAAACCAAGAGCGGTAAGTGAATTGATTCTTGCATTGGAGTTGATGTGGGAAGATTTGGCCTTGGAACCGATCAATAGGGCCATCAAGAACTTTGCAAAGAGACTCAAAAGAAGTTTTTGCACTGGTGGTGGACACATTGAACACAAGTTGTGAACACTATCAAGTTCATTTGATAACAGTTATTTGAGAAATAACTTAATAATTCAGGTTGTTGTTACTTTTTGTTGCATTACGTTTTTGAATCGTCCAAAAACAGAGGGTAGCCTCACTAAAGGTGATATAACTTTTGTTCTTTTACAAATATTTTGATGAAATCTGGCCATCATGTGTAAATATGAATTATCTTTAAGCCTGTAAAATTTCATTTCTAAATTCTTAATTTTGGTCAAGATAATTATTGGCAAAAACTGTAGGGGGTATTTTTATGGCCCGCCCTGTATTTGCATTATTCATTTAAATTAAATTTTCTGTATATATTTTTAAAATGTGAAATCCTAAGTTACCATTGGTCAAAGTATCATTAAGAAGACCTCAGTTGCTTCACAGCAAATTGTCTGTTTTTTGTAGATTAGAACAGCAACACATTTTTACACCTAGGCCACCTCGGTAAAATTACTTGTTGAAATCAATATTATCAACTAATTATTGTTATGATGCTCTGACTGATGCAAGAGTGTGCAACGCTGATTGACGAAATAGCCTTCCATAATTCCATAAAACTTATCATATATTTATGTCATACTTCCATTACCTCAAACATTTGGGTTTAGTAGATATCTTCCAGATTTATTTGTACTGGGAATTTTTGCTGGACGCATTTATGGGAAAAGTTTAGATTGGGTGTCAGAATATAAAAATCCTACCTGTCAGATTAATGAACATAAATGATATGTCTTTGAACTCAGCGTTACCGCACACTCAGCTGACAGCAGGCTGCCTACAGATTTATCGTTAAGATGGCATCTTTTAAAAATCTAGAGTGCCATATGAAATGAAGAAACTGTCTGGCTTTCAGTTTTTTTACTCCAGACACTTGGGTGTGCGCTGTTAGGTTTTACCACACTGGCTGATGTTAGAAATTTGAAAGCTAAGAATTAAATTTCTTAACTTCATGTACCACTCTAGACATAAACGTTTTAGTGTAAACGAACAAGTCCATAAGTAGCCTAGCTATTAATGTCAACTGCAGCTGATTTTAAGTCTGTGTTTTGATATTTTTCTAAGACTTGCTCTCTTTGATGTAAGTCTGGCTTTCAACATGGTTGATCATGGTATGCTGATCATTCATCTCAGCATCTCGTACAGAATCAGGGGTTGACTTGCAGACTTGCCTAGTCCTTCCTTATGAGTGAATGATGTTGGTGACCATGGGCTCAGGCTGTAGGCTGGACACCGGTTCCATTCAGTGTAGGCCTACCACAGGGTTCAGCACAATGTAGTTACTCCAGTCCTGTGGGGAATGTGCAGCTGTATGGGCTTACTACCAATACCTTGTCCTTGCCTGCCTTCTTCAACCTTCTTTCTTCATCAACTACACTCATGTGACAGACATACTCACTTTGTTCTGTGAGCAAGGACTGCTCTGGACAAAACTTCAGCTGTTTGCTTCGTTGATCCTGCACTTAGAATCGGCTCTCTCCATTTACATGTTCTTTGTAATCGTAACTGCAGTACCCGAAGCACATCTTTTCAATGTCTCAAAACTACTTTCTTTTCTCTGGGTCCTTTGCACTGGGAGCGCCTCTGATTGGTGTGCATTGTGAGAGGAGCTATATAAATTTATAGATACAATACAATACATATACAAACACATACATACATGCAGACATACATACATAGTTACATACATTAACAGTACTACTGTTAGACATGTGTCTGTAGTATTACCAGGGTTAACTGCCACCAATTATACCGTAATTATCTACCATAAACTACTTTGCTATTATGTCACTTTTCACAAGAATCAAATCATACAACCGTTTTATTCGAATTGCAAGGCAACCATTTCTGAATCAGCTAGCTACTTACAGTTTGAGCCGTAATTCAGTGTAGCTAATATAGGGTGGGAATCCTTTTTGGATTTCATTGTTGATTAATTTTGTTTGACAACTTGTACTTGAACTGTGATAGGGTGAACCTGTAATCTTTGAGGCATCTACCCCATCTCATGCTTGTGCAGATGATGTATCATAGTTGTGTGACCGGTTGATAGATAGGTCCAAAGGTTCAAACAAGCCCCGAGTATGAGATGTATGTGCACATGAATGTATTGTCACTTTGGGGCGTTAAAGTCGGTGTTACTTTTCACTCTAAATCAGTAAATACCATAATAAATTATCTAGACTTGTCGTTTTATCACTTTCAGATGGTCATGCTGTGCTCTAAATCAGTGAGCCGATCAAAAGAAAACTAACTTAACTGAATCTCTCTGATTTTATGGTCATCATTCTTTTCGCTGTGCACTATAATTCTGGTTTGTTAAATGGCCAAAATGGCTTTTCACTTTCTCTCTAGATATTATTCAGTCTTCATGTTTAAATCATTTCCATTTCTGTTCTTTGGGAGTGAGACATTTGAATTTGTGGAGCGTGATTTGGCAAGACTGATATACTGGTACTGCTTCGTTGGGTGCATATAATTATATAATTATTATGTGAGCGAGATGACTTTTTAAATTAATAACACCTTTGCGGACTGCCAAAGCCGATTTTGTTGACTGGATTTTAGTTACACGAATTTCTTAAAATATTGGAAAAAGAACTACTACAGAATTAAATATTAAATGGCTCTTGTGTAAACTTCTTTAAAATTAATGGTCCTTTAGAATAAAAGTTTGCTAAAGTTCAGTGCAATCTCAACAGAAATGAAGGTTACAAAACAACATTGATTAGTAGGTCCTTTACTAATGGAAAACACACTGCCTAATATAACATATATATATACACCGTGTCTCAATAAAAACTGTGCCAAATTGTTTCTGTCAGAACTTCGTCAAATTTTCACCAATCTTAATAACTTTTGGCAGGTAGATGGCAAAATGGCTGATATTTTATGCCATATATGAATTTTTTACCTCACCTGACTCATACCACTGCACTACCTTGTTAAACACAGATGTTCCAATTTCTCATATAACGCTTAAATTTTAACAATTAAAATTTGGCATAATGCCTAAATTTTGTCAATCAATTCGCTAGAGGGCGACAGATGTTATTTATTAAATTTCTAATTTTAAATAGTCTACCCTTAGATTAGCTGGCAGACGATTATTTACGACGTCGTATAAGTTACGTAACTGTTTATTTTAAGCTGCGCCATCGTTGATTAAAATGGTGTTTTCGAAGGAAGATAAGTTTTTGATCAAAAGTTTACGAGAACTGAAGGGTTACAGTTCTAAGCGTTTCCTTAGAGAATTTAAGACCAAAAACTGGACACGACGAGGTCTGGATTACTTGTTGGCAAAGATTGATTGCAATGGATCGGTTGATCGCGTCGCGGGGAGTGGTCGTCCCCGCACTGCCCGTACTGATGGAAACATCGCCATTGTGGAAGACATGGCATTGAGCCAAGAAGACGCCCCACGCACTCACTGCACTGTCCGACAGATTGCACGCGAGTCTGGCATCCATAGGTCGAGCGTCCATCGCATCGTGAAGAAGGAACTGCAGCTCAAGTGCTTAAAGAAGATCAATGCACAAGAACTGACAGCAGCTAACAAACTGGCGAGAATGACTCGAGCTCGGCAGCTTCTCGGCAAGTATCCGAGTCACATGGTGAACTTCATATTTTTCACCGATGAAAAATTATTCACCGTCGCGACAACCTTCTTGCCCAGAAGCTACTGCCAGACATACGCCGCTTATCCCAGGGCGAGGATTTTGTCTTCCAACAGGATGGCGCCCCGGCGCATCGAGCGCGCGACACCGTCTCTTTCCTGGAGCGAGAGACGCCCGACTTCATTCCTCCAACTCTGTGGCCGCCGAATTCACCAGATCTCAACCCGGTCGACTATAGCATATGGAGTGTGCTGCAGGAGAAGGTTTACCGGTCCAGAATAGACAGTGTTGACGAACTGAAAACGCGTCTGATCGACGAGTGGGCGCGCTTTGACCAGTCGATCGTTGATGGTGCTATCGACCAGTGGCGTCGCCGTCTTAGCGCTTGTGTCCGTGCATGCGGGGCACATTTCGAGCACCAATTCTAACACCTTTAAGCAGATCTGTCATAACAATTAAGAAACTCTGCAATTTTATTTTATTGCGTGCTAATTCAGTCGTCAGATAGTTTGTTGGAAGTATTAAAATTTAAGCGTTATATGAGAAATTGGAACATCTGTGTTTAACAAGGTAGTGCGGTGGTATGAGTCAGGTGAGGTGGAAAATTCATATATGGCATAAAATATCAGCCATTTTGCCATCTACCTGCCAAAAGTCATTAAGATTGGTGAAAATTTGACGAAGTTCTGACAGAAACAATTTGGCACAGTTTTTATTGAGACACGGTGTATTATATATAAAATTTTATACATATTTATATATATATTCGTTTAATGAGAATATATACATATTATACACATTCGTTACACGGCACTTGATGAGAAGGCAATTATAGAGAGATCTTGGTATGAAGTTTTTATTAGTCATATTTTTATAGTCATTAGCTTAGAGCCAATTGTCTGTTAATTTTGATGGTATTTTCAATTGTCCGATGAGATGATGTTCCGGTTCTTCTATAGCAAAAGCAGTTTACTATATATCATACCATAAGGACCACGTAAGGCTATTCGTAAACCATGCAGATTAATATCAATTGTCTAATAATAATAGCAATTTGGGCCTGGCTGCCCGATAGCGCATTGGATAACATGCTGGCGTAGAGAGCGAGAGATAACGAGTTCGTGCCCCGTAGGCCTATAGTATGGTGGCCATGCTTTGTAGGCTGCTATTATTAGTGCTGTGTATTGCAGGCTGTCTGTTCTGTTAGTAGTTAAGATTTATGTCTTCTGTAGGCCTATTTTGCGTTTTTGTGAATTGTTTAAATTGCATAAATGTACACTGTAACCGGTTGTGGTCTGTCAACCAGATTGTTACAATAAAGAAAATATTATTATTATTAAATTATTATTATTATTATTACTATTATTATTACTATTACTATTACTATTATTACTATTATTATTAATAACTAATTTGGTTAACAGGTAAAGGTATGTTGTTTGAGAGCAGTGTCGATCCTCAGATATCTAGAAGCATTCTACCTCAGCTAAGCTGTATGTTGCTTGGTTTAAGCTATTGAAAGAGCTGTAATCTTCAGTACATTCATATAAAAATTTAATTTTTATCTTTGTTTACATAATATTCCTGTGTCATAATGTTCTTCCATGAGATTTTATATCGCTCTGCATTGCTATGTTTATGAAAGAATAATTATGTTTACAGTGGCCTTGTCGAGAAGGGCTTCAAACGTTGCATATTAGACCAGAGAAACAGAATAGATTTTAAGCTTTGATGGATAGATGGTGTGAATAAATAAATGACAGATCTATGAATTATTAATGTGATCTGCTTTAAGATGTAGACCTACCTGTGTGGGATAGGTGAATGGTGAATGCTGATTTTTCTGCTTGGTTTATCTCATCACTGGGCCTGGATGTTGTTGCCCTTTGCCTATAATTATGTGCTTGACCTTTTATTGTATGTGCATGAATCGGACTTGTTAATAATATTACTTTGCAGATGATGTGATGAAATTAAAGATTTATATAATTATATATAATCGGTTAAGGATAGATAGTAAGTTGTTTCTTCGAAAATTAACGCTTCATTTTAGACTGTTTATGTTCCTGGGAGAAGTTGTTGAATTGCTGGCATTCTTTAGAATACATTGCTTGCACATCTATCTACATTGTCAGCCATAGGCCTACAGTGCTCTAACTGGTTTGAGCAGACTTAGTGCCGAATCGTTATCATCGGATAGAGAGTGTGGTTTGTCTGAACCTGATAAAACCATATGTTATTCTGCAACTGCGCTGAACAGTGAACTTCATCTCTATATATGCTGTTTGTGCTGGTCATGCAGTTGGGAGATGAGGACTTAAAACAGGAAACTTCATGCTTTCGACTTCTGATGCCTCAGTTATAAGTGTGCCGGATCCTCTAGAGTCTAGACTAGTCGGACAATTCTATGCAATATTGTGATGATGATTCGGAGAACAGCAAGCGATGTCACCAGTTTCGGTTTTGTCCGAAGATGCAGCCTGTGCTTATTATGTTGCCCATGCTCCTGCAGAACACTAGGACCACAAAGACCCTATGGGCAATCATGAACAAGCCCATCTTGAAAAAGCCCCATCATGAAAAAGCCCCATCATGAATAAGCCCCATCAGGAATAAGCCCCATCAGGAATAAGCCCCATCATGAATAAGCCCCATCAGGAATAAGCCCCATCAGGAATAAGCCCCATCAGGAATAAGACCCATCATGAACAAGCCCCATCATGAACAAGCCATCCAGAGGTTGGAGAGGACCATCTGGTTGGCCTAAGACTACTTGGACTAGAACCTTTGTGAATGATCTTGCACAACTAAACTTTTTCCTTCATACAGCGTGGAGGAAGGCTAGGATGAAACAATGTGGCTTCGTATCGTTGATAATGCCACGCTCAAGACAGCTAATACATGAAGAGAGACTTCCACTCCATATATCGTGCAGAAGAGGCTAGGAATGAATGAATGATTTGAGTGCATTAGCATCACATTGCTTCACTTGGCTTGGAATATCTGGATGATATGGAACTGGTCACTGCATCGGCAAAAAACAATGAGATAGGCCGATTTAGCAGTGTTGACTGAGTTGCCGTTCCTTACCCAGCTTTTCATGACAAGGGAAATTGCAAGACTTTAACTGCATTATGTATGTATTTATGAACACTTGTCATAGCTAAGCACCCCTTCAAGATTCCTACTCAGAGGCGCTCTTGACTTCAGCTCGGACACTGAATCGGAGTTTCATGCCAAAGTGCATGAGCAATTACAAGAGCAGGACCTGCTGAGAGCCCTAACGTGCAGTTTGAGGTGGATTCGATCCCGCAACCTTCTAACTCCACGTCACCGAACATAATCCTACACCACCACTTCCCACGCTGTGTTACTTTGCTTCACAGGCCAGGCAATGGAATTTTACTCCTTTAAGTCAATATATATGAATATAATTTATGTGAATGGATGTTTATCTCAAAGCTTCTACTATTTAGCTTCTACTAGCCATTTAACTTGGCTAATCATGTGATTAGGGCTAATCATGTGATTATGGCTAATCATGTGATTAGGGCTAATCATGTGATTCGGGCTAATCATGTGATTAGGATAGACCTACAGAAGTTGTCTCGGCTTTGGTGAACTTAAAGTTTGATAGTACGTTGTTGTTTGATCTGCCTTTCTCGTTCTAATCCAAGTCATATTTTATTCTGGTTCAACTTTCACTATCTTCCAGACTGATGTCAGAAAACATTGTTTGTGATGGCTTGTTTATTTATTTATGAAGTTAGTTTGCTAGACTGAATAAGGTATTGAAAACACACACAGTTAGTAAATATTAGATAACTCATATTTGCCCAAGTTTTTATGCGCTAGATTTTTATCTAGCGCATAAAAACTTCGGCAAATATGAGTGATCTAATATTTACTAACTGTGTGTGTTTTCAATCCAGTCTAATTTTTTTTATTACATTTGGATATTATGAAGTGTATACCATGTTTAATGAGTACCAGTACTTGACTGGTCTTTTAACAAGTATTGATTTCTTTTTCCTCGTTTTATACCCATACTGATATTTATTATTTTTGTTTTTCTGCAGCTAGATCTTAGCCAATCATGCGCGAATGAACTGATGCAGTTGACATACTGTTCATACTGTGGAGGATTAACAAACGTCCGACCATGCACGAGTTACTGTTTGAGTGTGCTTAATGACTGTCTTCGCTTCTATTCAGACATCAATCGAAGCTGGAATTCTTATTTAGGTTAGTATTTTCTTTTTGTCATTTCATACCTTTTAAAGTTTTTTCTTCTGTTTTAATTTCCTTTAACTGCTGTGCAGTGCAAAGAACATTCAACTGGTGTATCGTCGTAGTTGTGGTATGCTGGCTGTTACTCCAGCAGTAAAAGCTAGTGAATATGGTCTGACAGCATGAAACGAATTTCCTTTGACATTGGTGCCACCTCTATACCGGTAACTATATCTGCTCTCCATTCTATGTGCTGCTTAAGAATACCTTGGCCGCAGTTGGAAGTGACTCCGAGTGGGAATCTTGAAGGGGTGCTATATTAATTCTGATTGATTGATTGATTGATCGATCGATTGATTGCAACTTAGATTTATCCAGGTTCATGTTATATATATATATATAAATTTTTACATATATACATGAATATACGCTTGAATTGACCTAAAAATTGACCTGCTGTGAAAGAGAAAACTCAAGCAGAGTGGGATTTTTTCTATTTTGCAGGAGAATTGCAAACTCTTGCATCGAGACTGGATGGACCATTCAACATAGAAATGGTTGTCAGTCCTCTGGGCGTGAAGATATCCGAAGCAATTATGGTCTTTCAGGAGAATTCCAATTCCTTCTCCACCAAGGTAAGTAACGCTTATGATGACGGAGTAGTGGGCGGTATTTCGAGGTTATATGAGTTGAGACGGTCTTTGGTTACCATATCCTGTCCTTCAGCGTAATAATTAGTCCGCTGGTGAACTTGCTGTTCTTGAAAATCCTGAAGTGAAAATCTAGGCCGTCATGAATATCTTTGGCGGATATTTCGTCGGGTACTGATAAAACCTGATGAGACATCCAGATGTCTGATAATGACATTTGCATTTTCTAATGTTCTACAGTGCGGTATAAATATGCATGAACTGCTTGAATGGAATTAACCGTCTGGTCAGACTCGGTGCAGACTAGTACATAGACGTTTGCCTCCATTCTCAACATGTGAGTGCAAGAGTTTCTAAGTCAATTGCTATGATAAGAAATGTCTCGCTTTGCCGCTGTTGCCTTAGCGAGCTGGGTTGCTTTCGAGTCCATACATGTCTGTTGGTACCAGTGTACATGGAATAGTCTCTAGTATTGTGACTACCCGTGTTCAGAAAAGGACTCGAAAGAGGCAGATTTTCATTTTCCAAGACAATGATCTAAATATATAATGAATATTGAGATAGTGAAGATGATATTTAATTTTTAATATATACATAATGACCCTGTAAACTACCAGTCTGAGACCAATAGCACTCGGTCTAGCTGCAACGTTTCAGGTGAATACGGTAGCTGTGTAACTATGGAGACGGAATGTAAATTGCGAAAGTTTGGGTTTTCGCCCCCACTCTAGCCCCATGGTGGGAGAGATTTGCCAACCCTTCCACTAGGTGATTCTGATGGCCCTCTGTCTGGGTAGAAAGTTTCAGATCAATAGCTACGTTTTACAGAAATTTTTGTTGGTTTTGGCCCCCCCCACACTAGCCCCCATGGTTGGAGAGATTTGTCAACCCCTCCACTGGGTGAATCTTCTCTTTATTTATAGAGATTTGAGATGATCAAATGGAGAGAAAGAAGACATGTAATGTAATGTAATGTAATTTAATGTAATGATTTTAAGCTCTGAAGATAGCAGCACTATCATACATTGATATACAGTTATTTTTCTATGGGTTTCTTTGAAGCAAATCATTCATCCACAATATAAACTGCATTAGATACTCAGTATCAAGTACAGTGATGCTATTGTTTCTGACATTGCCCTCCATCCAAATGTCAACGTACACAGAAGACAATGGAACATAATGTCATAGATGTCACTCAGCAATTATTCATTAATAAGTACTTGTCCAGTATCTATGCACAGCAGCCACTTCAGTGAGATTCAAACCTGTACTTAACCCTTTACCAATCAGAGTGTGGTAAATGGTATGGGAAATCCTGTACCCTCCGTTGGTAAAGGGTTAAGCTGACTAATCAGCAACTGCATCCCAAAGACTAAAACAGCATACAAAATGGCCACCATTTAGAGTTGTCTGAAAGGACCGCTCTCCTACTCCTCCTCCTCCTACGCAGCTTATGCAAACAGATGAGAAAAATATCCTAGTAGATTTTAGGTGCAAAGTGAGTGCAGACAGTGCCATTAGAACGCAGACAGTTCATGTGAGAATTTTGACAAGGACTTTTAGGAGAGCAGATCTTCAGTGCCAATATATAATTATATATATATATATATATATATATATATACATATACTTTCAGTGTGTGTATATATATATACACACTGCATTTCAGACACATGTGCTGCAGCAATTAGGACTGCGAAAACAACTGTTACTATTTTGTGCACAGCATGTGAACGAGTATAAAGTGATTATAAAAGTTGCCATGTACAGGTTAAGCTAAGCTTTGTCGTCTGTATTAAATATGTGTACTGTTAAATTTGAAAGAAAACTGCGCTGGAATTGCGGTAGAACAGAAATGGAATTGATATTTTTACGAGATTATTTTGCTTTATTTAGGTTTTCCAGGGTTGTGGTGAACCCAAGATACGCCATCCTTCGCACCACAATGAAACGCGTCGGAAGAGGAGGCAGGGGTCACCAAGGTCATCGCCAAGGTCATCGACAGACTTTGACTTTGGTGTGACGACGAATTCTCCCCGTTCTTCCACTCCTGGAAATCTGAATCATTCCATTCATGGGGTTTCAAAGTTGAGTCTGAGTCGACTCATTCGAGATGTTCAGAGCAAGATTGAGATGGCACGAGACATGTGGATAAAACTGCCACAGGACTTGTGTAACGAGACAGTGGCTGCTGATGAAGAATATGAATGCTGGAATGGCTCAGCAAGGTTGGAATATTTCTCATTCCAATGTCATCTATCTATGTACCGGTAATATGTGTAATTGTGTATTGTGTATATCAGTGCATAAAGTGCAGAAAAAGAAGTACCTGGACGCTCCTTGCCTTTACGTTTTGTGCAGAGGCAAAATAAGTGGCAGGACGGCATTCAAATGTTAAAATAAATGCCTGGACGTCGTCCATGACCGTCCAGGCATACTTTAAACCCTGCTGGCATGGCTAAGTCACACTCCTAGCTTAAGTTACAAAGCTAGCACAGCTCCTACAGACAGCCCAAGTCATGTAGCTTATAGGCCAGGACCTGCTATCTTGTGGCATTATATTTGCATACCAGCAGCATAGCAGAATGGTACGGGAGGGTGGCGTAGAGTCATGAGGCAATAGTGACAGCAAAATGAAGATCCAGAGACAAGAATGCATCAGCAATGTAGGAATGGCAAGTCAAAGCGTTTGAATCTGATGCTGTTATCTTCATGCCGAAGAATTTGTAATTGCCATTTTTGTAAGTCTTAAAGTGGTTCACTGAACATTATCTGCATCAAAGAAGACGTAAACAAATATCTTCTCTGGTGTTCCCAAAAGTATGTGCCTGATGTGATGTCTTCCAGCTCTATTTACACCACTCAGAATTAGTCGTGCCTTGCTAGTTTGTACCCAAGGTAAAAAATATCTGTTATCTAGATTAGCTGACATTTTCAATATTATTAAATCTTTCTTGGTTAACTTGATGGTCTTAAAAGAACTGAGCCCTAGCTTTCTATCCTGTCATAAATAATTTCCACTTTACTTTATATGGGACTCTCACACTGCCAGTTCTAACCATAAGTCATATTCATTATGTGCAGTTTCTCCACTTCTCTAGTGTTGAGCGTTTCCCTTTGACTGTTTTATGCATATGTCATCATCCAGGCATGCAATATCTGTCATGGGAGTTTCTTTGTTTTTTGCTGCCTTCCATAATTCCTTGATGACGATAGTTCTCAGAAGCAAATCTTCATTCAGTATAAATTATTCCCTATAATTATTTTATTTTAATTAGCCATCGTTCTTCGTCCGCCAATTTCAGGACTCCTTTATTTCTTATATATTCTGTGCAACTTATCTCCATCATTCATTTGCTATACCCTCATTTTGATAGTCTTTAGTCTTCTGAGTTCCTTCCTTAAATGCTCTATGTTTAAACTGCTAGTGTATGGAAATATTTGTGTACATTAATGCTTTAACATAATATACATGTAAAGCAACATCAGTCTGGGTCATTGTTTCTCTAGTGATTCAAAGACAGTTCTTGTGGAAACGACTCAAGAAGTTCCAAGCAATCAACTGAGGCATCACGCGGCCGTTGAGAAAGAACTCAATGAGCTTAGTATTATCATCAGCCACCTGCGAAATGCTCACAGCGGCATCGACGATAATCATCTAGATACTGGTTTGTGATAGTATTTTTATCCACTGCTGCTGCTTTTTATCTGATATATTATCATTTTTAAGTTGGATTCGATTAATATTATATTTTTTTTTTAAATTTAACATTTTTTTATGCCCCTTGGTAAACAGGATCTCTCAAGGACTTGATTTATTATTATTGTTATTACTATTATTATTTTTTTATAGCACATTTATTTATTTAAAAAAACTGACAAAGCCGTTCACAGACTAATAGAAATGCTCGTTTACAAAATAAGGTAAAGCAGTCATTCAAACCTAGATCTCACGTTGTCTTGACTGTTCAATTCTGTACAGCTGTGCTCAAAAACAGACAAAGAGTTCCCTATTTGTAGGGCCACTGATAAGATTATTATTATTTTTATACATTTTATTATTATTATTATTGTTGTTATTATTATCATCATCATGATTCCATGCCTCTGCACCCAGGGAATGGAATCGGCTTCCGCTCTCTCTTCGAAGCTCAATTTCACTTCCTTCATTCAAAAAGCGGCTAAAAACTTACTACTTCTCCTTGGCTTTCAAGCATTTGGATCTTTAATTGCATCTTCATCTGGCGGCTGACTCACATTTCGGTGTGACATTGCGCGCGTTACAAATTTATTTAATAATAATAATAATAATAATCATCATCATCATCATCATCATCATTCCTGTTGTAGCCAATTTGCATGTCAACCTTGCATTAAAACCTGATTTGTTTGATTTGGTTGCGAAATAAACCATTTTTATTGATTGATTTATTATTATTATAAATGCAAACACTTAACTTGCTGAACATAATTTCTTATTCCTCTTATTTAAATATTAAATAATCAACATATATTTAATTAGTTATTATTTTCATGAATACTTTCATTGGCTAAGCATAGCTCTAACTTCAGCTTTTGCATTCTAAATGCTTGATTTTATGCTTTTGAAGCAACAACATGTATCAGTACTATGCTGCTAGATTAAACTTCCATAGCATTAGACAGTTGATAGCTTATTCTGACCTTGGTAGGCCTAAAGCTTTTTTTTATTATGTATGAATGTAAATTTTAAATTATTGCAATATCATCGGTGGACTTGATTGAATGAGCTTATATTAAACAGACAATAATTTTTTTCTTTTAAAGTAAACTTTATTAAATTGAATGAATTTCTCTGATTGATTGTTGAATATCTTTTCGAGTAGATGATGAGGTGAGTGGGAGCGGACGTTATGATGAGATGAGTGGCTCTGGGTCCGGAGACGAGTCGCTTCACACAACAAAGGACATCTACATTGAAGCCATTGTCTCATCTTCTCACGCGCCAGTTGTCGTTGATCCAGAAGACCGCACCATCGCACCGCCATCAACTGGCAGACCTCGCACCATTAGTTCAGCTTCAGACATTGACCGGCAAATGCATTTTGTTGAACTTCTAGCACTGTGTCTTACCATTTGTACCGTTTACTGGTAAATCTACGCTGTAGCTACATGTAGTGTTTCTACCTATGACTTGTCTTTTCAAGAGAAATTCTTTGACAAGGCCAAGCGAATCAGTGAGAAGTTCTGCTGGAATGAGGAGATCGCTGGGATTGGATAGAGAACTGGAGAGTTCTGTTGAGATTGGTTTGGCACAGATGGGATATTGTGTTGTACAGGTTTACAGAGGCTGGGTACGTGATACTTCACACATTGCTGTAAATTTTCCATGCGCATAAAATCCACCAGAGTGTGACTCTGAGATGACTCCTGGCAGTCTAACATGCTGATGAGGTTGCAGATTTCGGAGCCTCTGATGCTAATGAGAAGAAGGCCTTGTAACCTTGCTTCAAGGTCCTAATGCACAGGCATTGCTGTCTGTAATGTAATGGATCCAGGCATTTATATAGCTGCTTTCTGTATCCTTTTGATAACGCTGCTTACATGGGCTAGCTGAAAAATGTTTTACTACAGTTCAAGCGAAAGTTGAGCGCCTCTGAGTAGAGATCTTGAAGGGGTGCTATATAAATTTATGTGATTGATTGATTGATTGAAAGGCTGATTGAACTGCATTACACAAACAATGCAATACAGCTGCATTTGATACAATACAATACAGCTGTATTTGATACAATACAATACAGCTGTATTTGATGCAATGCAATACAGCTGTATTTGATATAATACAATACAGCTGTATTTGATGCAATGCAATACAGCTGTATTTGATATAATACAATACAGCTGTATTTGATACAATACAATACAGCTGCATTTGATAAAATACAATAGAGCTGTATTTGATGCAATGCAATACAGCTGTGTTTGATACAATACAACACAACTGTATTTGACATCAATTGCTCTTCTTCAAAATTTCACATCTGACCTTATGATAGATCATCAATGGCACAGACCAATTGTGAGTAGAGGATCTGTTCAAAGTCCCCGCACAATGACCACCTCAATTCATACTGGCCATGCTAAAGGCCGGGCGAGAGCTATAACCAACTGTTTAGCATAGGAAAGGTGTATTGCATGAAATTAATGTCCCAAAAGGATTAGTTAAATTATGTCGGCATGCATAATGTGTGTGAGTCATTGTGCAGGAAGTAGCTATGAGTCAGTTTGCATGTGCATTGGGTCACGTGTGTTGGAATTGACAAAGTCATGTCAAAAGTGCTGCATGACAATCCGTCATTGACAATTTGACATGGAGAAATCGCTGCAGCACAATAAATAATTATTGTCAGTTTCAGACAACTATCTTCATTTGTTGATGCAGAAATGCTGCTCTCCAACCTAACTTACTACCTGTGCTGATTATGAGAAATTGGAAAATTGTTGTGGGCAGTTGTCGTGTTGTGACAAGCTGTCCATGGTAAACTTGTCTTGGGTAAATTGTCCTAACACCAGGAAAAGGTGTTACTCATTGAACCACCATCCTCCAGTGATAGTGGTGTTGAATTAGAAAGTGACTCTTTAACTTGTTTGCTTTGACCTCTGGGACTGGACTGTATGTGACAATCTTAAAGTTGTTGGTTCTTGTGTGGTGTCACTTGTATGCTTATGGTTAGAGTGTATATTCAGTCATTTCATGCAAGGCTTGGATGTACAAATTGTACATGTATAGATTGTTGAACTTATCAACTTGATCTTAGGCATCTATTCTTCCGTTATTTGGGCATTGTATACTTTTATGGCTATATTCTAAAATATCTAGCCTTTGTCTTATTCCACACAGCCTAACTTCTTTTCCAGTCATGGAATCTCGCCTTTGATGTGAACAGAAATAGATTCAAGATAGGGTGTTTAACATTTTAACAACAAGCATTTGCTAAAATGCATGGAAAACTAATTATTCTTGTCATTAAATGGTTAAAGAAATTTGCATCATAAATCTTTTTGACCCATATCACATGAGAACAATGTCTGTTTTCTTGCTTTGCCCCTCTTGCAAAAGTTCTTTATTTCAAGCTAATCTAAGCTGATGTTAGAATTCCATGAAGTCTTTAATGCATTGTCAGTGACACCAATTCATTGATTTGTTCTGTGTATATTGTCAATTTCTTGAGTCACAATAATATGCAGAAGACAGTAATGTAAAGTAGACGTGTAAAGTACTCAATGAGTACTGCCTCTTTCCTGCCTGTTAGTAGTGTAATCGGCTGAGGAAATCAGAACTATTTTGGTAATGTAATCTTACTTGAGCCTTTGGCATATGTGCACAAGCGAGGGCATTTCCATACAGTGCATTTGTAAGTACTTCACAAAAAATCGCTGTTTTCAAGGTAAATCATTTGAATTGTCGGAACAGGCAACTTTTGCATGTTGAATAATGGTATAATATATTATATATTAATAATATATTAAATAGATATTATGCTCATATATTTTTACCTTGGATTCAAGATGTTTCATTTTTATATACCGTATATCTTAAAATTTTCTTCTGGTAATTATGAACATTGTCATTGAACGTGCGAACAACTTTATATTATAATTATGTTATTAAATTTTGGGATTCTGTTCATGTTTATTTGATTTTAATTTGAAAAATCACAGTTTTTTTAATGACCGTTCTGCACTCAGTTTGTGGTTGCCATGGAAATGCTTTGTGTACTGCATAGGATGCTGATCATGAACTGTAATTCTTATTTCACTGATTCTGAAATTCAAAGTAATTTCAGTATGTAGCTTCACTGATTTTTGCAAAACTGTGATTAACAAATTCATATGTACTGTGTTATCTAGTTCTTAGAGTGTTCAGTTGATAGTGTTGTCAATTTGATATATAACAACATTCTGCTAATTTAACTGATTAATCTGAAATGTTTTGCACAATTTCCGTCTGCACTTGATTCGTGATGATGTTAGCAAAAGATTTATTTACTGTGTGAGAAGTAGTAATATTCGTGCAGATTAAGGTAGGCCTATCAAAAATGTTATTGCACTGTTTTAGCCAGCTTTCTTGAATTACGGCGTATGCAGTTATTTTTACAGTATCCCTTAGGTAATTACATTTTAGTTGAATCATGTTGCATCTTTGTGTATGTATGTGAGAATAAATATCCCAAATACAAGTACTGCGGGTATTGAGTATTCACTGAGCTCACACTGGACCTGTTGCTGACCACTAGTGGTGTAATGCAGGCCTGCTATGCAGTGAAAGTGTCAGACACATGGAGGGAGCCTTATGCTTATATCTTGGGTAGGTCTAAAACAGCATTGGTTTCAACCTCAGTTTAAAACAGTTAAAATTAAAACAGTTTTAAGTTTTAATAACCATAAATTCATTGTTGACTAACTTCTATGTTCCATTTACATTGATGCAACACTTTGACAACAAAGAAGCAGGCTAAGGGTACTTTTTACATTAAATTTTATTTTATTTAATTTGAGAATGGAAATCTGTGATTTGCCAATAATATGGTCAGCTTATACTTTAGACAGATTGCTTGAATGTTCTGGTCATTCTGGGAGATGGATAACTCATAGTTGTCAGTCATGTTGTGATAATGTTAACATTAAATGAAATTTTGAGACATTTGACATGGTTTTTGCGTGTGCAGGATGTGAAATAACTGTTGAAAACATGGCAACAAATATCTAAAGTATTATTGTGTTAAGTGTTAGTTTTAGCAATAAAATAAGATACTTAACTGAATATCTGTGGACAGTATTATAATTGTAGGAATTAAAGCTTTTGACAGGAATGCTTAACTAAACTAATAGACTACTTATACTACTACCGGTACCATTACCACTATTACTACCAATACTACTACTTTACCACTGCCAGTACTGCCACCACCACCACCACCACCGCTAGTCCGATACTGGTATTACTACTACTACCACCACCACCACTAATGATAATTTTAATTTTGTTATGGAACTACCAGTAATGTGATTAAGTTTCAGAGGCAATTAAGGTGCTGTTTCAGTATAAATCTATGCTATAGCTTTCAAGATAGTTGTGACTGGAGTGGACAAAAGTAACAGAAATATTTGGTCAAGTGCAGTTTTGTTGGTTTTAAATCAGGATGAAATTCTTCATAAGGCATGCGATGCAGTCCTGCATGGATGGGATATGATGGGGTGGGAATGGGGAAGATCTAGTTGTTTTGGGGCAGGAATGGGGACAGGATTTTCTCCCTGTGTCACTCTAACTTCCAGGACAAATATTCTATGCTCGCAAATAAGGACGTCCACTTTATATGTGATAGATTTATTAATTTCTGTGAAACAGTGTGCATGAACAATTAAACACACGGTTATACTGGGAGACGGTGTATGTGAGATAAATATAACTCTATGTCTTCATTAATCATACTGGTACTGACCATCATTTTCATCAATTTTCTTGTTAAAATTTGGTCAAGCATTCTTTAACTGCATTCTCATTAGGAACTGTAATCTGCAGAGACAACTGAATGCTCTCACGTGATAACTTTTAATTCCTTTTTGTCAAGCTGGAGCATTTCCCCACTGCCCAAATGAATGTATAGCCTGCAATTATAAACCAATTTGGCTCTGAAGGTTCACATTTAAAATAAATTTAGCCTCCAATTAAGAGTTAATCAGAATTTGACGACCAATGATGCAGGTAGATTTTCTTTTGTGATACACACAGACAGACAATCAATTCAACTGGCTTAGCTATGCAATAATAATAATAATAATTATAATAATAATAACAGTGACGATCCCTATGGCACCGTAACATGGCCATGCGGCCATGCCGCTACAAGGGCACATCGCATACTACTTAAAGCAGGATAGTCCTTACAAAATAATCTACATACACACGCATGCATGCACACACACATATTGAAAATATTGTGTGAATTGTCTTATGTGAAATGTAGTCCAATGTTTAAATGCAACGCAATGTATTTGCAATTCTACTCTGCAAAAGGTTGGTAACAACTGAAGTGACACAGTAGGCCTACCCTAACATTTTTCTGACCTAGCATTTTTATCTGTCTACCCTAGCTTTGTCGACCTGTACCGTATCCAGCCTTGCAGCCCATTGAACTCTGCTCTGCGGCAAGGGATAGCCTTTGGTTCCATGAGCTTGCACATTAGACAGTGCCGAGCCTGTTCTATTGTGGGTCACGCCATCTGGAATGGCCTCCCTGTAGCTTTGCGACTTATGCCTAGGCTAAATTCCTCTGCTTTTCATAAGTCGCTCAAAAAATGTGGCTGGGCTTGGAGCACCTCTGAGTAGGTTTCTTGAAGAGGCACTATATAAATTCTCGAAATGAATGAATGAATGAATGAATGACCAGTGCAAAATATAGTTAATTTATAGTCAAAGCAATTGCCAATTAATTTTTTATCTGTTGTACAATTTTTTTGATCAGATACTGTATGAACCAGTTTGAACCTTAATCTGACTTGGAACTTCATGTGCTTCCGGCCCTTGTAAAGGAAACGTGAATAAGAAATAAACATAACAACCTAAATTTTTGTGCTTTAATTCATGTGCATTAAGAATTTTACAATAACCACGTTTTCCCAATCATTTCTGTCATCAGCCCTACGTGTCTTATCATGCAATATTACATAGGCCTATAGGTCTACAACATGACAAATTTTATTGCTCGTGATCTAGATTACTAGCAACGCTACAGAGCAATTTAAATTCTTGAAAAAAGAACGCAAGAGAATTCCAGGTCCTGAAGTCAGCCGCCTTTACGGTTTAGTCATTGACTTATTTCACTCGTTTTGCTCTATAAGTACATTATTTTCTTCAAAAAATGTTGACATTTCGTTGCGTTAGCCTAACTCTTTTTTCGAAATTTATTAATCATCTTTGTTATGGCACAGTGTAGACAACAAGCAACTACTCGCTCAGCTCGCTGTTGACCCTTGTCAACATTCTTACACCATGCTTGTCAATAAGAAGCATATTCCGAGTTATACCGAATCATGCTCAGAGCTGTGGTGAATTGTGCTCAATGATCAAGAACAAGGCTCAGAATCAGGACATTTCCTTTTCCGGTTCGACTTGGTCGTTAGGGTGTGAGGTTTTTTTGTGATCGTTTAAATCCTCAAAGATCGTCCGAAAATGATCATCTTCAAGGACCTTTTCACGGGTATTATTTACATTAAATCAAGTTTTGTTCGAGTAAATGAACCTCAGCCGTTCTAGTTACTTGTAATTAGATATTTTAACTGCTATTCACCGTGGTCTGATGAGTAACAATACATCCCTAGTGATTCACTTTGAATTTTCATCCATGTATTATATAAACTTAATAAATCTATCGTTTGCAAGCCTTTATTTATGAGCGCTGAAGTGGCTCAAATCTTACTTTATTTTGGATGTAATCACATTTAATCGAAAGCGCGATCAAATTTAGTTTAGTTTGAGCTGTTGTCGTGATAATTGTCGAAAAACGGCACTAAAGCGTATGTATACTATTTTATTCGCCTTAAAGATAACCAAGCGTTCGAAAGTTGAATAAATTGCGACAGTCTTTTATTTCAATGTTGTTGCTGTTATATCTTAGATACAATACAATGTAATTGGTAAACAACTTTGGTAAACAACTTTCAGTGACCACACAATAGCTGCAGTTGTTCCACGCTTTGTTTATTTTTATGGTGCTTGGTTTAAGTGTTTATTAACAGAAGGATTGTTTGTGTAAGATCATGTCTTTGTGATTTTAGGGGATGAACTTTTCTCAGATTCGTTTCCCGTTTCTTTGATCAACGAAACGGTTTACAAAGTTAAGGGCAAGGTTTGTATCATTTTGGTTTATCCTGTTTTAGCCTTTTGCCTAATTTCGGTTTGTGATACTAATAAGATAGATAGGAATGTGTCCTGCCAAAGTCACTCAAATTTCCAGTACCGTTTTGTCATGGGTATCTCTGGAGCCAAGATTTTGGAAAATAAAACCGAACCACAAGACAGATGTGGTGTCGAATGTGATGCCACGTTTTCGCTAGTGTTTCAACATGACTAACAGAAATGTGAAGTAATGAAAAGTAGCCAACTGCAATTTATCATTTGATATGTCTGTAACAGTTGTTTCGTCTTTTAATTGTTTATGCCGTAAGAGTGTAAATGTACTATTTTTTGCTAACGTTGGGTCACATAAAGAACCCTAATATAACTTTTGTATTTTATAATTGTGCACAAATTTAAGCCAAGGTTTAAATTTTGCTTTTGTATAAGAAAATATTTATTATGTACACTGGTGATTATCAGTCTTTATGATGCTGCAGACCAAAAGCTGGTTTATCAATCATATTGCAGACCGATGCTTTTCAAAATGCATGTTTTCATTGTATTTATTTTTGTATGTACTGTTGTAGTAAGTTAGATTTCATCATATCATCACTTATTAATACTTTTAGCACATTACCATGTTTAAAAGAACTGCTCGCTATGTATGAACATTGTAGTGTTCTCTTTTCTATGTTTGACAGTGTGTACCACGTGATATTTTTTGTGTATGATTAAAACCGATTGTTTAATTATCACTCCATGGCGCAGTAACCAATCACTGATTCGATTCTTCTGGTGATCCTTTCGACCTCTCAACCTGGTTGCATTCACCTGCTATTCACCATCCAATTGGTCTACTCACTCATAATGTTGTTCTCTCTTTTGGTATCCCATCTTTCTGAAATGCTGGAGCCGCTCCTTAATCTGGGCTGCACCAGTTTCTTGGATGAAAATCTCAAAAGGTCTCTACCACATGACCACTGCCATGGATTTCTACCATAGCACCATTTTGTCATCTTGACCTCAGCTTGACCAACCTGGATTCTGACCTGCTACTGAAATTGACAAAACCTGGCTATGGCAGACTTGATTTGATACTGCATTGATGATTAAACTTGTCTTACTGACATGTGGCACTAAATGTTTCGAGGAGATTTACACTGCGCTTAGCACATAGTGTGCTCTTATTTCCATCAGATTTGAATGACAATTTATTGAAAGGACTTCTTCTAAACTGAGTGACGTGAATGATATAATTCACTTAAAATAATTGTCTTTTATTGTCTGGTATGAATTCAGTTGCGTACAGACACGTTCGCCATTGATGACAAGGCGATTGGAGGCAACGCATCTGCAGAAGGAGGAGAGGAGGGAACTGACGCAGCATCCAAGCAGGGCGTTGATATCGTCATGAACAGCCGGCTAGTCGAATATGCCCTCAGCAAAAAAGACTACATGACCCACATCAAGTCGTACATGAAGTCGTAAGTGCATGAAGTAGCAAAGTGGCCAGAGGATATGTTGGAAATAAGTACTTGCTACAAGGCAAGCACCTAAGAAAGAAGCCATTGCAAAATATGTATAATTGGTTCGAAACTGAGACATTTTTCTGCTATTTTCAGTGATGACCAGTCTTTCTGAATATTTTGCCTTTTAAAACTGTACTGGAGATCCTTTTGTTGCAATCCTGCCATTGACTTCGTAACTGCTCAAGCATCTAATCTAAGATAACACTTGTAAAGTGCTCCTCACAGCAGAGCTATTCAAAAGCGTTCTCAGCGTGACAGCACTGACAGGCCCATGAAAAGAGAAAGGTCTTCAAGCAGCTAAAAGAATTTTCTACCAATTTTCTTGCCACAAATTCCAGAGGGAGGGTGATTCCACATTTAGGGGCCCACAATTTAGCAAACGCCTGATGCTGAGTTAATGAGATTCGTCATCAAGTTGCAAATAAATCAAGGCAGTCGGCAGAACGAATAGGGGACATCTTTTGGTTGCAGATAACTTCACTAACTGAAACATTATTTATGCTAGCAAGAAAACCTTGTGATAGGTTCTTACAGTTTTCATAGTTCTAGATATTCAAGTACATAAAGAAAATTTTCATAGAAAAGTCTAAATGCATTAATTAAAACAAAGTTTAAAGTGACTGCATCATTTGTTTCAGCGTAAAGGACAAACTCCAAGAGACCAAACCAGCAGACAGCGAACTCTTCCAGAAAAATGTTCAACCGTTCATCAAGGAAGTCCTCAACGATTTCAAGGAATACCAGCTATTCTGCGGTAAGTTGCTGTAAAGTGCTTTTTTACCTATTTGTCTGATCATTTTCGCATAAACTATTAGTGAGTGACCTGTGATTGCTTGTGCAGTCACTGCTTTATATCAAGCACACTGAAATATCATGTGACGACGTAAATAATCAAATGGAATTTTTTTAACCTTGTTGTTTATGAGAAGAACTGTTTTAAAAAGTGTTGCAAATTGGGGTTGTGTAAAATTAATCGGATTAATCTGATTCTTGGCAGGCGAGTCCATGGGACCAGAAGGAATGCTGGCTCTGATGAAGTGGGATGGAGAAACGCCGTACATGTTCTTCTTCAAGCATGGATTAGACGAAGAGAAAGTTGTAAGTAGATGCTTAAGGTGTATGTGTAAATATTGAAAGTCAAAATTGTTCAGCGATGTTAAAAAAGTCATAATTTTTGAACTTCCAGTTATATCGAATAGTAGTCGGTGACCCAGCCATATCCAATACAAGCGTGTATAAATATAACTGTTTTGTTGAACTTGTCTGTATCAAAGCTTCACTCTTGTCGAAGGTGCTCTATTGCAATGCTTCTTGCATTTTTAAAGCTTAAAACCTGCACCATCGTTCTGTTGTTTGTGAACCACTGATGGCAAGCGCGAAATTGCAACCTATTCTGGGGATGGGATTCATGGGTGTGGTTTATTTTTAACTGGTCTTGTATATACGGCAACCCATTAACCATGTTGCCTTGAACTAAAAAGTTTTATTGTGGCTGGTAAATACATTGTTTAAATCAATTCTTTAATAAAACAGAAGTATATCTTGCCAAAGTCACTCAAATTCCCAGTACCACTTTGTCGTGGGTATCTGGAGCCAAGATTTTGGAAAATAAAACTGAACCACAAAACAGATGTGGTGTCGCAAGTGTTGCCACGTTTGACTCTTGTTTCAACATGACTAACAGAAATGTGAGGCAACTGATAGAATTTGATGTTGAGATATTTTTGGTGTTTTGACTGGATTCATTCATTCATTTAATTTTTTTATAGAATTCCTTCAAGATAACCACTCAGATGCACTCCTAGACCATCCATGATGTAGAAAATTTGTAGAACTGCTTGTGTTATTTATTAGCTCTACAAAGTCTACATAGCCTTTCTGCACAATTTTAATGTAATGATTTCACGGTTAACAAAGTGATTTGTGTATGTGTTGCAGTAGTAGGAGTGCTGTTCAGTCGAAGAAAATGTCCTCCATCTGATTGTAACAACGTTAAATAGTCAACCTACCTATCAACACCAAATCACAAAGCTGCAAGATTTGTCTCGGCCAAAACAGAGCGTTTTAAATTCTCGTTCGACGACATTCATGTTTACCGCAACACTGCAAACCTCGCTTTTGTGCATGTTAAAAGCTTCTCTGTTTACGTCTGATGTATTTGTTGAAGAAAACAATAGGCTTTGCTGCAAATTTGTTTTTGCCTAACTGTATATGCTAATCTTGAAGGCTAATCTAGCAAATTGAAGTAAATAACAATGGATGTGAAATGTGTTGCTGTGAAATCAATGTGAATTGGGTGGAACTGAAGAGTTGTCTTCGTGTAATTTATCTGTAATCCTTTAATGATGAAATGGGTGCATGTATTGTATTGTCCCAGTAGGTTTTAGTACACACCTGTTGGTAAAGGGTTAAAGTTAAGTGCCCGTTGCTCATCAAAAATACTCTGCCTTTTCCACCCTCGATGTCATTAAAGGTGTCTTCTACATTGCTTACATTTATAAGTTGCCAATAGCGACATGGTTTTCCTGTGTTGCAATGTGAAGCGCAGGCCCAAGAACTGATTCTGGTGTGAAATCTGGTAGCCATTTTCTCACTCTTCACACAAGGCTTGCAATCGAACTCGGTCATTGAAAATGGTATTGTAGAGGGGTGGACGATCTCCGTATCTCTACAAATCTAAGCCTTTAGCAGGGTTTTTGCTAATGGAACATGACCTGTGAAATTTCTATTCTGCTAAAGTTTAAACTTTCACTCCATCTCTGGATTGATACACAGTTTTTACACACACACAAATCGTTGTGTGCCTTGATTTTGAATTGTTGCTGTAGTAGATGAACATGATATAGATGGGATGCTAATGACCAAGGCAATGTATCGGAAGTGGTGCACTTAATGGCTCCTGAACTTGGGTTAGTATACATTACGGTGCAGTCAAGGAAGGGTTTCTTTGGTCGAAAAGCATTTCAAGGCCTTTTGTTACAAAATTCTACAGTTGCTTTTCACTTTGATCTTGTAAATATGACAACTGTGGCATCACAACAACCCACAGTAACAGATTTTGGCAATATATTTTAATTGAACAGCAACACATAGTAGAAAACAAATCATCTACTTAAAAAATACCTGTTTGTAAATTAGTCTTGGTTGAGTGTCTATTACGTCATTCATAGTCGAGCATATTATGCTTGGGAGATGCATGATGCAAATGAGTGCAGTGCTTAACATTTGAAGAAAACACATGCACTGCTTTAGTACGCAATAACAACATAACCTTATTTAACAGCATTTGCCATGTTTGTTTTCACTGCCAAAACAAACGACTGTAGTCCCACCAAAAGTACGGATTAGTGGACTTCTAATGTTCCGTGTGTATCGGATCTGTAGTATGCTGTCGGGATTGTGATTCCTAATCTACTAGTACTGTCAGCATTAAACTTTTGTTTCTGAGAATTTCCTAAGAGTAGCTGACAAATAGAAGTTGGACGTGGATGTTGAAGCTCCAGACGGGACATCCATACGTGAACAGATAATGATGGAATCGCCGTCATCTCCTCCTGTGCTCCGATCGGAAGATTCCGTTCTTACGATTGGAGGATTGTTTGTTGACCGAGGCTTGTTCTCTGGCAAGGAAACGGGTGCGTTGGCCTGCTCTGGTGATGACCTGGGGCGACACGATTGAGAGGAGCTTATGAAATTCTGACCTCTCTTGGCGACAATAAATGTCCGAACAGGAACAAAGTTCTGCATCTTTAGCGCACGAAAGAAGGCAGATATGGCAATGTGGAAAATGAAACTGACGACTACAACCAGACATAGCGTGATGCAAAACGACGTTGCAAGCTGGCAGACGTGTTGTAATTTGTTGACGAGGTTGATTGAAATGTTTTGCTGCAGAGACTGTAGCTGGGTTCCTGTGGAAAAATAATAGAAAATCCTAACAATTGAAATTATAGTAGCTGTACAAATACATTGTGGGGTGCGGTGGTGTAGTGGGTATCACCTTAAGCCGTAGGGACCTTGAGCAAGTCCTTTACTGACAATTGCTCGGGCCCTTTGGCATGAAGCTTCAATGCAGTGTCCGCACTGAAGTCGGGAGCACCTCTGAGTAGATATAGCGTGAAGGGGTGCTATAGAAATGGAGAAATAAATAAATAAATTGTGTTGCACATAGTTTTGGCTCAAATAGTTACATATACTACATAATACATATCATTGAATCAATCAGAATTTATATAGCGCCCCTTCAAGGTACCTACTCAGGCGCTCCCAGCCGAGATCAACAAAAAAACAGTCGTCAACAGTTTGTGAAATTGAGAACAGTTTGGGAGGTGTCGCATAGTCAAGGGATGCCCGTTCCAGGTTGTTGGACCAGCCACAGAGAACGAACGGCTCTGTATTGTTGCAGAGCGAGTGAAAGGAACCATTAAGTCATGGACAGCAGAGCGCAGTGAAAAGTGAAAAGATAATTTTTTTAACCTCTCGAACAATACCATAGTTGAAGCTTGAGCACGTGGGTGAAGTGTTCCAACATTAAACATTGTTCCCACATCATAAATATATCACTGTATTCCTGTTAACATAAAATGAAAATAGTATGTGGAAAATTAATACCAGAGAATAAATTAGGTTCGATTTCTATGAAGTTGCAAGGCAGAATTGGAGTTGGCGTTGGCTTCACTTGCGATGAGCTGTTGTGACAATTGCCATCCGACAGACCAAGAAGGACCCGCACCGGACAGATGTAGTCGCTGGAAGTCTTCATTCGGTCTATTCGACCTTTTATTTTATAGCAAAAAAATAACAGCAGAAAAACCGCAAGTTTTACATCAGTGAAATTTTAAATTCTTACCGGTCAGTCAGTTGGATTTGAAAGTGACTTCGTCTACAGCTGTTATAAGTGCCATATAGATGCACGTTTCATCATCCTATGTTTTTGTTATTCCTGCTAGTCTTTTGTCAGTCCACCTTATTTCAAAATTCAAATGCAGACAGACGAACACACACGCTTGGTGACTTACAAATGGGCAGATGCATAACCCAATGAACATGTCTTGCAGGAATTGAAAAGTTAAATTGCAATTTTGTTGTACCAGTATGCACAGTATAAAGCATGGGCGGAGACCTAGGGGGGGACGGTCCCCCCCCAATAAAAGTGTTGGGGGGACGGCCCATGCATTTGTCCCCCCCCAATGTTTGAGCGCCAAGACTTTTTTTGGCAGCGAAAATAGAAAATTTCGTCGAGATTTTGGCCGGATGACTAAAAAAAAAAAAAAGGTCATCAACTTTTTAGCGGCGAAAATAACTTTTTCGAGATTTCGCCGGTCGTCAGAAATTTTTCGGAAAATCTCGCGTCTTTCCGTCCCCCCCAATTTTCGGCCCAGGTCTCCGCCTATGGTATAAAGGATGGTTATCCAGTTTGAGAATTACTTCACCAGACTACTTTTGCGGCCATTTGTTAATTTTTTATTTTTTTTATTTAATAAAATAAAATAACAGTAAGACTCTTTCAAACTCTATATATATTATTTATAATCTGTTTCTGCTGTATTTTACACATTTAAAGCTTCTGTCTCATTGTCTCAGATGTCATAAGGTGACATCAAACTTTGCACTAAAGTGCAAGAGTTTGTCACCGGAATGAACTGAAGTAGTGCACCAGAAGTAAGATAAGCATTCAGCATAGCAGGCCATTGGATGTCACTGTAAGAAGTCACTCAGCAGTCGTTAGAAACAGAGATTGATTTTAACATTATTAATAGACAAAGAGTGTCAAAGACACATTGTATACGTATCATTCCTGGCCCACTTAGCTACATCGGTAAGTGCATCTGTCTGGTCTCATATGCCTCTGTAAAAGAGTGTGTGCGGACCATGATTGAAATCTCGGACTAGCACGGTCCATGTGTGGAGACCTTAAAAGGCGTAATGCCTATTAAAACGAACAGTGGCAGTGAAGGACCTCGCCCGATCAATTCATTGCAAAATGAGGCCATGTGCAGTTGCTACATAAAATCGAATGCATTTACATAAAAATTAATAACATTTACATACCTGCATTAAGGAATTCAAAAATTCCCTGAAGTTGTTTGAATTCAAAAGTCGTCATATCCCGTTGCCATTTTAAAAGTTCTCTGTTACTGTTTCTGATGAGCTGTTGAATGTATCGGTTAAAGCTGTGAATGCTGTTGTTTAAGACTTCTTTGTGTGGGCACAATTCGAGGAAGCTCTGCAAAAACTCGGGCATCAGATTCTGCCCCAAAACATTGACAGCCACCCCAGATAGCAGAAAAAGAATGCTGGCCAGAATGGCTTTTGGAAATGCGTTGCCGCTTCTCAATAACTGCCAGAAGAGTTGGCAATACGAGACACAATGTAGAGACATAGAACAGAAACGGGTGGTTTCTGAATTGGCCGAAGCAGCTACAGTGTGATATGGATTCAGAGCGTTCAGCGTGATGAGTATGTGGGGTAGTCTGTTGGAGTTAACGTTGTCTTGTCTGCTGATATTTGACTCAGAAGGCATGACCAAGATGCTGCCCATCTTTTGACAACCACGAACTCTCTGAAAGTTGTTGGAATAAACGCTGGCATTTGACGTTTTCACTTCACTGTACAGATCCTGTAAACTGTGAAAACTCTTCGATCCGTCATCTGAGCTCTGTTCGAGTCCCGCAAAAGAAACGACTTTTTCCTTCTTCTTTGGTAGGAAGTCTTGCTGGAGATGAGCACCTTGCCTGTCGCAGAGGAAATCAGCTTGCTTTTCTGCTGAATTGAATCCTTTGATCTCCATGCAGAGCACTGTGATTTTATAGAGCAGAAGCACCGCATCAAGAACCAATACGACGAGGAACAGCTCTAGATTCGGCATATGAAGATACGACAAATCCACATCACTGCTGTGCATGCTTCTTACGAATGTTCGATAGAAATATTCAGGGTTACTGGTGTTAAACAAGACGTAATATGGAGCTTGATGATGTGCAGAATTCTGTTTCTGAGCCTCAAGTATCTTGGACGTTGCACGCTGCCGATTTGTTTCCGACACAGAATAGGCGAACGAGGCAAAATACCGGTTGGAATTCATTTTCTGCCAGTCAGTGGAGTTGTTCTGCGATGGTATCTTTTGTTGCGAGCATTGATTGTCTTTGAGATTTTCACTGGAGTTTGAAGATAGAAAAGTGGCATCAAAGACAGTCTTCACCCTGAAATCATTAAGATCAAGTCTTAGCATTTTAGTCAACAATCGCAACATTTCAGTAGCTAGCAGTGTTCATAAAGATTACAGTATGTAATATAATATTATATCTCATCCGTATTCAGTTACATTCGTTTACTGAAAAGAATCACAAAGCACAACTTCATAAGCACATCTCAAATGTCACCACTTCCTTAATATCTAGAAATAACTCCATGGTTTATTCTGCCCCTCCGAAATAAAACCCCTCCAGAATGATGACAATTATTATCTGATCCATCCTCCCAACTTACCCAAACTGAACTTTTTGCTATACCTGCCCAGGTCTTTCACTCAAAACTGACAAAAAGGCTAGAGAAATACACATTCAACTAAGTAAAAAGAACAGATAATTGCCCAGACTTGGAGATCTGATGACAATGTCCATGTTGTTCAGAGTTCTGGACCAGAGTACTTATACTTGCTAATGTTAACAGTTTTCCTCCAACTAATGCTTTCCGACTAAAAAATACATGCACCATAAATACATATTATATGCATTAATATTTACAGACCACATGTATGCGCACCAGAGAAGAGTAATGCAATGTAGCAAAACAATTTGGTTAGCTATATTGTGCAAAATTGGTATTTTGAATTGTGCCGCTAAAAGCGATATACATCTCATCAGAGACTGTATAACAATGTCAGCTTCCTGTTGCTTTAGATACAGCAGTAATAATCTCTGACCAACAACACAGTGATATCTCATTTAAATCAGGTTATTTCATTAAAATACTGGTTTTTCTATTTTTAATCACATAAATCACAAAACCCATGAAGTTTCAAACAACAGTTTCCAGTACCTTGTAACAGCCGCCAATTCTTATCTGAGGTCTGTGTGCATAGCTACAAACATATTAAAATGCACAGAATTCAAGGCAGAACGGTACTGACCATTTTGAAAATCTTGGTTGCCAAAAGTGAATAATCTCAAGGTCGTAAATTTCCAGAAAATTAGCAAAATCCACAAGCTGTGGCGATAAATCTGCCTTGTGATTCATAGCGACAGATGTATTTGACTGCAACCGGTGTGTTGCCTTGGAAAACAGATTCCTGGCATACATCAGCCATGGATTTCGAAAGGCACCAGTCAGCTGATTCTGATAGCGTTTTATCACAAGATGGATGCCTTGATGCATGTTCTCCAGAAATGGTTCGAACCGAGCTCTTACCAGATTTCGTATCTCGTCATGTTTCAGTCGTGTAAAGTTCGTAAAAAGAACAGTCAGTGAATTCTCTTCCAGTGAGAAGTAATGTCTACCAGTCTTCACTCCAAGTTTGACATCGTCAGTCCGAAGTTTTGCAAACACCTCTTCCACGTACTCGCTACAAGCTTCCTGCACGTGAAACTTGTACATCATCTGAGCGTCGAGAACATGGTTCATCTGCATTTCCATCACAGTTGCGATCTGAGGCATGTCTATCAAGTTCTGCAGCAGATGTCCCTTGTAGTTCATCACTGCAAACAACTTATCACGTTGCAGCAAAACAAACAGCAGGGAGATACCAGTGAAGGTAAACAGCACCGAGTATAGTAATTTCAGGAGAATGTAGAACGAAACGACTGCTTTGTACGGAACTGCAGCCGACGAACAACTCTGGAGAACGCCAGCGTTTGGTTCTTGCATTGTGTTCTGATGCCATCGAGACAACCCAGAGCTTGCGTTGCAAAGCAAGTCGACCATAACACAGAATAAGACAACGGCAACCATGACTATCACAACAACTGCTGTGCAAGATGCCCCGAAGAATTTCTTCTCATCGTCTAATCCTGCGAGGAACCCGGCTTGATTAGTGTACCCGACTTGATCAGTGTAACCGGCTTGATTAGTGTGGCCACTTGTTTCGAATACCCTGTAGGAAGGCGAGAGTTTTGTTAAGAAGATGCGATGTTCTTTTGACAAGTCGTTCAGAATGACTTCGAACGTCTTTTCCTGTTTTGACCCAATGTTGGGAAAGTAAAAGGAAATGGTGAAGTTAGCAGGACAGGAGACGACGAGGTCATACTTGGCAATCTCCTCCAGCTCCGAGTGATCGTTGATTGTGACCTTGAAATAGCCAGGACATCGACTCAGGCTCCCTGCAAGCAATAAAATTGTGATGATGATGACAGAGTGACAGAGAAGAAATAAATAAACATTTTTGCATAATATTTTACTAAACAAATTTTAAGCAGTGATAAAATTGTAAATGTTAGAAAGAAAAATTCTAACAAAGCAAACACCAGGACACCGAGGATTCCTGAAAGCAATAAAACGATAGTGATGATGAGGAGATATAAATAGGAGATATAAATAAACAATTTTTGCATAATATATGACTAAAAAAGTGTTTTAAAGCAGCGATTGTGAATGTTAGAAAGAAAATTCTAACAAAGTAATTACCGGAAAAATGAATTCCCCATGTTTTTGCATCATCGGTAAATGACAGGTTGGCATGAAATGTGTCGTCAAACAGGATGGTTGAAGGATTGTCTCGAAACCACCAGTCGAGAATTGATACATTCCCTGAAAAGACCAGACATCATCAAGAGCAAAACTATCAAATCACCATCTGTGCAGAAGAGATTTCAGGCAGCAACTCATTCTTAACAATTGCCAGAACAAGGCAACAAAGAAAAGACATACTTCTAGGACACGAAAACAATCTTTATAAGCCCCATAACTAGAAATTGAATTGCGTCATATAATGCCGTTCACAATGACATTCCAATAAAGCAGAAATTCTTAACCAAGGTGTCAGACACATCATAGTGTGTCGCGAATCGACCGACAGTCGATGTTACGGCACCGCTTGTATCTCATACAGCTTTGTGTATACTTGGCTTTGGTGTGCACAGTAGAAATTTTGAGATTACGATTACGACTACGATTACAGCTAGTTAAGAACTTGTGTTGCCTCTGCAAATACGTGTCGTGACTGCATCAACACACGACTGATGCCACGGGAATACCAAGGTACACAGTAAAGAAACACTGTAGAAAAGACACAGCAGTCACAAAGTTGGCAAAGCAACAGCCCAATATTGAATAAAATCAAAGTAAAAAACTAAGTTAGACACTATATTCATAAAATGACCAAGAAAAGCCCCCCCCATGGTACGTATTATTCATTGGTGAAAAGCATTGCTCGCGTAATCCTTTGCTTACCAAGCAGACTGAACCGAAGATGTGGCGCACCACCTTCAGGTGACATCACCGTGTACTGGAAACTGGTTCCAGTGGCTTTCGTTATGACATTAACCATCTGCTCCGGAATGCTATTCAGCACTTGATAGAACTTGCTGATATTCTTAGCACAGTTGTTGTTATCAACCCAGTTCGAGGTGCTGTAGGCAAACGGTTCCTCAAACTGTGCCGAAAGCGTCAGTGCATTGTCCTGAATCCAATCGAGCTTGAATTCTTGCTTTCGATGTCTTTGATTTAGTTCCTCAACCGTGTAATTCGTGGCATCCTTTCTCAGACCTGATATGATGAGGTTATCATCGAGAGGCATTCCAGCCTTGTGCTCAATCGTCAGGAACTCAATGACCTTCACTCCATGGTTGAGATTCTCAACATCTGACGCAAACACCTCGGTGTAGAGCTTTGGTGTTTCGATGATGGAGCTGTTCGCAGGGATGGTGAGGAAGAACCAAAGACGGTAGATGATGATTGGCAGTTGTTTGCGAATGTGACAGCGGAACTGAGTCTTCAGATGGGAGTAAACTGGTGTCAGCGTATACCTATATGCATCACCTAAAATTAGAAATTAGAAAACTCATTAGACACACAGAAAAGAAAACATATGGAGTGCAACTGTGTGAAATCCATCATCACAACAGACCTTACCTTACCTTACACCTTAGTCCCTCCACGTGCTGTGCGCACATTGGGTGATACAGGTCTTCCATCCTTCTCTGTCTTTAGCAGCTCGGGCAGTCTCAATAGACCATGCTAGCAAAATGACAAAGTTACTTGATTGTCCTGTCTACATCTCTCTCTTCTAAAAACCTCTTTCTTTTCTCAAGGTTCACGCATTGGGAGCGCTACTGGATGGCAATGGCTGTAAGTGGCAGTTTCGAAATTGTTAATTACATTTCCTTACTTTACGTTGAAAGTTTATACAAACCGTCATTCAAAATGCAAAAAGATACATATATAAACAAACAGAAATTTTTGAAAACTTAAAATAGTTTCCATATATATATAATATAATATAATATATACCTTTATCTATTAGCCTGCTTCCCTCCAACCAAATAAAGCTCCACAGCACATTAATTTCCACACACAACTGATCATGTTAAAAACTTAGAAGGGTCTGCACTAGCACTCTCATTCAGGCAGCATTTGCTTAAATAGATAAACTTCTAAATAACACCGTCTAGAAGTTGATAAATTACTATAATAAAACCAAGGAATTATTGCTACGACCATAACGACCATAACCCAAATTCCGATATAAGAAATATTTGCAAAACGAATAGCTGACGACAGAAGAAGCATAAAAAATATTGCAGCTTTGTCATAAAAAGGCGAACGGACAATAACCTGTGGCACACTCAACCGGTGCATTTCTGCACTCTGCGCTGTAATGTCGTCTACAGTCAGGCTGCAGAAAGCAATCACTGTGGCAGCATCGGAACTCGGAATCTTCTGAAAAGAAATGACAGTTTATTGCATAGATTAATTGCAACCATGTCCCATGATTATACAAACCCTCAGCAAACTCTGGGTGAAATTTGAAGAGTGGACCACTTAACGATCAGAGGCTACTTCCACATCAATGGCAGTTACTAGTTGCAATCCAAACTTTGGCAGCACAAGAAAGCAACGTAACGAGTGATTATACAGAAGCTGTATTATAAGTCATTTCCTAAGTGAATCAGAATTGGCAAGTTCATCAAGTGCGAACATTACACTCTTCGATACCAAGCGTCTGCATAACTATATTACCTGCTACAAGCATCTTAGAGATTGTATCAGGTCACTCACTACCTGATTACATCAACTGATATTGAATGTAATCATCGAAGATCATGCATTCATGAAAGAAGATAAGACTAAAATGTGTGATCGTGTCTTTTGGGTGCCAGCCCCATGTTCATGGAGCACAGTCTCAGCATCCATTCTGAAGGCCAAAAGTTTTCATATTTTCAAAAATAATTTAAATTCTATAAAA
Source organism: Lumbricus terrestris (assembly GCA_949752735.1). Lineage (NCBI taxonomy): Eukaryota > Metazoa > Annelida > Clitellata > Crassiclitellata > Lumbricidae > Lumbricus > Lumbricus terrestris. Next base: position 55,817,813 of record OX457039.1, read on the forward strand.
ATGTGTATGACATTTGACAGATGTTGTAAAAAAAACTCTTCAAGTAGCTTGCTACTGAGTCTACTGACAATGCTTATTTTTCATATTGTTAGATAATGCTAATCTCTTCAGATCTTCATCCACAAGTAGTACCCCCCGACCCCCGGTTGGTATGGTCAAGATCGTATGCATCTACAGCATAAAACTAAATGCACAAATATCCGGTCTCTCTGTTATGCAATGTGCTTTATGCCAAGGGTGTAACAAACTTCTCTACGCCTCTATTCAGGGTCGTAAAATTTGGATTCTATGACCAATGACGATGAGTAGAGATGTCACAAACTGTACCTCCATTAGTTATGCACTGAACTGAACTCAACAAAGCTTAATTGATCATCAAGTCTAAGTCATTGAGTCTGTTAAGTGCTCTTGTAAATGCATATGCATTGTTCGTGGTATTCATCATCATCATCATCATACCTGCAGGCCATACAAGCAATTGCATGAATCTAATTTTTGGGTTAAAAGGGAGAAATCATAAGAAACCAAATTGGCCCCTCTGTTTGGGGTTGCCCTTATTAGAGAATTTCAGTAATTATAATCTTGAGATTTGTAAAGCACCCAAAAGCAAAATTGTGGCAGACAGCTTATCAACACCAGGACTTAATAAAGACAAAATTGACAGGCTGCAGATATGATTAAAATCGGTTGCTGGTCAAGATCCAAAAGGTCAGGTAGGCAGACAGTCAGATGGCTACAAGTATGAATTTAGGTTTAGACGAATTCTGAGTCACATGAACTTGGTGTGATCCAGGAGGGATTTGAGTGACCACGTCAAGAAGATGATCTATTGAGCCAGAGAAGCTGTCTGGCAAAAAAGATGACTAATTGGGTGTTGTCAGCTTATACGTGACAGTCACCTGAGGAAGCTTCAATGAGTGGGCGAAGTGGAGTAGTCTAAGAGATGAACAAAATAAGTCAGAGAAAAGGCCTTTAAAAAGTCACAACTGGGAGGTTATGGTTGGAATGAGGAATACGGTGAAAAGAAAATCCAGAGAAGAGCAGTGTCATTAAAATCGATTTAGGATTTGTAGTAAGCTGTTGTGATCAATAGCATAATAGGCTGTTGAAATATCAATGAGGCAGAGCGAAGTGAGATGTTGATGTGAGATGGCAGATGTGTTTCAGATGAGTGTTGCCTGGTAAAACCAGACAGTGTTGTGAGTGGGAAATCAGGTACTGTAGTCACTGATCCACGACAGGAGGACTATGCATTCAGGTAGTTTGGAGATTAATGACGCACTATAGATAGTGGCCAGTAGTTAAAGATGATTGCCTTATCAAGTGAGGACTTCTTGAGAAGAGGGCTAAGATATCTTTGAAAACGAACGGGAATTGCCAGTGTATAAGGAGAGGTTGATTATTTCGCGTAACAACAATCCATGCACAGTTTCTCAGTAAGTATATAGGTATAGGATCGTGTTTGCACTGCTCTTTGGAAGAGATTGACGTCAGTTAGAATTAAGATAATGATGATTGAAGAGGGGAGGTAGAGTGTCGTGAGCATCATCCACAGGCGAATCGATGGCGGTTTGTAGAGGAGCGATTGAAGGGAGAGACGGAGGAAGGTAGTAATTTCACGAGGAAGAAGAGCAGAAGAACTTGGCAGTTGAAGAAGATGGAAGAGATTTTAGAGGAGCATTTGTAGCATGGAATGTTGAGGCTGCAAGTGCATCATTTGTTCAGTAAAATATTTAAACATGTAATCACATATTTCAATAAAAGTAATTTTTATTTCTACAGATATCTTCAAATAATTGCATACAAGCAAATTTTTTAATTAAAAAACAATAATTGACATATATATGAAGTTTTTACTTCAGTTAAATGCTTTGTAATTTTTTTCCTCATGCTAATGCGTAGTGGGTAGGTGCTCGACTACAAGTCCACCATTGTTACCTCAATAGTCAACTCAAAGCTCAATTAATGTAATTCCTTATCATCAACCTTGAATCCATACATCTCCATCATCTGAAACTTATCACAAGCCACAGATGTCACCAGAACACCCAAGCACCATGTCAGTACTCCCATCCTCAAATCACTACATTGGTTAAAAATCCCCAAACGAATCCACTTCAAAGTCCAAACCCGCTTGATTTATAATAAAACGAATATATTTTTATATACAGTTTTAACTACTAACTATTATTAAGCCCATTATAGTTTTAATTACTAAAAATGCAAAAGACAAAAAATTATTCCAAAAATTCTGAGGGTGTAATTTTTTTACCACAATGGTACTCAGTGCATCAAAAATTTCGGGTTGTCTAAATAAGGAAACAGTACACGATATTTATACCCGGATTTGACAAATAGTAGCTCCAAATACTGATATTCGTTACTTGGTGGAAAATGTCTACTTGACTATTTCCTAGATTACGTCAACGTATAAGATATTTTCTTACCAAAACTTGACCTGCGCTCTCTTTCCATTGCAAGTGCTGATCAACGTAAATTTCCACTTTCACCTGTGATCGATTGTTCCATTAACAATGTTTTTGCCATCATTCAACCTAGAAACAACCTTTTGGACGTGGTTCGTTGCTCTGCTGTGGCAATGCCTGCTCGCCAAATCTGAACCCTGCTGCCCTACCGTGGCGTCCAGGGTCATAGCTCACTCTGCTCTACTGCACGGCGTGTACTCCTTGTTGCTTTCGCCCATACATCTCTTACGCAGAGCCAAGCCTTCTCCGTCATTGGCCCTCAATCCGGAATGGGCTCCCCCTGGCGTCACGTCTGCTCCACAGTGTCCTTATCGACATGGCACATTCTAACCTAAAAAACTGTCCGTTTTTCCGGTGCAGGGATCGGAAGTGCTAATGACTAGAAACCCTGAAGGGTGCATTATAAATCTTTGTAACGAATGAATAAACGAATGTGATCAGAATACATTATAATTATATTGTCAGTTTTATCCAGATAGAGAGAGAGAGAGAGAGAGAGATAGGTTATACGGACCCTCCGTTGGGTGGCAGAAGTTTCTTTCGAGGCACTGGTTACACTTGTACGTCGATTCTTTGCAAACTGTCGATGAGAATTTTATTGAATGGACGTCAGCCACTGGCACTTTGAATAGATGCTGGAGTAGACCATTGCTCTCACTACAGACAATGCTATTGGCCGCCTGTGTCATCGGCTCCAGACGGTTCTCCTCCTAGGCAGTCACCAGAATCAATTGATCAAACATATGCACATAAATGAAAATGAAACAGGATTGCCAACCCACAATAGTTTATTGTAATACTTGGAAAGCCTTATGCAGAATGAAAATTTAAAAGGTTTTTTCACCCAAATTTTTGCTCATACATCTCTTAGGCAGGCCCGGATCAAGCCCTCAGGGGTCCCGCCACCTTATTCTCAGGGGCCTCTTAATCCACCCTCACCTTCCAGTACCTACTCCTCCCACTTGTGTTTATGGATGTCTATTATTAACTATTTTTAATTCAAACTTAATTATGTGTAGTTTACTTAAATACCAAAATATTATTTTAAATGACACTTTATAAACATCAACGCAGTAAATATTTTTCAGTTGAGCAGTTTAAAATTAATCATATGACATACCAACTATGGCTCACAGTTTTCCACTCTTGACAGTGACAAACTGCTAAAGAATGCCCGTTTGTCACTGCCAAGAGTAGAAAAATGTGATCCATAGTCGGTATATCATAGGATTTACACCGCTAAACTGAAAAATATACACCACATCAATCTATGTCTTCGCGCTACTTATTAGGCCAGCGCTGCAGCTGTGCATCCTGGACGCCGTCCACGCAGTGTTCATGCAACAGCATTCCTCTACGACATAGGCACAATTACAATGGATTGCCTTTGTGAAACAGAGCCTGAGATATGATTACACATTGCCTATAAAATTGCAGGCCCATTACAGAGTTCAAATAAGTTTAGCTGAATCTCTGTAGAGGCCCATCCCTGTCTTGGCCTATCTGTCTCTCTGGTCAATCTCAAGAAGTATATGGGATACCCACAAAATCTTAGATGGCATAGATGGCCTGTAGGGGTCAACATTATTGTTCGCCTGCATACTGTTTTTCAACTGGTTTTGTTCTTTTCTTCTCTTCAGTTTCTATGTTTTCTTGTGTATCAAACTTCAATCTCTCTTCATGCACCTTTATTAACACCAACCCAGTTCTCCCACTCTGACACTAAACCTGACAAAGGTCACTTACATATCATCTTTGCTTATAAATAATCACTTACTTAGGGTCCCTACCTAGTGGGATCTTCCCTTCAGGGACTCATATTGTTTCCCCATACTTCTAACTCTCTGCACATCTTAGCACTCACTTACTCTTACTATTAATCATTATGTACACTGCTTAACGTGCAATTGATTTTTTTTGGGAGCAATAAAAACTTGAAACTTGAAATAAAAACCTGTCAGCAATAATTGGCGTAAATTTACGCACTGTCCTTGAAGCAAAGTTGAATAAACAGGAGAAACCACGTAAAAATTCTTGTTCTTCATGCAAGGGGCCCCCTGACGACAGGGGACCCGTCGCCATGGCAGACATGACATACTGGTTAATCCGGCCCTGCTCTTAGGCAGAATTGTGCACAATCTATATAAGCCATGCTGACAACAATATTAATTACAACGCAACATACAATACAAATGCATATACGGTATTGCACTCCATTCAGAAGTGCAAAACAACCATATAAGATTGGACATAGATGACACAGCGTATTATTGTGAGTGAAGTTCCTGCTCAAGGTTACTACCACAATAACTATCAATCAATCAATCAATCAATCAATTTTTTTATTGGTCCAGATGTATCAAGCACACTAAGATATAAGGCAGGAAAATAGTTACATAAAGCATAACAAGTATCACAAATTAAACAAGCAATAATCAAAGTAAGAACTAATTAGTTAACGCAAATTATAAAAAACCTTTGGGCTAGATTGGGGATACCCCCAGGAATATATAAGAAGAGATTATTTAAACCCAGTGGCTATAGGATAGAGTGATACCAGTGGGAAAAGATAACCCTAAACCTGGAGTGCGTTAAAGAGAAACTCTAAAGTATGGAATTAGGACACAAATGGAGACCCAGAAGGAAGGGAATCCCGCTAAGTAGGGCCCCCAAGTAGCTATGAATAATTCTAATTGGTACACACCACAAATTGATGAAAAAATTAACCAAAAGCAACAGCAGATGAAACAATTAAGCCACACTGAAAAACAACACAAAGTAGAAAGAGCCCTGAAGAAAGAGCCCTGCAGGGCTCAAAACCCCTATTCTCCACACTACAGGTCAAGCACTCTAACAAACTGGCCACTGTGCCATACAAATTATGTAATTGAAAGCAACAATATAGCCTACATAGAAAGCCTTGCAAACATCCCCATTGTTCGCCCATAGACCATATCGTGGCTAGTGTACATTGTATGACAACTGGCAAACAGTTTCAATTTTGTAGTAAAACAACAGAAACAGCATTTAAATTATTATAAAGTTCTGTTTAGCTCATCATCATTGCACATTATGAAATGTAAAGACACCTAAACATTCTAACTTATCATTTAGACATATATCTCCAATTGATGTGGGCAAACTCTAAGGACTGAGAAAAGTTAGCGATTCTTGGGAATATGACTACTATTGACTAGATATGCAGATAATTAAAGACAGAGAAATTAGAGGTACAAGTACACATAGTAGGTTTTATTTCGCATATTATTAATGCATGCTTGACAATGTCCAAGCTCTTATGAGCTATAACACACAGCTCCAACACATAGCATTTTCATGTATCCATGATTTTGAAAGAAACATAGGTATCTGAAGGCATTTCTGAAAAATAAACAGTCCAGATTAAAAGAATTGCAGCTAATCTGAAGTTGGTTCATATGTCAAACCAAAGAACAAATTGAGCGAACCAGTTTGTAGCACGGTTCATTGAGAGAGCGCTGTATGAAGTAGTTCCCGATCCCTGTTTCTGCCGGACACAGTCTGCGGTTGACCTGCGTACATTCCTCTAAGGACGCCTTCGTTGTTCGTCCCCGGTAGATCTCAAGTGTAACATTGTAGTAATCTGGAATAGGGTTTCTGCACAAATGAAAGCAACGCATAAGCAGTTAAGTAACAATAGACTTCGTACCGATAACTGCTTCACCCATTGTCACTCTAGTAGCTATTGGACTGTACTGTCAAAATGTTTGGAGGTTCATAGCCGCACCAGAAGAGAAAATCTCATATAACTTCGGTTGAATTATTGTCATCTAGTAAGCACTTCATCTACCATGAATATGTGCTGCAACTGTAGGCCTACACTGCCAAAGGGAACTACAGGATGACGAAGGCATCAACAACTTGCTCATCTTCCTGAATTCTCGGACGTTTCCTTGTCAGATAATTCCTTGGTTCAATCAACTACACTGGTCAGCTCAAAGTCTCTATTTTAGTCCCCAAGTCCAAACTGGGTTCTTCTCCGAGATAACTAAGAGATCTCATTCGCTCTCCACGTTCTCTCTGAATTCTCTGGGATGATCTCCTTTTCCAGAATCAGGGACCACTTTGCCACCATTGAGTGGAAAACCCTCTGGAATGCCCTCTGCATGTTCCTCTTCATATGCTCCATTCTTTCCAGATCTGCTCCCACATCTTTGTCTCTCCTCGAAATTGATTTCTTCTTACACTGGAAGCGCTACTGAATTATCACTGCTGCAAGCAGTGTCATAGAAGCAACAAATTCTATTACATTACACCATCTGATTCATAAGTGGTAGAAATTAGGGAACATGTTTCTGCTGCAAGAGAATCCAGAAGGTTCTTCTATTTACCGACAGTGCTGCTGTAAGATATCGGTGAAGTGTTGCTTGGCTTCTTGATCTGAGTTTCGGTTTTGGAGCATGAAGTCGTTGTCGCCGTGGTGACCAACATCCTCATAGACAGGCATCAGGTTGATGTTCTGCAGGCCGACATTTACACGAATTCCCGAATCACGAAACCAGACAAAGTCTGTCAATTGGTTGATATCAGTAAGATAGTACGAAGTCATGAGGTTCTTTGCGCTGTGCAAGTTCTCCAGGAAAACATTCGAAGATGCTTCCACACGAGCTCCTAAAATTGTTAAATGCTCAGTTTAGCTTACATGATGCACATCCGTTTCAGCAATCAGTATAAATTTCTACAATGTACTCCTGTGCATTCTCGTTCGGCACTTTTAATTTTTTTATAATTTTCCTGCGTACAAAAGATTAACATTTAATTGTAAAATTGTATCCATCCTGCAGATTAGGCAATAGCTCGAGTATTTTAAATTATATGATTATTAATATATTATGCTTCAAATTCTCAACTTCATGCCATGACACCATCCTGACATCCATTATATTGAAGAGAAATAACAAACATCATTACATGTTAAAGTCAGATCACATTGGCTGTCTTACATCTGGCTTAGGAAAACACTCATCAACTTTGATCTATTTTATATGCAACGTACCTAACAGCCTAGCATGGTTGAAATGCCACCATGCAGGCCCGGCCCTAGGATGTGCGGGGCCCAAGGCAGCAAGCGATTAGCGGGCTCTTAAGCATAACTTTGCGAAGTTGACTTCCAACCCCGGGTGAGAATAGCCGGGGTTGGGACACCAACCTCAAATCTTTCTTAGAGCCCCATGGTATGTCTTTCACACCCCAATTCCAAGTGGATCATAGTCCAACCTCCCTCAGTTATTTTTCCACAGTTCTCACACTGGTTTTTTCCAATACAGTAGTCCCAATTGATAATATTGATCTCAGGCAGACTTAGGGCAGGCAAGCTAGGCTGCCTGCCCTAAGTCAGGCAGGTTTGGGAAATTTTTGTCTTTTGTGTTCCTTTTTTATTCCCACTTTTATATTACCTGCAAAAATGGCGAAATCTTTTGGTGATAATTATGTCCTATCAATCAAAATAATTGATTAGTAGAACGTTTTAATTCTAAATAAAAGGAGAAATTGTCTGACTGAAATTGGCAGGCCTAATCCTTTCAATTGTAATGCATCTATCGACAATGATATTTACTGCATTCCTTAAAAATTAAATCCTACATGTACAGGCTATACAGTGGCTGTAATCAGTGTGAGAATTGTGGAAAAATAACTGGGGGAGTTGGCCTATGATAAACTTGGAATTGGGGTGTGAAAAACAGAGTTTACTAAGGGGCACTAAGAGAGACTGGGGGGTTGAAACCCCCAACCCCCACGGCAATTCTCACCCTGGCTGTAATTCGCTTTATATAATTTACTGCCAGTATAGGCTGTTGTTGCCAAGCGACGAATGCACTGCACGACTTGTCATTGTAAAAAATATGGTCAGCAGCGCGAGGCCTCTGAAAGCGCGGGGCCCAAGGCGGCTGCCTCGCTCGCCTTGCCCTAAGGCCGGGCCTGCCACCATGCAACACGTAATCTAATCTAATCTAATTACTTTAAGAACAGTGAAATTAATTAATTGCATTCATTGCAACCTACTTTTTCGTCTCCTTGATGTGTTCAACTGGCGAAAGAAACCTAAAACAACACCAAAGCAAATTATGATCTGATTAGTACTCACCAGCAGCTGGATAAGCTGCACTACCTGGAATCCCTCTCTGCTAACTTCCTTAATTTTTGCCTTTCCACCTTGGTTCGCAACTTAGAGGTCATCCTGGACCAAGAACTGTCTTTTGCAGAGTGCATCATGGAACTGTCTGGTTCCTGTTATTATTATAATAATGTGCCAGCGGCTGGGTTGTCACCTATGTTCTTTACTTCTTTTTCTTCCATTTGTATATGAAGTAAAAACCTCTGTCTACTTGCAGTGCTTCAGTTAGAAGCCTCAAACTAGGCTTTAGGCTGATGACACTCAAAAAATGAAGTTTTAAGAAGTGGATATTCTGGACATCAGAGTGCTCAGGTACGGAAATTAAAGATGTCTGGTGTGTATATATATGTAATATATATATATATATATATATATATATATATAGTTCATCCATTGTCAGCATCCAATCATCAAAAAATTCATCTGCTCTCTTAGTGATGCGATGAGCACGCCACTGAATCACAATTCTCAATCGTGACTCAAAATAAATACATATGCAGAAGTCCCATCACAACCGAGCTTTTTATTACACATTGACAATTTCACAGACTCCATATTTGAAAGATTAAAAAAACCACAATAAAGCTGAGATTTGCTAGCTTCACGCTCAAGCATAAAATATATAGAACTTGCTATTGTACCGTAAACAAGAATGGCAAATTTATCAGTTTTCCACACCTTTGCATGATCAATTACAAGAGAAGGCTTGGAAGGCCTTGGTTCGTCATACCATTGACCAGAATATTCAGTTACACTACAGCTCTTGAAATTTCAGCACATATCTTTCTTTCGAAACTGTAATAACTCCTCTTCCATATCTCCCATCTTGATTCCACCTCTTCCACTTTTCCAGGTTGCTCCTTCAATTCTAAACACCATCCACCATAGCAGCCTGTGTGCCCCTTGACCTGGAACCAAATCTGATTTCATTTGCCTAACGATTTACGATAAGATAAGAATATTCTTTAATTGACCAATTGCTATCTGCATTTGGTGCACAGATATAAGATAATAAACGTGTACATCATCTTTATGGCCAATCAAAAGCAAATGTACCATAGTTTTTGCCAAGTGCCCTTGAATAAGCTGGCTTCTGCAAACCTAGTGTGGAGCTATGGAAATCTTGAAAACTTACAATTATAATGATTAACACTGAAATAGATTCTTTTTCACATGACATTAAATTTTGTCTGGTAAAACACAGCATGGTAACAGCATTAAGCAAGAAAGTGTGGCATTTTATGGTAGCCACTTTCAAATGTACACCATGATGTTCTTGACTAGCATAGTCTATAGTGTTTACGAACATTCTGGTTACATATTTTATTCAGATTTTACCAGAGATAATTAAATATACTTGTAATTAAATATAATTAAATATACTTGTACATGTCAATCAACCAATCAATCAATCGATCTATCAATCAATCGATCGATCAATCAATCAGAATTTATATGGTAGGCATTTGCCTATATATATATATATATATATATATATATATATATATATATATAAAGAAGTGGCATTTTGCATGCTTTAATTAAGTGGAAATTTTTTCATGGAAAACTAATTCCACTGGTAAGACATCGTTTCATTCTTAGATCCATCTTCCGTTATCGCTAAACTAGCAGAGGCAGCAGCGCTTAGCAACAGCGCTTAGCAAGTTCATGACGCGTTGGTCGACCAGATAATTCACTTGGCCACCATTCATCACTAATGCTCCATATCATTGATATTTTCCTCCGTACCTCGGACCCTGGAACTGCTACGCTCTCTCCCTCAGTGTTCGACGTCACTGCACCAGGAAACCTTTCATCCTCTAAATTACATATTGTCTGCGGTGGCCATGATCGCAGCGCACAGTCCGCCTCCTTCCTCTTTCATTTCCCAACACACGAAATGATTGATCCTCCGTCGTCGTTTTCAAATTCAAACGCACCTTCCGGCGTTTCTCCGCCGTTCCACTCATATCGTCATTACAACCAACCGTCAGAAGCAACGACCGAAAATGAGCATAAGAAATTCTGTAGGATGCTACGATTCATCTACGGCAGTTGTTGCACAGTCCACGTCCTCTGACTGATTAATAAATAAGTGCAGGACTGACAAGAGACAACAGCAAACCCTCTCGAGGTCGCATTAGGATTATGCCATGCATGATACAAGACATAACGCCGCATGTTTCGCATGCATCCTCTTAACACTTTAACGACGACGACAACCTGCACTGGCTCCCAGTCGCTTTTAGTACGCTCTCTCGCCCGTTAAGCCTTCAGTGACCACAGGTGCAATTACGATGTCAGTGAAGTCGGTGGTGGTCCAGCTGATGCGTAGAGCGCTTGCGACTCTTAACTTTGTGCCAAGACTCTGATCTATAATTTCAGGGCATTTATTCAGAATACTCAATTGGCCTGCACTTTCAACAGCTTACACTAAGGACATTCGTATAGCTGATGAAAAGTCTTAACCAGTTATTGTACTATATACATTTTATACATTGTTGATGGGAAGAGCCAGCGCTGATGGCTGGCTAATGGCTATGCTGAGGTTAGGAAATGATGTCCCTAATGCTTCATAGTTCACACTTTGACTTCTTTAGGTCAGTCTGTTAGATGCATCTTCTCTTCTTCTGTCAGAAAATTTATACTTTAGAGAATAAATTCTGAAATGTAACATTATACTTAAATATGAAACGTGCACAAACATTCAAGTATATGAAAATCATATATATATATTTATGTATATTATACTTCTTCTTTAGTTCTCTGCCGTCAGGCAGGTTCATATGTCCAATGACGCCACGCGTATGGGAGGGGGGGGTAATGGGGCACGCAAGCGACTCAAATAGCCTCTGCTGCTCAAATGTCCACCCACGCCACCTTCACGGGGTCCCTCCTGTTTCAACAGAGTGCGTGGTGGACGACCGAGTACTCGCCGGTATAAGCGAGTGCCCCATGGGCGAAGAAGCTGAAGGACGGACGATGGACGACATCGACGCTGAGAGATGCATTTGTCTCTCCTCCGTGAAAACACCGGGAGGAAGGCAACGGGAAACCACCTCCCTACTTATCCCGAGTTATATGGAAAATGACGACAATATTATACTACTGGTAGTCCATTGAATGAATACATACAATGTCATACATGTATGCTACGTACATACATACATACATACATAGTATTACATACATCCATACAAACGTACATAGTAAAAAAAGTAAAATCCATCCAGTTCCATGTGGAACACAGGGAGGCGCCCATCTCCTTTTCAATGGCCTTGAGCCAGCAATGGATGAATCCCAAGGTCCTGGATACGAGGCCAGTATATCGCAGGACTTGCAGTTTACTTCCAAGCTTATGCTGGTACCAAATTATACTGCTTGGTGACAGAGGCACGTGTGTGTAAACAACTTGCCCAAGGTCATTACCCGGAGTCGAACCCGCAACCGCATGCTCCGTGAGCAAGCGCATTACTGATAGGCCACCGAGTCGCATCATACATACATACATACATACATACATACATACAATGTCATACATACATACATACATACATACATACATACATACAAGTCATACATGCATACATACATACATACATATTATACACACTACATACAATTTGCAGTCCAAGTAATTACTTTCTTTCATCATCAATTTTATTCCCCTTGAGTTATAGCTTATTCTACTAAAAATGTAGAAGAATGTAAAGGACATTTAAATGACGGTCTTTTCTCATCCTAAAAGCAGGTTCTTATTAAACACAGTATTTAAGTGGTGTGCTCAATTTATCAGCAGTTACTTTAATTTCCATCAGACTTTTAAATGATGAATGAATTAAGATTCTTTAATTTTGAATTGTGTGATGTGATATAAGTAATGATTTCCATGGCCTGCCTGATACCCCTCAACCTCAAGCTGCTTTTGGGCCAGTGCGTCAGTGATCAGTGCTCATGGGTCTCCGCAAGGGTTCTGAGTGAACGACAGGCATGCACGTCTTCCCACGGAAATCTATAGATTTTGGAATTACTGCAATGAGGATTCTGCAATCTACCCCGCTGCGTGTGTGCCTGACTTGATTATTTTAGCACCAATGCGACAGTTGACTGCCATCCAAAAGGACACAAACTGTCCTTCTGATCTGATGGATTGTGCCGGTGTCACAAAATAGAGTATATCTCGTATTAATTGTATCCCCCAAATTAGAAAAGTAAAAAATTGCTTCCGCGTATATTTTTTGGCAAATTAATTTTCATCTGCTTTGTTTTGAACAATGACACTAACAGCTAGGTATGTTTATTCCTACTAGATAATTTGTTTTGCCCTGTTTTTAGAGCACTTAAAACATTTAAAACACTTAAGAACACTCAGAGTCACTAAATAAATTCGAGTTGACTTTATCTGAGCATTGCTTAGGACACTTAAAACAATTAGGGTCACTTTAAATTTTGATTACTGCATAACTTTTTTATTATGAACATTTTTTAAAAAAGGGGATAGAATGGTTTATTCCCCCAGATAGTATAGACCGGTTAATTCCATCTGGGGGGATAGATTAATTCATCCCCCCGGATAGCTTTCAGGGGGGATACTCCGTTTCGTGTCACCGGCTCGGTAGATAGCATGGGTAGTACGATGCTGGACGAGCTGTTCATGCACAACTGGTTCCGTCACCAAGGAACATCGTTTGAACATTGAGCGCACGACGAGGACTCTGCAATTTGTCCCTTGTAAAGCGAGTACCCATGAGATGAGATGAGTGACTTGCCATGTTCCACTTGGGATATGGGTGCTTTTATTAGTACAACGCACACCGGTGCTGCTCGGCTTAAGCTAAGGCCACAAATATACGGTGACAGTCAACGGCTTCGAATGAAATAAAAGCCATGTGGTTTCTGTTGGTTTATAGTGTCATTGTCCCATTGAGTGTCCATATGCCAGCAGGGCACCTATCACGTGGGTCCCATCAAAGAAAGACAACGTCGAAAACGGCTGTCTTGCTTACACAGTACTGCCGAAACCAAGTATTTCTGCTATACACAACTGGTTTCTGAAAGACTGCTATTGCTGTGCACAACTGGTTTCTGATAGACTGCTATTGCTATGCACAACTGGTTTCTGAAAGACTGCTATTGCCATACACAACTTGTTTATGAAAAACTGCTAACGCTATGAACAACTTGTTTCTGAAAAACTGCTAACGCTATGAACAACTTGTTTCTGAAAAACTGCTAATGCTATAAACAACCGGTTTCTGAAAAACTGCTAATGCTATGAACAACTGGTTTCTAAAAGGCTGCTACTGCTATGCACAACTGGTTTCTGAAACACTGCTACTGCCATACACAACTGGTTTCTGAAAGACTGTGCTATAGTCATACATAACTGGCTTCATACACAACTAGTTTATGAAAAACTGCCATTGGCTTATTTACATTACGTTTGTTTACAAATATAGTGGTATTGAAAGTGCTTATTAACAGCCAATGGTTTCGAAAATTTTAAGTAGTCAGAACCAAAGCTAGGGTTTCCACTCTGTAATTCAGGAAAGTCCTGTAGTCAACGGGGCTTGAACCAGATAAATTTTAGTGCATTCAATGCATCGTGCCTTTCGATCGTTAATATTATGACCAGTTTGCATCTAATAACAAGGCCTCACAACCACTGATAACAGATTCATACAGCAGACTATGGTAGGCCGACGCCGATACGCAATACAGCCAGCTATTACGGCAGCATTTGTATAATGCAAAAACCTCAATGAATCTAAAAGCATTTATATTTGGACGTAGTAGACGCAGTTCAAAGCGTCAGCTTCTGCGCAGTCATAAATATCAACTGATGCACATATTAATATGATCACTGTTGGCTGATTGACAAATGGGAAAATGCTTCGGCAGAACAATCCTTGGATATATAACGGTCTCTCTCACAACAACCCTGTGTTGAAACCGGATAAAATTTCTTCATATCAGTTGATCAGATAAAGCAGTTCAGGGTTGACGAATCGCACAATACTGCGTCGATGAAGAGAGAGATAAGGAATTCTCTTCGTCGAAAAATCATCCTAACAATTTACACGTGACATTTTGGTCAGAAGACATGTCCCCTTCCTCCCCCCCCCCCCCCCCAATGCTGTGCAACTGTCCTCATTGCAAAAATCTCACAATAAATTAGAATTTTAGCTTTGAATCGATTGGCAACACCAGCCAAATAAGTTGAAACCAGTTAAAAGGCACTAAAGATACAAAATAAATGCAGAAGCAGTTGAGTAGTGTTAGCCAAGCAGCAGACCTACCAGCAACTGAAAAAAAACTAAGCATGTTTAAATGAGAAAACCGGCTGTAACTTAACTCAATGATTTTCATTCATTCATTCATTCGGATATTTATATAGCGCCCCATCAAGCAAACTACTCAGAGGTGCTTAAAAAAGTACTTTATGCAGCAGGAACACATTTAGATGAAGTCGTATATTTGCTGCATAGAAAAGTTAATCAGTAGAATGCAGCTGAGAATCCAAGAGCACAACATCTCTTTCATCCTTTCACGATGTCCCCCCCCCCACTAGTTCTGCAATATGAATTAATGCCACTAGACGCACCTGGCAAATAAAAAATTAACACGCTGTTCCATCTACCACAACAAAGGCAAAGAAAATCAGTGGAAGGAAATTTCTCTTGTAATTCCCAAAAGAAGAACTCCCATCCAAGTTTGATGGATCAGCGTTCATTCGGCAAAACTAATTGGCCTTGGTAAGAGAGAACGATTATTTGGGACAATCTGCTGCAATTAAATATTTACCAATCAGTGGACCTCCTCCTCCTCCTATTCCTCCTCCTCCTCCTCCTCCTCCTCAGACAAACCAAAGCAGAAGTCCCAAACTACCAATTACTGAAGTCAACCAGACTTTTCTTTTATTCACAATCCCAGTCTCTCCAGTTGACACACTGACAATTGACATTACTTGCAGTGCACTATAAAACAATGACTTTACATCAAATTAAAAATTATACGTGCAGAATTTTTTATTAACAGAGCAACTCTGCAAGAGAAGCGGAAACTTAACTTAGGCGTCTCGCTTCTTAAAGAAATTTGACCACTGTCTGTCAGTCAGTCAGTAAGTCAGTCCCTCAGTCAGTAAGTAAGTAAGTAAGTCAGTCAGTCAGCCAGTCAGTCAGCCAGCCAGTCAGTCAGTCAGTCAGTCTGTCTGTCTGTCTGTCTGTCTATATATCTATACATCTATCCATCTATCCACCTAGATATATACAGTTTATAATATATATAATATACACATATATAATATAAATATATATATACATCCTAGCCAACACTTGCATTTGTCTATCAATCAGAAAGTATTAGTGACATGAAGTCCAACTGCACCAAAATTCGGCTACAAAATAATTAAATCCTGACGTGGCAAAATACTTTTCCCAATGCACCTAAAACCGTCTAAATACTACCATAAATCTGTGAGATATGGAAATCTTGCAAACCGAGACAAAAGGTTTCGTCCGGATAATATATAACAGTGAAACACTGGTCTGAATGAAAAATGCCACGTTGTACTGGACAAAGCATTGCTGTAAAGGCAAAGACAAGATTTATTTAATAACATTTGTAAACAAGCATCTATTGAGTTCATAGTACACTCCATTTTAACAAGATAACCAGAAGCCATACACCGCCAGGTGTTCCCTGCATTCCAGACCTCATCAATTTGCCCTTAATTCTAATGACCATCATACCACATTATTACAGAGCTCTAAAGGACACCAATTAATCTAATAATTAACTAAGAGGAACACCACTCATATCTGATCAACTTAAACCTTTGTTGTTCCAACCAGATAACACCCAATAATGAAGGGAACACACTTATCTGATTCTTAGACTAAGGATGAAGCAATGTTTTTTTAAATTTTTGTAATGTCTTGCGCCTGTCGGCTCGAATGTGGAACAAAGAAAAAGCAATACAATACAGACTTTACAGTGAGCAACATCACATCATCTTTGGTTGTAAATCAAGCATTGGTATAATAGCTAAGCCAAAGTAACACTGACATTGGAAATGGAGTAATCAATTTCAATTTCAAGCACAACCATCTGTAAGCTAAGAACTTCGGTCGATAGTTCCTACTAAACCAAATTGTTGTGCAAGTCAACTTCCACGGTGAGTGCGGTCAAATCCAAGCCGGGAAATCCAAGAAGACACCAAGAAACCATTGGAAGAAATGAGTTGAGAAATTATTTTTTGCTCAGTTAAGCTCTGGAGGTCAGAACAGACTTTGCCAGGGCCGCATTAAGGCTAGTGCGGGCCCGGGTGCTGTGGTGACCTTGCGGGCCCTCATCTCAGTCTCCTGTCAGCCACTGGTCTACCATGGAAAAGTTTTCCCCCACGCATGTAATTATGCCGTGTTTACTAATGAGTATACGCTATACAGCCAAGGGATACTTTTACTTTGGTACGCATGTAATTGTTTCCAAGGAAAAGTTTCCTACACTATTAAATATAAGTCTACAATACATGACAGAAGGAACGAACGATTAGATCAGTGGTTCCCAAACTTCTCTGGGTCGCGACCCACTTGTAAATATATTGGCGTCTCGAGAACCTCTGAATAAAACTAAACATCGTGCACTGATATTTGCTTTTAAATCAGCATGAAATATGCTGATAAACGGACACTGTTTAAAAATTGGCATCAATTTGAAATATTATTTAAAATTGACCTACGACAGCCAGTCATAGCCCAGTCATATTAAAATGTTGTTGCCCCGCTGTTTATAACATGAATTTTTAGAATTTTAATAAATGATAAAAAATAAATATTTTCTGAAAAACTTTGGCGACCCACTTGCCAAAGCTCTGCGACCCACTTTTGGGTCGCGACCCACAGTTTGGGAAACGCTGGATTAGATTCTTCAATTGTTATTTATATTTATAAGCCGTATATGCTTATATGATTCTTCCAGTTGATTTTATTCATTGTTCCCCACGTCCACATTTCGAAGACCTTCAGTCTTCTTATGATTATATTGCTTGCTCTCGTGGTTCATGTCTCACACCCAAATAGCACCACGTGCACTCCATGCCAATGTTTTATCATCCGTTTCTCTGGATTCCTATTTCCTCTTTTCTTTTCAGTTTATCGTAATTCTTAAATTTAAATTTATAAGTTCCTTCTTCCTATTTTCAGGTCTAATAAAATATAGCATCATATTTCTTTCGCAGACTCCAATAATATCCTGGCAAACCGCTTTTTGGAGCGTCATGATCTTCTTGCACCAATAATTATAAGGTCTATGAATTATCGAAGAGTAGATCTACACAGTGAAAGAGATTGAGACAAAGGAAGTGGGTATGGACACAGGCTGAGGGCAGACTCACTGCGAAGAACGGTCATGAAGGAAAAATGAAGAGAAGCGAACAAGAGGAGGACCACGACAGGTTATGGATAATAGCAAATGGATAAGGCTATAGAAAGTTTGAAGCAGAGGCGTCGGACATTTCAGCCAGCCTCGGAGGCCGAAAACTAGAGAGGAAGATGATAAGCTATGATAGGTTTAAGAAATTAAGAGTTATACAATAACATGTCTTCTGAGTTCTAACGTTATTTCTCTTATTATTTTAAAGAAGCCAGTCAAAATGATTGACTCACATGGCCTAATTTAAGATAGCCCATCACTGTTGATACTTCCCAAACAGGGCTGGATTAAGGCCTATTCAACATGTTCGGCCGAACAGGGGACCCCACACTTTTGGGGACCCCACACATGCGGGAATTTTTTCCCGAAATTTAAAGATTTTTAGCAAATTTCAACCAAACGACTAAAAAAGGTCATCACAATTTTTGGGCGAAGATCCGCAAAAATTTTACAAGCAGGGCCCCACAAAAGGGCCCACATTTCTTAATCCGACCCTGTTCCCAAAGATAAATTTACAATGACAATAAGTTCCTGCGATTTCAACCAATTCATAAGCTGGAGCTAATAAATTGGATGTGTGGGAGAACTTTGTCAAAATTTCATCGACGATAACTTTCATTATTTTTGCAGTGTTCTTGCTAAGAAATGTCATCATTTCCGAAAATGCGGGCCCCTAAAGCTGCGGGCCCGGGTGCTGCAGCACCCTTAGCACCTACCTTAATGCGGGCCTGGACTTTGCACAGTAAATGTTTGCCAGAAGAGAGAGCCATACACTACGGCCAGTGACAGAAAAGGCAAGCTGAGTAACAGACACGAACTTTAATTTAGACTATAGACCTCCATAATAGAGAGATTAAGGATGTCACTGAAAGCAAAATCATCAAATGACGAGTAGCTGGAGGTGGCAATACTTGCATGTAGATGCTTTCTTGAAATAGCTCTATATAATTGAATGTAAATGTTTCCTTGATGTAGCTTATATAGTTGCATGTAGATGTTTCTTGATGTAGCTTATAATAATTGCATGTAGGGGCCTAGATGTTTCCTTGATGTAGCTCTATATAATGACTGAAATTAAGTTTCATTACTGGTTGACGCAAGACACCAAGAAGCCGCAGTGCGTACTACTAAGGCAAAAAATGATCAGAAACAGGCCTTTGAAACAGTCATAAGAGCTTCTCCTGTTATTAGACCGAGATATAGAAGTATTTTCCTGTGAATTAGCCCAGCTTGCTTTGCTTCTAGACTGTTCATTTTCTGACTAAACAAAGCAAAGCAGAAACACTGAAAAATACACAGGAATCAGGAATAAACTTAATAATAATTTTCGTTTATTCAACAATCCGTTTGACAGAATGCAACCATTTACAGAGTACAATTATGCAGTTTAAACAATTCACAAGAACGGAGATCACAGAATACACAAATCCTAACTATGCTAACAGAAAAGACAGCCTGCAATGATCAGGGCTAATAGCAGCCTACAAAGCATGTCCGCCCAACAGGGGGCTCGAACTCACTACCTCTCGCTCTCTATGCCAGCATGTTATCCATTACTCTACCGGGCCCCCTGCCTGGCGCACAACATTTTCCCTCTTTGGTTTCCGAGTCAAATATTTTTACTTAATTTATTCTGAATCACCTTTCTCAAGAGGAAGAGAGAGAATACAACACAAATTACGACTTTGCATGAAGACCACAATGACAGAAATAATATAAAATAAAGCTACGTTCAATGATGATGGTTTAAGATAGAAATGCAGTGTCAGCATATCAAATGCAATCTACATACCTTCTTCATAAGTCTTTCCTAACTCCGTCATTCCGGTCATCAATGGAAGTACAACATCTGAAAAAAAAGAGATTTCACCATCGTTTAATTTTGTTAAGAAATCACAGACTTTGACAATTTTTCAAATCATGAGTGATTATTGTTGTAAGCGTGTGTTTATGTATGTATGTACATTGTACAATTGTACATGCAATCATTTAGTATGTTTTTACATAACTTTGAGACAAGTAGGCCTAACTAGGAAAGCATAGATATATGATAAACATATGTAGATCTTAAACAGATCTTATCTCAGGGCACTACCAATTCTGCCGTTCTCTTAAGATGTCTCTTTTTCAAGGGGTTCTTCGCACTAGGAGGTTGCATAGGTTGTACTGTGAGAGGTGCTTTAAAATGTCCATATATAGAATAGAATATGCACAAGCTGTGGGTACAGAATGCACAAATGCATACTATGCAAGTGCACTCGATAACATATATCTACATATTCTATACGAAAGGACATCTTACCCGCAAGTATAATATGACTCAAAATAATAGCAGGCAGCAACATATCTCATATAGTACCTTCTGACAACAATATAAGAACAGTGCCTAATAGCAATGCCAGAATTACTTTGGATAGAGTTTCAACATGCACAAAGAATCAATTTCACACGCAGTTAATTTCCACTGCAAACTGAAGTCTTTAAAAACTGAAAACTGAAACCATTGAATCAGGAAGAGATCAGCTTACGCAAGCAAGCTGAATCACGAGTTTCATGACAGGCACGGATCTGGTAAGTAGCACCGCTGCATTTATGACACGCTGAAATGAATTAACTGATAAATATAGTTAAGCGAGACATGGAAATAATATGCATACATTTATAAACCGACACAAGAGCAAAAGCTTAGAATTCCCGAATCATCTGGCAGTCCACCGACTCCAATATGGCAAAACATGACGGAAAAACACCATCACAATTAAGTTTTTCCCTTCAGGGTCTTTCCTCTTCCAGGCCATTACACGACCTTTGTCATTTAATAGCTACATGCTCAAAGTATAGTCACATCTTCTTTTTCTCCTCCTCCTCCTCCTCTCCTCCTCCTCCTCCCTCCCTCCTCCTCCTCCTCCTCTCCTCCTCCTCCTCCTCCTCCTCCTCCTCCTCAAAGCAACAACAACAACAGCAATAATAATGATAATGACAACAACAACCATGATGATGATGATGGTGATGATCATTGTGGTGGTGGTGATGATGATGATGATGAGTCCTTGCTGCACAAGGCTTTTCTGCATTAGGTAACACTATGATCCTTTACACAGGTCTACATGCATTAATTAGGAAGTGCGGGCCCAAGGCAGCAAGCGATTAGCGGGCCCTTAAGTATGATGTTGCGGAGTTGACTTCCTACCCAGGGTGAGAATAGCCGGGGATTGGAGTACCAACTCCTAGTCCTTCTTAGTGCCCCATACTAAAGTCTGTATTTCACACGGTCACCCTGATTCCAAGTGGATCATAGTCCAACCCCAGCTATTTTTCCACAATTCTCACACTGTTTTTTCCAATACAGTAGGCCAAATTGATAATATTCATCTCAGCATGCTTGGAAAATTTTTGTTTTTTGTGTTCTTTTTTATTCCCACTTTTATATTACCTGCCAAAATGGCGAAATCTTTTGGAGATATGTCCTATCAATAAAAAAATTGATTAATCGAACGTTTTAATTCTAAACAAAAGGAGAATTGTCTAACTGAAATCGGTGGGCCTAATCCTTTCAATTGTAATGCATCTATCGACAGATATTTACTGCAATCCTTGCAAATTAAAGTCTACATGTATAGGCCTACAGTGGCTGTGATTCGTTTTATATGATTGGCTCCTGCAGCAGGGGATTGTTGCTAAGCGGCGAAGACGTTGCACAGTTTGTCATAGTTAAAAAAATATGGTCAGCAGCATGGGGCCTCTGAAAGCGTGGGGCCCAAGGCGGCTGCCTTGCTCGCCTTGCCCTAAGGCCGGGCCTGCATTCCTGCATAAGGTCTTGTGTGACTTAGTCACAGAAGACCTTGCCGCAATTGGCCTTACTGCATAAGGCCTTGCTGCACTAGGTTATGCCTCATGAGGTCCTGTCCCAGGAGACCTGGCTGCAGTTATAGCTTAGCAAAATGATGCACAGTTCATGGTCCAGTATAGTGGAACAAGTAAAACATTTAGAACTTCTACTCCTGGGGAAACTGAACAGACTGCAAAACTGTTCTTTTGTGGCCACTGATTTGCATGTCAAAATGTGGTATTCTGAAGATGCAGTGCTTCGAAATTACTTGTTCTTTCATTGCCTATAAAGCTCAGGCATTGAAATTGGGCAGAAAACTTCGTTAGCTGGACTACGAGTACATTTAAAAAAAATTGTTTATTGAACAATCCGGTTGACAGGCCCAACCGGTTACACCATTATAGTGTAGTTATGTAGTTATCTTAATTAACATCAATCTTAACTACTTACAGAACAGACAGCCTGCAATACAAGGGTGCCAAATAAAATATAGGGTGCTAAATAAATATGGGGGGGGCCCCGGTAGTGCAATGGATAACACGCTGGTGTAGAGTGCAAGAGGTAGCGAGTTCGAGCCCCCGTTGGGCGGATTTGCTTTGTAGGCTGCTATTAGCGCCGTGTAATTGCAAAGCTGTCTGTTTTGTTAGTAGTTAAGTTTAATTAAGATTACTGCATAACTTGTAAATGTAAAGCGAAGTGCTTCCTGCAGGCGCTTTATTAAAGAAAAGATTATTATTATTATTAATAGCAGCCTACAAAGCACATCTGTCTGATCTCAGTCCGCTGATCTCCGTGCCAGTGTGTTGTCTCATGCGGACCCCTGTATCATATTAGCCATAGCTGAGCTTGCACCTGTAGTAGTTAACTCAAAGAGGTGTATTTCATTGTCTGTAATAATTAAAATACCGTTGTTCAACAAAGTCAAGTCAGTTCATAACAACACTGTGAATAAGTGACAAAGTATAGAATTTGCAATTCAAAAAATCATTTGTCAGTTCCATATCCATGGAATATATCAAAGGTCACAAAGGTCATCGAACAGTATATTCCAATCTCGGGAAACAGCTTTCCTTTCCGTGACATGATGCATCACTCGAAATTGCAGTTGATTGAAATTTTCCTGACTATGTTCGAAAATTGGTTGACCGACCGACCATGATCAGATTACTTCTTAGAAAGAAATACCGGAAGTCCGGCACAGGATTTCCTGTTGGAAAGAACTCATTTTAAAACTGCAATACAGTCACTGATAACATATTATTGATGTCATCCGCTTCATCTTCATTTATCAATAATTCCCCTCCAGACTCATCAATATTACTCCTAGGAGTCCTCACCTTTACTCGAGATCACTAATCATTCGCCAGACAAGAAGACCTCCTTACAGACAGTGAGAGTTTAAGTAGTACATTCAGTAGTACACTGAGAGTTTAAGTAGTACATTCAGTAGTACACTGAGAGTTTAAGTAGTACATTCAGTAGTACAATGAGAGTTTAAGTAGTACATTCAGTAGTACACTGAGAGTTTAAGTAGTACATTCAGTAGTACACTGAGGGTTTAAGTAGTACATTCAGTAGTACACTGAGAGTTTAAGTAGCACATTCAGTAGTACACTGAGAGTTTAAAAGTAGTACACTCAACTCAAGTTCATCACCTTTTGCGGAAAGTTCAACTAAACCAGAAAGTCATGAGTTCAGTCACAATATCTTATCAATTAATGAAACAAGATAATACTCTTTTGCATTTGCGCTCATGTCAAAACCCTGTGACGGCAACACTAAGAACCAAAAACATGAAGAAGGCTAGCCTTGGGCTTAGAGTGATAGAAATGCCCCATGAGAGAGAGTTGCAAACATGTAGAAGTTCAAAATTACAACCAACATCAGAGGAAAATTCTTTCTAAAATGACCCACGTGCATGGTGCAGTCTTCTTGCTCCTATTCAGAAAGCTCCTATGTTTTAAAAAACAATTTACAATGTATTATGCTGTCATATGTGCTGCCAGTCGACAGTTTAAAGCGTGCACGAGTTAGCTTGCTACTGATGATGCTATAAAAATCAGTGTCTAATAATAACTGCATTCACAATAACAATTTAAAGTTTGAAGAGTTCATTAGCATTGTCAGGTAACAACACTGATTTTTCATGGACAGCTGGAATACCCAGAACACAACTTCAGGTGACAATATATTCAACACACAAACGCGTCAAATATTGTGGACTGCCTGAGAGTGACGAATGTCTAGAAAGAAATGATTTACAACACATGTAGTGCTATGGGGTGTCTGCAAACTTAGGACAGAGAAGAAAGAGCAATCTCAGAAAGAGGGGTCAGTTTAAGTACTTGGAACCCAACAAACATTCATGGATAACATATTGTCAATGAAATTTTTTCACTCAAGTGGAAAATAAGTGGATTGGATTTGCCAATTAGGCTACTAAATTTGACTGCTCAAGATATTTGCAATTCTGCCAAAAGAAAAGTCAATTCTCCGGATTCATTTCACGAATGTGCCTAGATAAAGTAAAATCACTCATGCATACTTCAACCCAGCACAGTCCTCAATGATGCACGAAAAGGCAACCATGAAGGAAGTGGAGAATGGAGCAAAGCACAAACAGTGACAGCAGTAATCCAACAACTGAACAACCTTTCCATCTGGGATACACGGGTCGACAAGTTCAACAACAAAGTGTCAATATCCGAGGATGCGCCAAAACCTGAGCTGCAGACACAAGTGTAACAGACACACGATCCACCAATCAACCATCATATCAGTTTAGCCGCTGATGCACGACGACGCATGCCTTGTATGTCGTCGGACAAAAAAAGTAAAATCTGAATATCAGTTCCGTAATCCGAAGTCTATCAGTTCCATACATCATCTTGTACTGTTTTTTTTATCCAATCTGTTATGCAGGAGGCATCACCAGACCTCTGCATCTCATAAAACTCCGCTTTATCGACCAATATTGTTGATCCTGAATCAGAATGGTTTACATGCATGATCCGTCAAAGTCTCAATTTACAATTGATCTGTCATGCATCGTCTCTCATGCATTTTTCTCTCCAACTCAAGCGCTGTCTATTTATAAGACAGCGCAGTCGTATACAAACCTGCACAGGATGTTTGATTCCAGAAGAATCCAGAGGGACATTTACAGCGAAACCCATCCAAACCAAACCAAGGACATCCCAAACCTTGCAAAGACAAACAACAGCATTCAGTTAATAAAACTGGTCAGCAAATTCCAGAGCATCAGACTAATTAGAGAACAATTAGGATATAGGCAAAAGAACATTGTAGGTCCAGTGCGGACAGGCCACAGACAAGAAGCATACTATTTCAAGAACTGAACATCCCAGGTCGTGCATATTTCAAGTCAGTTTTGCTCATAGGGTGTAAAATGCCACCGACACACACCTGCCTTAGGTTCAATCTTACTAGAATAGCCTACTACCAAAACCTTGCTTTGAGATTTATCGTTTTTGATCAGTCTATCTGTGAACAGGCTGATTTTCTTGTTTTAAGTTTCTGGGCATTGAAAACAAATGAAGTATCCGATAATGATTTATGATGCTCTTTCAATCCTAATTGTAACCAAAAGGTGTGTAATGCCCAGGATATCCGGTGCTGGCACTACTAAAACTCACATTAACACCTACGTCTAAGAGACACTCAGACATGAAGCATGCATGAGCAAACAGTTACCGTGGTTTTAAAAGGAAGATGCTCAGTGCGCACAAGCCTACAATCCCAGTTCGCTAACAGAATCAATCAAGTTCAAGCAAATTGATTCACAGAAAAGCCTACAAAGATCTTAACATGGCACTCTGGACAATTTGTCACTAAAAGGGTCTACAACTGGACAAAGCAAGATAATTATAAAAACACATTTTAATTAATTAATTAAAATTAATTAAATAATTAACTAATTAAAACGAATTTCTATGAAGCAAGATAATGGTCTATTTATGACTGGGCTGCTGCATACAGTTTTGCTTCTAGAGCTTCTGCTGCAAATAAAAGCTAGCAAAACAGCTTTCGCTTGATGATAGCTTTGTGCAACAAGCCAACCACAGAAAAGTAATGCATATGAAAAATATCCAGAACAGTCACAAACTCTTGCTTTGCTTAGAGACCTAATAACCGAAATAGTGACACAGTCATACATAACAATTGGAAATGACATTTGTTTTGACGAAATGGAAGCAATGTCTAGTCACTTGTATCTGTATCTGATCAAGTAGCCTGATCAATTTGACACAGTGATAAAAACGTGTGCTGTTTAGAATGTAGCCACTGCCTCCACAAAAAGTAGGTCTAGACACAGTTAGGAGGAGAGTGTTGCCAGCACGAGCAATATGCTCATCATTAACACAAACACATTTATAAACACATAAACACATTTATGCTTGCACATAATTTTATTAACATAGGGCACAACTGAATTGCAATAGAAGAAACTTATTCGGCAGTAGTAATCTAGCGCAGACAGTAAGTACTAAGTAGGCCTTGGTTTGATCATATGCTGCTCTCAATATTCAAACAAATAAAACGTTCTGGAAATTTGTGAGTAGAGCAAAATTTACAGGCACACCTGGAAATGCTCGTGACCGTTCCATCGAGTAACAGACCATTCGAAAGAAAAATGTAAGTAGACATCGAATGCAGTTAACCGTAAGACGAAGCAAATGACGAGCTTTAGAAGTCAGCAGACAATAAAATCGCCAGGAACGTGCGATGAAGCCCTGAAGGACACGTACTGGACATCACAGCGATTTTAAGAGAATGTTGATGTCCCTGTTTATGGCATTTGCTCACAATGATGCTGTACCACATACATAGCTTGGCGATGGGTGACATAATCAACAAGGGAAAGTTCACAACAGGATTTTTTTACAAAAGACAAATCACCTCAGAACAATTATTCCTCGCACAACAATTCACCGCAGTCTGCTACGTTGTAGTCCAACAACACATGAAAATCACTGCATTTAGACTCCGACCATTTCTAGTCACAGAAAATTCGGAAAAATTTATAATGTCCGATCAGTTACTTCATTTGCTATATGCTTTTGTTCTAAAGAAAGTTTGTTGCATGTGTCATGTACTGTGCATAAGTACTCTGATTTCTAGCACATATGCAAGTAACAAGCTTTGCTTTCAAGTAAACGCATTCAAAACTGTACTTGAGTTGCAATCAAGCACAAGTATATCTACCAAGTACAACACACCTCAGCAGTATTCCAAGAAGCCCGCAACTCATCATTATTGTATAAAAAGCGATGAATACCGCGAGTATTCTAACAGCTTACAAAGTGGCCTACATCCTGCAGCGGTAGGTAGGGTGCGGGCCATTTAGCAGATTGTCCAAATTATTTATTTACCACATCATTGCATTACATCAAAGAGCATATCTCGTCACTCCTCCCAGTCCAGTATACAGATCATGATAAATCATCGGTCGCCAATTGTCCGCAGCAAATTGTCTTGCAACGAATTGTCTGCTGCAATTTGTTCCGGCACCAATGTTCATGTACCACACAGTGAAAGCAGCATAAAACATCTGTGCTGACCGTCTGTTCCCCCTCTATATCAACCTCTGCAGACTAAACAAAATCTGAAAATCAGATATGCTGGACACATATCAGACCCATTCTGTTGTCATGTTAAAATGAAAGAAACAGATTGAAAGACGTTCAACTTATGGTAGACTAGAGGCAGAAGCAAGAACAACTGGGTTCAAAGCCAAAGCATTGACTTGTGGAAAGAAGCAAAACGTAGTTGTCAGCACATTTTTTTAATATTTAATATAAAGTATAGCACAATGCACAATACATATTAAACTTCGAGTAAACATTTCATTTACTAAATCTTATTTTAAAATTTTAAACACTATTAAAAAAACACTATTAAAAATTATAAATTGTTTTGATTGTTAATGTAAAGCATCATGTCTATAGCTTATCAAATAGTCCTGAAAAAATTTCTGAAATAAATAGTAAGAAGTGAAATGTGTCATAATAGTAAAAAATCGTGGTGAAGGGGAGTAACCCAATCAATTTTTTGTTGTTGTTGGGTCACCATATCTTTGAAAAAATTATCAAGGGATTGCAAAACATAATGGCTGAGATCCACTGATTTAGAGTGATTATCTTTCCTGCAGCAGATCGATAAACATGTGGAGTTCATTGATACGATCAGAAAGTAAAACGATATCTAGTCAGACGGATGCTCAGAGAGTGAAAAAATCAGCAGCAGCACATTTGTGGCAAAACATTTTGTCATCAGCAGAGGCAAATACGAATCCTGGAAGCATTAAACCACCGTGTAGACCATTGCTAGTTAACTGGAAGCTGCAATCTACTCAAATAGGATGCACTGGAAATGATGAACCATCCATCCAACTCTCCCCAAAAAAATGCCAGACAGACACAACAACTCTACAAATGATACCAGACAAGGAAAGAGAGAACAATCCAGTAGACAGTAAGGAAGAGGAGGCTTTGAAAATCTGACATGTAAAAGGTGTGATGAACAGCCAAAACAAAGCACAAGTCTTACACAGAAGCTCCATGACACTTCAACAAGTAGTTCAGCATTTGCCTGACTAATGAATGAATTAATTGGAAGCTTATAACACACCAACCATGATACACTGAAATCTGCGGAGCACAGTAATCAGCGTGAAATTAACTTAAACAAAGCCAAATGAATACCACAGACCATGCCTGCCACACAAGAGAAGAAAGGTGCTTAAGACAAGGTGCTATTTTAGAGAGAGAAAAAACCGGACATCGAAACTGACTGACACGAAGGTTCTATCTCTAAAATTATTGCACTGCAGGCAATTAACACAGAACGCAGAAGCGAGAACAGCACAAGCAGACGAAGCATGCACTTTATTCTTCGTGCGGAGAACAGATAACCGTCACAGCCGGGCTGAGCCGGCTGCTCCTGAAGGTGCCATATGTCACCAATTCTGACATCAATTGTTTTCCTTTAGTGGCAAATATGACATGTTCATATTCAATTATTTCTTCAATCATTTGATCAAGCTGACAAGAACAAGAACACAGCTTGTTGGATCTTGGATCACAGCCAGACTCCTAGTTTGCGTGAAACCAGTCATTCGCCTCCTGTGAGATAAGGTGAGGTGAGATTTCTATTCAAAGTGTTCGCCATAATTTGTTGTATAATTTGGAACCATAATAAACTAGCCTGCCTTGCATTGCCATAAAAAATAATGGTTCCATTTAAAATTAACTTCTTCCATCAGTTGTATCTTGCTCAACAAACAGATGCTACTTAACCTTCTCTAATGCTTCCATTTCAGAACCTAAATATGGAACAGGATCTCCTATGTGTCCCATTAACTCGAATGAGAAACAGCACAGCTTAAATGTGATAATGCACCTTAGAAAGTTCAAAAGAGCACGCCCACGCAGGGTAATGCACATTCAATCCCGACAAATCTGATTTATAAACTCCCACAGCAACACTTTAGGCCTAACAATACAATGGGATGGTTACTGTTAGTGAATGTGACCAGTAAACATATCTCTGGAATGCATCTGGTTGAAATTGAGAAGAGCAAGAGTCTCTCTTACTGGACTATAGTCCATTATTAGGCTACAGTACAGTCAATTAAAACAATACCTCACACACAAAAAAACATATTCAAGGGAATCTTCCAGGAAGGGAAACTGTGCTGAGATGAAGAAGTAACTGACCCTGCAGAAAAAGCAGCTATTAAAAGTCAGTAGTGTGGAACAATAAAAATTACGCTCTATTTCCTTTCTGGATGGGAGAGACAATGACGATGGCAATGCGCTCTGACCACCATACGGCTTTGTTGTCAGTTCCATTTGGCATTCCACACGGCCGAGTTTGCTTAGAATGTGATTTCAACAATATGCAGATGATGTCCAGCTTTATTCAGCTCTCAAAATTGTCTGCGCGTCAGTAACAAGATCAGTGTATCAGAAGTACAGTCATGGATGCTATCAGGTCATTGAACCTGTTGTTGAATGCTGTCATAATGCTACTTCACTCATTCAACCAAATCGCATTGACTACTGTAAACGCGTTCTGCAGAATGCCAAATTTCAGACAAAGTGGATAAAGCCTCTGTGTGCTCCAGTAAATGTCCAGCTGTGCAGTCCAAATGCTGGCCAATGAGCCAAAGTAATCACAAACCCCTATATCTGAATGCATACGTAGGGAATGCTGTACCAGTTTCCTATAGACAACCTACAATACGCCATCTGAGCATTATCTTGTCGTATCTACGGTATCTCCACTTTTTGAAATGCCTTCCAGAGTTGATTTGTGGCAAAAAAAATCGCTTATCTGTTTTCAGTTTTAATAGCTAGGAGATACGACAAATCCTGTTACAGATATTAAAAAAACTACCTGTCAAATGTCTAGCTTCCACAAATCTTTTATTGCATCATGTCCATGGTGTAGAAGTACCATGTTGTATGTCCTGAGAAAGCTCTTCATTGATTGTATGCAGGAGATACGGACCACCACGATTACGATTACGTTACAACAACGTAACGAATGAGCTTGGCAGATTACAGTGTCGCACATCCGTAATCGTAATCTCCTAATTTGTAAAGCACTACTAGAAAGCCAAGCGCAGGGCACCAGCTTATTCACGAGTGCCCCGTCGAGTCATAAGGGTTGTCCGCAAGAGCAGTCCAAGATATCTAATTACAAATTTTTTTCTTTAAAAATCCATACAATTTCCATAAATATTTTGGTAAAAACAACCGACAATTATGTCATTGCTCAATTTTATCATTTCATGTCTATATTTTCAGGAACATGATCTGTATTCTTTGTAAATCCTCCCCCACAAAAAATTTCAATATAAACCTTAATTGGTAGTTTTTTAATCCAATGTCTTTACACGATGTTTATGTTTTAATATGATATCTATGCGTGAAGTTATATTGCACTGAAGTCTAATTCTTCCATCCAGTACTGCCAAAACTTCTACCCAGTTTTTTCTCAGAATTTTCAAAAATGGAGGTACGCTAAGATAATTCTCAGGTGATGAATATTTGATTTGATTTGATTTGATTTGATGCTCCCACAATCCAGCATACATCAGAGAACACTGCTTACGAGTCAACCTGGACACTGATCGCAGAATTCTGCAGCTTGCAGAGCTTTTCACAGGTGCCTTGTTTTCGTACGTTAATGCAGCTTATCAGGCTCACACTCGGAATACACCTTCTTTTGAAGAATCGTGTTTAAATATATGTATTATAGATTCAATTAATGTTGTTTAGATCTATCTGAATGTGCACGTATTTACAAAAGTCACAGAATTAACACTTCTCGGATTCACATGAAGTAGAGATCTCACTTACTTACCATTAATGTCAACAAACATACTAGAAAACAGACCCACATTCGAACATATTTGAAATAGAAGTGGCTATCAAATATTGTCCTATACCAAACCACATAAAACAACATATACTTAGAGCCAAAAGTGGCCCACCAGGCCTCACAATATGGCCCCTCAGCCTCTCAAGGAAATAACAAAAATACACACAAAAATTGACAATCTGGACTGGATATAGGTCTAATACATAATTCTTTTCTATTACAAATTATTTTATTTGGACGTTTATAACTAAAACCGAACGTTGTCTTTTTGATTCAATTTTAACAATTTTATATGCATTTAGGCAAATCTTCCCATCATCCCAACAGCAGACAATAATGCGATATCATTTTGGCAACTGCTTCCAGAAAGTGAATTTGAACATTTGCAAACTTTTGCTCAACATTATGTTTGCCATTTTGATGGCACACGAGATGTGAGCAGTCATTTTCTTCCATGAAATTAATTAAAAGTCAAAACTCTTTCATGGCTTACTGATTCAAACTTTAATGGACTGATGATTCTGGCTACAACAAATCTTCAACCTGACATTGAAAAACTGGCTTATGATATTCAGCAACAAAAACGCACTAGACTTAAACTTAGTTCCTACTCTAAGAAGCTCAAAATTATAAACATGAGAAATTATTCTTCGTTTTTCACTTTTCATTGCATTCTTTATGTGATAAGTTGCTGTAGGCCTATCTCAACTTGATTTTCCTAAATAACTATATATAATTATATATACATATATGTTTCATTTAATTCATTTAATTCATTTATTGTAACCAACCATCAACATACACAATAGACATAGTATAACATGCTTCACATTATCGGATGGTAACAAGGAAGGCCCTAAGGGATGAATATCCCGCTAACAGGGACACCTAATTACATATGCAATTTTAACAGATGGCTAGACGGTTGACATAATGAATTGAACAATAGGCTAAAAGAACAGCATGAGATGACAATTAATGTAGTAAACTTAACTAAAGAACGCAAAATAAACACAACAAATAATAATAAAATAAAATAAAATCAGTGCCTACAAGGTTAAATATCTTTGCAGTCATTAACCAAGTAGTTGCGCAGTAATGTTTTTGCTCTTTGTAAACTGGAAGCTTGTTGAACATGACTAGGAAACGAGTTCCATATACCTGGTCCAGTATATTTAATATGGAATCTTCTTGAGTTTAAACGAGCGGATATGGCTCGATAATGAGAGGAGTTCCTGGTGGAATAGCAGTGAATTTCAGATCCTTTTTGGAAATACCCTGCAAAGTTAAGGGGAAGAAGATCATGGGTGAACCGATACATAAAGACTCCTATCTGGAAAGTCATTATTTGGTGAAACTTTAATAAATTAAATGATTGAAATAAAGGACTTGAGTGAATAAAAGGCTTAACTCCAGCTATGATACGTATTGCACGTTTTTGGAGAAGTACTAATTTATTGAGCCTGGATTTATATGTAGATGCCCAAACTAAATTACAGTATGAGAGATAAGGATATATTAATGAGTAGTACAATTTAACACGGATAGTGGGGGGGGGGAGTATATGGGAAGTTCGACGAAGGATACCAACACTTTTTGCAACCTTGGCAGAGATATATTTAATATGATCATTCCATGTGAGGTGTTGATCTATGTACACACCAAGAAATTTAGTGGAGCTAACCTGCGTTATGGAGGTATCATTGATAGACAGTTGCAATTCATTCTGGGGGCACATCTTTTTATTAGTTCGAAAGAGCATAAAGTTAGTTTTATCTATGTTTAAGGAGAGTCTATTAGCAGAGAAAAATTCGGCTATGAAGACAAGTTCATTGTTTACTGTTTGCATTAGACTCTGGTAGGATTTATGAGAGTAGAAGACATTTGTATAATCAGCAAACAAGATGAATGAAAGAGTAGGAGATATATTAGGCAAGTCATTAATGTATAGAAGAAAAAGCAAGGGTCCGAGATTAGAACCTTGGGGCACACCATATCTAACAACTCTAAAGTCTGAGAGAGCTCCATTGCAGGAAACACACTGGAGACGTCTTTCGAGATAACTGGTAAACCAAGCTAATTGGATGCCTCTGATGCCATAATTAGCTAATTTTTTTAATAGGATCTCATGATTCACAGTATCGAAGGCCTTTGCTAAATCGAAGAAGATACCAATAGAATATTCATTGTTTTCAAAGGCCTTAGAAATTTTATCATACATATCAATTAAAGGCATAAAAGTAGATCGACCAGATTGAAAGCCATATTGGTATGGAAAAATAATATGAGATTTTTCTACATATTTATTGAGCCTATCATGCATTATTTTTTCAAAATACTTGGCAAAAAAAGGAAGAATGGATATGGGCATATAGTTAGAAAAGTTCTCCCTGTCACCCTTTTAAAAAATAGGGACTATTTTTGCAATTTTTATAGCATCAGGTACAACTCCAGTATTGAGGGAGCAATTAATTATTTCAGCTAGTTGGGTTGCGACTTGAGAAATGTAAGAATTAGCAATATGAGGGTCGATATCATCAACGCCACGGCTGACTGTCGTGGATCAAGTGGCTCAAATTTTTTATTTCCTCAGGTGAAGTAGGAACCAAGCCAAAAGAATAAGGAAGTGGCGGGTCAAGGTATGTGTTAAAAGGAGATTTAGGAGCGGGAATTTGTTTGGCAAGAGTATGAGCGATGTCAGAGAAGAGATTATTAAAAGTATTAGCCATCACTTTAGGGTCATCATTTCTTATTCCATTGATTTTTAGTGCTTCAATTTTAATATGTTGTTCATCCATTTTAATTATACTTCGAATGAGGGTCCAAGTTTTCTTTAAATTATTAACATGCTTGGTAAATTCAACAGCATAGTAATGCTTTTCAGCCTTCATTCTAATTGTTTTAAATTTATTCCTGTATGAAACAAACTTATTTTTATTGGCAAGGGTAGGGACCTTTACATATTTTAAATGAAGTGGAATTTTATATAATATGTATCACTATAACAGTGCATCTGTTGACAATTAAATTCAAAATAAATTTTTAACCTTGTGGCCCTCAATGTCCTCCAACTAAGAAAAAGTGGCCCTAAAGTAAATAAAGGTTTGGAACCACTGACTTAGAGCACGGATCAACACCATCAAAGTCGGAGAAATTAACATAAAGCCTTAAGGTGATTTAGAGGCCCGTGACTGCACAGCCCAGAAGCCCGGAGTTTCTCTCGCCAGCCCGATGATTTCATATAAAATCCAATAATCATCAATGTGCATTGCAATATCTATTAAAATGCGCTGAAACTGACAATGTTATTTCTCAAATATGCACATAAAATATAATAGATACAAAGTGTGGCTATTGAAATGCTTTGCAACAGATGTCATAAATGTATTTTCATTTTATGGCATTCTGGGTTAATCTCATTTTCCACTAAAGTAATAATGTCTGCAGGGACTGATAACCACCGGAAAAGTCTCACATCCATCATAAAGGAAAACAGAGTGGAAAAGTTCCTCCTCAGTCTCTCCAGAGGCTGTTCACATGTGTTTTATGCTCTCTTACAATTCCACACTTTATTGCTGCCAAACATGAAGAGTGAAGACTCTGCAACTATCTGCATACACACTGTAACAGCATGAATGGATGCATATATTTCTTTAACGTGGCCATCATCTTAGATATGAAGGCCGCTTTATATCTTAGCTTGTCTTTGCCCACAGTACATATTATCATGGCAGATAATGCTGTGCGTGGCTGTGCGAATTGACTGTGGTAGGCTACACAGTATTTTATATTGACACAAAGCAAAAACATCCAGATAACACATCTGAACTCTTCGCTGCAGAATATAAGTCTTAAGATCATTGCCCATCCGTAGACTGTGTGCTCGCCCTTAACCTAAGTGTCTGAGACTCAAACCGTGAAATTGGACATCTCTGACAGGCCGTGCAACGCTGAAAGGACAGTTGTCCCTTTCTAGTCACTGCATGCCATTACAAAAGAAGTCTGCATTTAAAGACATACAAAACTACTAAGAACTCTATAAAGCCAGACATGCCGCTATTTTAGAACTTACATCAGCAGGCTACAAAATGAAAGAGCCTGTTTGTTAGTACAGTTTTCATTACAATCCAGCTGGGTCATTTCAGAACCACCCCGATGTCATAAACGCCCCCGTGCGGGGAGAGTTAGCAAACGGTAATCAGCTTAGAAAAGGTCTAGGGTTTTAACAGAATTAGTGGAACATTTGGGTCCATCCCAAGTGTTTCTGCTCATCGCCTGATCAAATAACGGCCAGTGCCGTGCTGTCACTTGGAGGTGTCATAACCGAAAGTCCGCTTATGATGACGGCGGCTTGAAATGCATGACAACATTTCCTAATCTGGAGATAGCTTACCATGGGATGAGGTCGGAGGTGTTGTGGACACATCAGCGGCAGATGCACGGACTGTCGGCCAGAGACTGGCCAGGGCATAAATCATAAATGCTGTCTTGCTGAGGTCTACCAAACATGACGAGGAGATCAACAGCATCAGAAGCCACTGCCCTGGAGACGACATCTTCCAATGAGAGACTCTGTCCACGTCGTCAGCGCAAATATGCTCCACAGTTCACTAAAACCAGACACACACACACACAAAGCCACTTTGTAGAGGCAGCTTCCGAAACAAGCAATCTTACACTTATTTGTACTGCAGCGAGAAACATACACAGACACACTTACACGGTCAAAGAAACTATAATTATTAGAATAATTGCAGCACTTATCTGAGACTCTTAAAAGGCACCATACTAAGTGTCCAGATACATACACATTACACAACTACCTATAAATATATGCATACATACATGCGCATGTTTATGTACTTACAGTATATATGTTTATGTATATACGTACACATGCCAGAACAAATTACCTAATAATTTGTCTGTTGTCAATGTTATATATAATATATATGCACAAATACAAGTATGTATGCAAAGCATATACACATAAATACATGCATACATAAAAAACCCATTCTCTTTGATTGTGGTTTGGTGTCAGGTCGGGAGCGCCTCTGATTAGTTCTCTTTAAGGGGCGCTATATAAATGTACGATTACAATTACAATGTACAGCATGCACATACATGCATGTAAGTACATACATACACAACAACATACATACACACATATATAATATACATACATACATTCGTACATGCATAAATGCATACAAAAATCATATTTACATTCATACAACAAACATACATGCGTACACAACAAACTTCATAATAATTGACATTTGTCTGTTTGTCATCGGTTCTGTATCTTTCCCTAGCAGACATCGCAATGCACTCTAATGTTCTCTGCAAGATATTCTCCACAGTCGAAGCTTCTCATTTGTCGTCTATATAGCGTCTCGTATTTAGCACGCTCCCTCAGTGCTAGCAAACATTTGCATACCTACAAATTTACATTATCGCATAAACAGACATAGATACAAATGGACAGATACGAACACAAACATATATATATATATATATATATATATACATATACATATATATATATGCAACCTATCCCCATTGGTTCATGTTTTGTTTATATAGGAGTAATGTTGGACTTAAGAAAAACAGCACTCTCGCTGTATTATACTTTCTGGAACAAGCACATTCAATAATCCCTGTTGTAGAAATACGAATATCAAAAAGGCTGCATTCAAAAGCACATAGAAAACAGTATTGAATGCAAATGAACTAGTCATCCATTGACTGGTCTATGGACATAAAAGGTAACTTGAATTAAATTGATGTGAAACTCTCCACTCAAGAATCTGATCACTGATGCTATGCGACTAGGGGGAATTCTACAAATAGCAGGATATTTTCTGGTTCCTTCCAGGCTAGCTGTCTGACACCCAATTGTCCATAGTCTGCACTTTTTCTTCATATGCTGGTGATCAATGGAGTGACTTCAATTCAATTCATTGGCAGAAGGCGCCATGCCGAGATAGCTCAACAACGAACTGTTCCTTGTGGGCTAATCTCTTGATTCCTCTGAAATCTTGTTATAATTACAAAAGGCTGAACTGACTGTTATTTATTTGACAATCAATTTAAGATAATTCAATTTAGTTCATTGCGGAAACATACACAGGTAGACACATAGTTAGACATTTGCACAACCAGAACCACGTGACTAGAATTAATGACACAAGTGCATACAGTAACATTCTGAAGGTTCCGTGAAATGATATAACAGTGCTACCGTAATATGGCATATTAATATTTTTAAACAATACACAATAATTATGGTAAAATAATAACATCACAAGGAAAATTATAATAATAATAGAATAACAACGATTTTGACAACAAAAATAAAATAATTACTAAATTATAATTCTACATTAATAATAACAATAGCAATAATAAAAAAAGTCATGTAATAATAATGATAATGACAATAATGATAAGTAATTTCAAATTGATATTATCTACAGCACCCGGTACAGAACAAAAAGAATGATCATTCAATCAATGAAAATGGCTCAGCTCTTCAACATAACTGCCTCAGCCAACACCTTTTCCATGAAAGTTGAGATAATAGGCATAATGTATTTCACCAACAGCAATTTCTCTATCTGTGACCATGCACAGCTTCATGAAGCTTCAACCGCAAGCAACAGAAGAAAGGCAAAAACATTCATACAATACCAATACATGGAGAAAAAGTTCTTTGATGCTGGTTTCAAAAGGGGCGACTTTAAAGGTTAATAAACCCGCCAGGTACATGGCTATCCTCATCATAATGTAATTATTATATATGGCCAAACTATGCTTATTTAGAGCCTATAGTGTAATGATATGTGAGAAAGATAATGAAAAATTTAATTAAGGGAGGGGTTTTAGGGCAATGGTAACACTCGAGTATGAGGAGTTCACAACTGTGGGATTCCTTCCTAGAAAAAAATAGATTGCCATAGTCAGTAAATGAATGAATGAAGTATGTATGCTCTTACAAAATAATTTTGAATTCAAGATCATGTGATAACAGTCTTTAGTAACTTATATACAGGTATGTAAGATATGATTGTTCTATATTAAGCGCTGATTCACATATCCTGGAAAGATATTTGGAAGACTGTTGAAGTGTGGGACAGAGCAGGCTTCAATGCGACCTAAACAATACAAATTTAGCAATGTCCATGTTAAGTGTCAATATGTTGGCCTTAAACCCACGGATATCATTTCCAATTCACTACTCACTTTCTTTTCAAAAGAAACAGCAGTTTCATCGAGCAAAAAAATAGATGACCATCGTCAGCAAATAATATGAATTTAGACTGCATAGCCATCACTGGCAAATCATTTATGCATAGCAAGAGCAATAATGGTCCCAGTATAGAGCCTTGAGGAATTCCACAACGAATACTTCCACTGACTGAGGATCCTTAAAGAGTACACATTGCATTCTGTCTCTTAAGTATGTAAGTATGTTCTTTATCAAACCGGCTGCGGAAGAACCACACTCCAGTGAACTGACATCATAATACAAATACAAATTCAATTTACAGTATTCTTCTTATTATATATATATACATAAATATATATATATATATATAAATACATATATAAATGTTTCCCTCATGTTATTGTCTATAACAGTCATGACCCTGTCATGAGAGCCTGGGTGAAGGGACTAGGTAGTTGATTTCCTTGGTGAAAATAACCTATGTAAAACATGCCCAAGGTTGTTTAGAACAGCTGTAAGAGACTGGAATCAGCCTGCTCGCTGGTCAATGGTTGTCCTGCCAATAGGGAGCTAACCCCAGATGGGTCGTCCTGTTTATGATGGATTGTATTCATTAAATAGTGTGACAACAGCTGATATGCGAATCCCCTACTGCAGCAACTCTCAAGTTTATTCAACAGGATGTTCTGTTATGGCCTACTGTATCAGAGGCCTTGAACAAGTCGAAAAAAATCACAAAGGCAAGTTCATTTTGTCCATGGATTCAGATATCTTAGCCTGCATTTCAAGCAATGCCATAAGTGTGGAATGTTGCTTGCAAAAACCAAATTGCTTAGAGGATTATTGCTGCTTCTTTGGAGAGCAAATCTGTTAATCATTTATAAATTATCCTTTAAAAGAATTTTGAAAAGTACTGGATAGTGGAAATTTGTCTAAAATTGCTAATTTTATTTTATTCACCCATTGTGTAAAGACGTAGTAGGCCTACTGCTTCAATCTTTATAATGGGCTGAGACAATACCAATCAGCAAAGAACCATCGATTAAGTCAGCAAGCATGTGACCAATTGCTTCAATTATGACTTTTCTAAGCAGCACACAAGTACACAAAATAAGGAACTTGTTGATCTGTCATATAGACCAACGAGTTCTTGCAAAATGAACTCTTCTGGGATTCAGCCGAACACCAAATTAACTCCGGTTTCATTTTTTCACTTCCAAGAACACCACAAACCCGTCAAATCCTTCAACTTTCTTCTGGTTTAAGTAATCACCCTCTGCTCACGACAGTCGGATCACTGATGCCAATCTTCAAATTTCTTCCACACGTATTTGTCCCCACTGCCCGTTTTTAAACTGACTGTCACTTTAATCAGTTTAATAACTATTTCAATAACCAGTCTGTACAGAGGAGAAACAGATCTTCAAGCATTACCGTAAGTATTTGTGAAAACCTCCCACTGATCAACTCATCAAAGATCGATTAGCATTTCACAACTGACCGTAAAATTCGCAGTAGGATAGATGAACGCTTTGCATTTGACCCCCCCCAAACTTGTCATCATCTGTTACTACTACATCATGTAATCTTACTACGCACTTGTCTGTTTATATTAATAAACGATTAGTATCATCATCATTATCATTATTATTATTTAACTATTATTTAACATCATTATCATTATTATTACTGCCGTCATTATAACTATCTTCACCGATTCAAAACAAAATACTACTGCAAAGAATACTATCGGATATAATAGGCATACATATTAGTAAGAGTTTTAGGAACTCACATTAAATAGATTAACAGGTTTGTCTAATAAGCAGCATAACAATGTTCTTTCTAAAAAAGTCAGCTCTTCCTGTTTTGGTAGTTTAAAAAATTTTTTTTTATACATTGTTTAAAAATGAACTCAGAAGAGTTAGGTTTATAGCTTCAAACAAGCAGCTTCTCTGATCCTGGGTACAATCACAGACGTAACATCTGCATCTTAGTCAGATAAAAGTAGATTAGATCATGAATAAGGGTACTTCTGATAATTAATGCACAGTGATGAAAATAATGCACTGTACACCAAAGTGTGCTCATAATATACTTACTTAAACATAAGGTCGAAGCTCAAGCAGTTTTTAATTAATGAATTTTTAGCCAGAGACCATTATCACATATCATTAAGGACCATTATTATTACATTAATACATTACGTGCTACATGCTGCCGAAAGCACATGCAAATCAAGAGCCGTCCTTTCCTTTGGCGAGCAGCGGTTTATTAGCCTTATACGGGTACTTCTAATCTGCAGAGAAAATCAACAGCAGCCTATCATTTCCTATCATAAAAGTTTCAACACTAAGCTGCGAATCAAAATCTTCATCATATATATCTCCATAGTTGCCAGGATCTAATTACTGGAAAAGCGCCTTTAGCCATCAAAAACAAGCTATGCATGATATTCCAATTCCTCAATACAATAGCGAAAGACTCTCTGTGCAAGACTTAGGAATTTTCTCAGTGGGTTATATCCCAGCACAAATTTAATTTCATGCATTCCTACCACATTCAAGGCTATGGCAACGGAATACAACGCATATGATAGTACATTTCCTCACATGTCCAAATACACATAATATCCATGCACACATGTCACACATGCACTGCATACATATGCATTATGCACATACATACAGTGCGCACTTGTTATTGCACAGTTGCCATGAGACATGTATAGATGTGACGCAGTGTGTAAACCATGCAGTGTTTTAAAAGAGGTAATGTTTAACATGCAATTTATTTAGCACTACACCACAGTTCTTGCACACTATGCAGTGTGTTAACCAACACGGTGTGCTAAATTAATAGTTTTAGGACACAACACCACCTTCAAGTGTCAAGTGGAATGGTGCATCAACCGATTTGATATATTAACTCTTATATGCAGGTCTACCATATCTGTGATACCCACTGGCTGTAACATGTCACATTCCATCCTTGACCAACATTAACTTCAGAAAGCCAGTTCTGGTTTCAGTCCTTCACTAAAAACTCATCTTTTCCGTTTTATAGATTGCAGTCATGTATAATACAGAACAAGTTTACATGTTTTACTGACTGATACAGTTCTGCATATGTCAAGAAAATGTCAAAATTTTGACCTGAAATTGTCAACATGATTTCTGCACTAAACATGTCTTTAAATGTCCAAAATATGTATCCGTATGCACATTATGCAGGTAAGCAGGACTCCTGATGCCCAGATAGGACAGGACTATCATGGCATTCTCGTCAAAATACCCAACAGATGAGATTGCTGTTGGGGTAAAAAAAAAACGAATTTCTTAGGGGCTTTTGAGTGATGGTTAGTATAATATACATACACCTACAATAACGCTTTTAACAAACCTCTCAAAACCTCTGCAGCGTTTAATCTACATCCATGCAGAGTGACATTTTGTCAGCAGTCAATAAAACAAAACTGCATCAGCCGTAGAAACATGCAAAATTATTCCCAGCAAGAATTGACTGCGATGAATAATGAATGCAACCAATATGGAATTGGATTCCTAACCTCCCTAAACCCACTCCCACCCAACCGAAAAACGAAGTGACTGAGAACAGATTTGAAGCCATGCCATCAGTACAGCGCTGCCATTCATCAACCGCCACCGTGGAGCTTTTCTGCAGCTGCTCAACATTTAAATGGATCTAAAATAAAGAAGCATCACCGAAATTCCAATTCATCAAAGGATTTTCCAGGAATGTTTTCTCCGTCAGCTGACGGCCAACGGGCTATCCTTCGGCGATCATTCTGACCTTTATCCTGCGGTAAAATTAAAGCTCCCAAGTCCGATGCTGGAAAGTACTGCGGTCCTCATTTCCTGCTCGTTGGTCCTCGTGTATGCAAAGGAAGAACCCTAGGATCCGTGAATTGCTCTTTCCTTCCCAGGTACCAATTACGCTCCGTGGCATCCGAGAAAAGAACGCACGATGCTTAAGGTTGTTACACGGATTCTGCAGTTGTCGAATGGCATCCCCTGGAATCTTTATTATGCTAACCTTAATTAAATATCTCATAAAGAAAAGTCTTAGTAAGCGCCTGTCTACTATGGAACCTAATGAGAAGAACTTGTTTTCTACACAATACTCATACATTTCACTTAGCAAATTTCTTAACTTCTGAATTCAATGTCATCATCTACATTGAAGCAATCAGAAGAGGATTTTCTCTTACATTCAGATATCACAAGCTAACATGTTCACATTTCAAAAGCATAAGGTTAGTCAAGGCTTCTATACTATCTGACACAGCTGAGTTGACTTTGTCTCACATTGCCTATCGCAGGCGCTGAAATAAAGGTCACAATGTGTAAACAAAATCTATCTTGACTTTACAACCTATCCAGAAAGTTGACATTTTTACAGTCCCGAATCACAAAAGGATGTTGGCTCATGCAAATATTACCAAATACAATTTTTTTTAAATGAGAGATCTCATTTCTTGTAAAATGTATTGCAGGGTCTACTGTAGCAAAGAAACTTTCTGTGGCGCATCTGAAGAACTTCTTAGGTCCGCAACTCCGCATCTTCTACTTTTTTTCATTGGTGGTAAGCCTCAGCATGTCTAGTTAAAGCTGTTGAGAGATGTGATCTGAATGATAAGCTTTCCAGTTTCAATGAACTGCTGCTGCAAGTCCAGCCCAATCCAATCTCCATCCATAAGGCGACTAAACCCTGAAGACAGGCCATGGTCAAGGGTACAACTTTACCACCATGAAGTGGGGTGATCAACCCCCTCCTCCTTCTGTGTCAACCACAACAAGATGGATGATGTCGTCATGAATTAACGCAACACAAAACAAAAAGTAAATAGCTGTTGGTGATGGCCTCCCTTTGGTGCGCATTGGGCAGGTCGTTGAGAAGCGTGTGCTGGATGCAGCCAGTTGGCTTTGTTGGTGGTGCTTCAAAATTTGATCATGTCCTGCATTATATGCATGATGCAGTCCATTGGCTGTCTGCTGCCTTCCCAGCACAATGCAATTAGGACATCAGTCTATGTCTGATGATGCCAGTTAGGGAACGCCTCTGCCTACTTGAGGGAGCTCTGCTGCCACACTTCAGGTTTGGTTGGCTGCATAAATCTTCCGTCTGCATGATGCATCTTCTAGAGGTAAACTCATTGCTTAGCGTGCATGCACTCGCCACCACTAAGACAAAGAGTCACACCTTTTCCATGGTTGGACCAACCACATGGAATCACCTCCTTTCAGATCTGCATGTCCATTTAACTATGGACTAAGCAGAGACCAGATGGGACTGGAATGCACCAGAGCTCTGCTGTTCCAGTTCTTTTTGATGACTGAAACATTTCCTTATTTTCTTTCAGTGCTTAGCCAGAAATTTCTAGATTAACATGGCACCCACAGCTGGCGTTCCGGTTCATTTCTGTTTAGGAGGGGATCACTGGCATTAAGCATACACCTTTTATAAACACTTGAAACCGATTTTTATCAAGGGAGTTTGGTCTTGAAGGGTTGCTACATAAGTACTCTGAATGAACGAATGAACTAATGAATGAATGAATGAATAGATGAACATGAAGACATCTATTCACATCACACAAATTCAGTATGCAAGAGTACGCCACCATCATTTGCCATCACTTGAACTTCCTTTTAACCAAAATAATACTGTAAGGCTGCAAAACATATTTCAGTACACAGGTCGAAAAGTGACTGTCACCACCACTTCTAAAAGTGATGACAGGACATCATCATCAAAATATAAAGTTACTACGGATATGGACACAAGGCATTCAAAACAGATGGAAATTCAGTTGTGACCGAAGAAATGTCCAGACATGTCCAGTTCTGGCATCACAGAAGGAACAGAAGACAGAAACTGGCACCAGAGTAAGTCAGAGTT
This sequence comes from Lumbricus terrestris, assembly GCA_949752735.1. NCBI lineage: Eukaryota > Metazoa > Annelida > Clitellata > Crassiclitellata > Lumbricidae > Lumbricus > Lumbricus terrestris. The sequence goes on from OX457039.1 coordinate 55,862,281, forward strand.
GAGGAAAGTCGATAGAATCAGAACAAGAGCACACTCAACACAGTACTGCTTTGGCTTGAGACACAACGCGAGTAAAAGCACATCCATTGAGCAGGTGCAGTATTTGCTAATCTGAGTGATGATCAGAGACAAGTGGGCCTAAATTCACTCCCCGGTGCATAGTTCTTCAAAAATTGTAAGTTTGTACAGACAAGTTTAAGCTGAATTCTTTGTTATGTTACAAGAGAGTTTATGGCAGCAGTGAAACAGTGATGTGCTGGAGTTGGAGTGCTCTGCTCAATACCCTGACAAAGAAATTCTAAAACAAAACTAATTACTGCAAAGCTGGTGTTGTGGGTCATCTAAAAGTTTGCATGTGCACTTGTTATAGCGCCGCTTCAAACTCTCTATTCAGAGGTGCTCCCGACTGCAACGCGAATACTGCATCGGAGTTTGATGCCGAAGCGCTGAGCAATTGCGAGTGAAGGACTTGCCTAAGGTCCCTATGCGGTGACCTGGGGTGGATTTGAACCTGCAACCCTCCAGCTGCGAGACGACGAACATACCCACTACACCACCGTGACCCCCAAAGTGAGTACCGTAAGAGTAATCAAGATGAGTGAAAACTAGAGCAGTAGCTAGTGGAATCACAACACTTCAAGGTACATGTAATCTATTCAGTGGATGTCTTGTACCTACAGATGAATAGATTGCAAATTTGGTTTGAAACGACTTTGGGAAAACCATATTTCAATGAAAAAATATAACGGTCAAATTCTGTGCTGAGATTGAGTGCAAGCAGCCACCGATCCACTCAGATATGTATAGAGGTAAGTCAATCACAGTCTCAGCTGGTGACTTCAGCCAAGGGAAACCCTGAATACCAATGAAGAACAATATGACAGCCATCTTTTGGTGTTGGAGGCTGATGGCTGCGGTGAAGATACTGCCTGTAAGAGGCTTGTACATCAATTACAAAGCCACATAAATTGATTTTAATATCGGAAAATAAGCAAGCAGAGAGGAAATTCATGTGTTCATATATCAAAGATGTGACCATGAAACACGGCAACAGCACAGCAACTGTCCTATCTTTAGATAATCCATACACAGCCCGGCATGGTTTTCCATTTTCTTGTCAATATGGATTTCATCAACGATCAAAAGCCCTGTTTTCTGCAACTGATTTATCCATAAAACGTTTAGTTTCAAATAACCAGCAATGACTAGAAGAGTGTTGGTGTCAAAGCACCTAATGATTTTCTTCAGAGTTGATACTTATGGCAAACATAGAAGATTCTGATCTCAAAGCACACCATATGCTGAGGGGCGGCACTCATAGATCACATCGGCACAAATCAATGGCCGTAGATGACAATGATATGATACAATTGATACATATTGCACTTGTTCTTATCAATAAGCTTCAGTTGTTTCATCAATCAATCAATCAATCAATCAATCAATCAATCAATCAATCACATAAATTTATATAGCACTTCAAGCTCAGTATTCAGAGGCACTCCCAACCCAGGCCTGATAATTAGGAAAACCAATTGGCATATCTCAATGACATTCTTCAACTGTTTATGCACAGTCATCAGCCTGTAATTTAAAGATAATTCTAAAGGAGAGCTTCATTGCTATTATTAATTGCCTGTGGTGCTTCAATTTCAACGATGGCATCATCAGGTAACGTAACTGTAAGATTGATTCGATGGATGCAGGAAAAATATCTTTATGGCATGAAAAAGGCATGGCGATTATTTATTGCAACTAGCAACTCCATATGCGCTCTTCATTCATCAAATCTATATTGCAAGTCAAACCAAATTTATCTGGGAGATATCCGCAGGTCGCAGCTTTGTTAAATATTTTATCACAGATTTTGGCCAAGCTGCATCTTCCGCTGAAAATGAGAGATCCCAGAATCACAAGCTGCCTTCCGTCCTCTTGTAGTCTGCAATTTGGCATCGCTTTAGTTATAGGATGCGGTCGACACGTGATGTTGGAGAGAAAAATGCACCGGTAGTCCTGATCATTTGGAAATATGTAAGGAGCTGCATCTGTCTTGAAATAACTCTGGCATACCGTAATATTCTCTCTCCAATCTTTTTTCATCTACTAGAGTATTCTTCTTCACTGAGTGCCACCAATGAGAATCCCAAAAATAAAAACTCAATAAATTGTCTGATTTTCTCGAATTTGTTCAGATCGATTTTCACCTAATTTCTTGAAAAACAATGTGAATGGATTATCTGGCTTACAAACCTGTCCTGTGCATTGTCATGCAAAGGCATTGTCATTGATATTTCACATGTAAAGTTTGACACAATGAGGTAAATTATGAAAGAACTGTTTTGCTTCATTGTGCCAAACTTAACAAGTAAAATATTGATAAATAATCCAATTTGTTTTTCGCAACCCAGAAGACATTAATGCATCATAAACCCTCTCAATAATGTCTACTTGAAAAATATACTGACTGAAAAAAAACAACAAAGCTCATCTAATTACATGCTGCAATCCTCAACAAATAACCCAGTTCTTGCGAAGGTTACCTGAAAATTCTATTTGTTGCAAACAATTACACGCAAAGTAATCGTCTGGGATGTTTACATGGCTGTATTGCAACTTAGGATGTAGACGGTTGGCCATTAGTGGAATGGCTACCCACTAAGGTGGTTTGTCATATGAAATAGGCATGCTTGCTCCGCAAATAGGCAGAACTTTGTAGACCAATGTTCATATTTTCCTCATGGTGTGAAAGTGTGCATTATATTCGTTTAACAAACAACCTGGTACATTGAGACAAGCATCAAAAAGCGATCAGTAATTGGAATTGAACCGACGACTTTAGTAATGTGTTTGAATAGGTATGACTTTTATTTATTGATTATTATTATTATTTTAAAGTGGTGAGCAGTGCCGTCATTCTGTCGAATTCTGCACACTGATCCAATACCAGGAACTTGAAACCAGGAACTTGAAACGGCAAGTTGAGGCCATCATTACATAAACCTGAATCCAGGAGAACATTAAGATATAATGGAAAATAACCTAGATCTGTCAAACCCAGCAAAGCAAGAGTGCATACAGGGTATTACATGCATACTACAAAGGTGTAACAAACTGGTCACCCATCTAAGATCATGTACTGAAATGAAATGTCCATATAAACAAACTGATAAGAAAAGCGATCTGGCTTTGTTGCTGTCTTTTCGTGAGAGGAACAAAGAACTACAGTTAAATAACCTTGTTGCTTGTTAATTTGCACAAGAAGAGTCCTGCCCACAGAACTGCCCCCTACAGGCTAAACTCTTCAAAGGGATACGCCAACAGCACAGAACGGATCAATATTTTAAAATGAGGCAACGCTCAAAAGCCCCAAACGCGCGTACATGCAAATTCTATTACGCCGGACACTCATTGAGCGAACGCATGCAAAGCAAACGAGACGGCCGTGTAACTACGTGGAGAACAAAAAGGCGCAAATAAGATAAAGCACTTCCGAGGGTAAACTATCAACGTTGACATTTTATACAGCTAAGCCCAAAGGATGCCGGGCGGTGTAGAAATTATGGCGTTAGGGCTTCTGTCGTCGTGAGTTCTGACAGTAATTTCTGCCAAAGGATGTCAAATTTGATTACGATGCAATTCCTCGGAGGATTCTTGACAGCAAATGCTACGTACGGTATAAGCCAGTGACAGTGAATGCACTCAGTCGGCTATTAAACGAATCAAGCATATTAGCTTTTCCAATTCTGTGAGTTACAGATCAGAGAAATAGCGGCCATAATGCAACATAACTTGAAGAATTTATGAAGCGTTACGTGGCGCTGAGTGGCGGAAAAACAGCAATGTGGCAGGTCTGCTCATCACTGATAATAAATAGCTCCTGCGTCCTCTCCGTCAGTTCAGTGATGTGGAATAAAAGAATTTTGACAGTCATTTCATCCCAGACAATGGATTGCATGTTTCCGAGCTACCTCGAATTCCAGGCAAATGGTTTGACCCTTTCAACCCCAAAATAAAAAACACAGCCATGTGTTTCTGATGAATGTTACGTTTATTCACACTTGAACCGCATCAAATTTTTTCATTTTCACCCCATAAGAAATTACAATAATGTGTTTATGTAGAATGCTAAATTAATTTGCATTCCAACAGTATCAAAGACATCTCAAGTGGGAAAAGATTAAAACGTTAAATCCTTCATTTCCAGTGTTTAACAACATCAGTTGGCTACGAAAGGCATTAGCCTTGGCACTTCCCAGACATGAACCCTAAAATATTATTGAAGAGAAAACTAATAGCTTTGCTGTGTGACTAGAAGATATTTATCTTCCAAATTGTTCTGAATTAGTGTCTACAATCACACCTCTGCTGTCTTGTACACTAACAGCAAACAGCCACGTCTTTCAAAAAGATTAACTGTATGCCCAAAGTGCATTAAAAAAGTTAATAAGCATGAATTACTACACTTGGTGAAATATGCTAACGTGAAATAAATTATGCTAATGTGTTGCCTAGCAGATGATGCATTTCTCCATAATTGCTTCTTGACCAGGCCTTGTGATGTTTTTCTCCCACAAGGTCCACCCATAGGAGCCTCATGATGTGAATTAACAAATAAGTAATAAGCATTTAACTTATGCAAAAGTAGGATATTTTGGGAAACAGTGTCTTGTCTATAATTGAATATTAGACAAATAAATGGATCGTCAACCGGATTTGGTTAAGTGGGTGGGACATAGTGAAACATTTGCATAAACCCTACAAGATCCCGCCAATTAGGTGCAGCATCTTAATTGATCAAAGCAGCATTTTAAAATACAAGAGCCTCAAAGAAGAAGAGATTCAATATAATACTGTAGTGCACAGACTGGATGCTATATTGCTCACATTTCATATGGAAAGTCAAAACATAAAGAACAGTTGATCATGTGATGCATGCTATTATATCCAACAGATAATGTGAGCCAATAATGGCAAAGGCGCTCATTCAATTTCGAAAACAGTCTAAACTTGGGGTCTTTCGCTACAGAAACCGATAATATTGCTCGCTACACAACCTACGATCAAATTAGCCGACTTCTGTCCGTATATTATTGACATCCATCCATGGATCACGGTCAAAGCCTATCTGAAGCAACAGACAACAGATTTCCACTTATGACGTCTACCATGAGAGATATCAATGATACCATACTGCATGGGGATCGTCATTCAATACTCATACAGACCAAAGGCAATTGTCATACGCCACCAAATTTCAAGCTATTACAAGCTTGCAGCGCTTTAACCAAAGCTAATCAAATCCGGATTAGCATCACCAATCCGTCCTAGATAGGCACAGGGTATCACCGAATAATCATGTTTTAAAAGCAAAACCAGATTATTCTAAATGGCAATCTTTTCAAGAGACATCCATTAGTTTATCAGACATAAAAATTGGTTGTGTCACATTATGACACACTCCATCCATTGTCTATTTCAAGGTAGATCCTGGATTTTAAGCCAGAATAACAGCGAAGAGATAGTGCTGTCTGGGGCATAATGATAAAACAGAAGTAGTCGAAAATGTCAGTAAGCCAAGTTTAAATCATGGCAAGTGGGACCAACTTATGCTCCCTAAGTGGTCACTGCTTGATAAAACGTACATTTTAAAACCTAAAACTAACAGCATATAATGCTAACAGAAAATAATGGCTCCCAAAACGACACTGTCAAAGAGGAGGGGCAAACCAATAGGCCTACATGGTCTTTCAGGCTGAATAGTTTAAAATTAGGCTGTGGCGCAAGGACAGAAGCTCAAAGTGACTCACTATTACTATTTGCTTCATAAAAAGTCATTAACTGACAGCATACCTATAAGTAGAAAGTACACTTCCTCATTGGTCTGTGTGTCCATTAATTCACATCTGTGTGATAGGCCTACTATTAAGTAAACATCTTTGGTGCAAACTCAATTTTGTTCAGTTTTTGATTGTTGTTGGCAACACGGACATACAAAAAACACTTTTTAGGAAAATTTCTGCTGTTGTTTGATAAATGTTTGCGATATTTCTCTTCATAATGTAAGCAAACTATTAAGCAAAAGTGTGTATTAGAATTGCAAAGGAAGTGGCATGTCAACCTCAACAGAACAGGTGTACAAAACAAAATATCTCAGATGAGCAACAAAAAAGAGAACATTTGTTCTGAGCTTAGCAACTGCATAAGATCTGAGTAAAATTGTGAAATTCATCAATGACGCCGCTGCAACCTTAGTCCACTGCAGAATGCAGATTATGACAATAAACCAAAAGACTGTTCTGCTATTCAATACGTGGAACAACAGAAGTCTTGGGAACAAATGAATTTTCATGGCCAATGTCTTCCAAGGTTGTTGTCAAGACATGACACCACACTGAAGTCAATAAAAAAGGGCACAATTTCTGAGTTCTTGAGTTCACTGAGGAAACTTACTACACCTGTGTTCGATCTCTTTGACAGCCACTCAAGAACTTGTGCCCTTTTTTTTTTATCAAATTGTAAATCTTCCTTCACAGAAATATGCATACAAAGTAGATTGAACAACTTGAAAGTTGAAACCTTTGAGGTTATTCTTGAAGTCCCTCACAATCATCTCAATTGTTGCGATCAGCAATGTTTAACCAGGAATTCAATGCTCTACTGGAAACAATGGTTGACAAATAACATCCAATGGTCAGTGTGGATTACTGCAAGTCAGTCCTTGCCTGCCGATGTTTTTAATGCGCCAGTTCCAGTCGGTCCTTAAAAATCTCATTGCCTGTATCGTCACTAATCTGTGAAAGTTCTCACTCGTTTTCAATGGCATGGTAGAGGTGCTACACTGGATTCCAAGGACAATAATAGCCTTGATAATAATTATAATCAGTGGCACAGTGCGACTCCAGATGGCATCAGATAGCCCTGTATACCTGTGTATTTCAGACTCTTGCCAGCCAGGATTACCCACGCTTCCAAAGATGATGAGGGCATTGGACCATCTTTTACAACTCTTCCACACAAATCTCAGGAACATTTTCGACCAATGTTCGATGAGCCCTTATGAGGCTGTCAAAAGATCTGCATAAAGCAGCATGGAAATAGTCAGATATATACATGCAGTCATTTAAACAACCACATCCTACGAATGTTACAACATAGCAGACAGACACAGCATAGATAACATTCACACTTGAGACCCCCCACCCACCTCCCAGCCTTGCCAGTCTTCTCAGAATTCTATCATAAACACAGCGCCCATGAATTACAGATGGTCATGCGACGACAATTGGATTTGTTGAACTGAGGAAGAAGGAGAAAGATCTGAGGAGCGTGATCATTAGGCAGATCACGGGTTGCATCACCTCGCCAAGACAGACTCCAATAATAATTGCCCGAAATTCCATCATCTTGATGTCGACGGACGTCCTGACAGTCAGGCAACGTCTGAACCAGCTTATGCCTCCTCCTCCTCCTACGCAGCAGCAGCAGCCAACACGAAGCAGCATGCATCATTATAAGTCACAGATCCAGAACTGGTCGCATGCCGCATGACATCTCCGATCTCCTCGAAAGATTCTGCACGGAAAGATCGTCTATAAGAGAGAATTAGTCTGTAGTCTACTACCATCTTGGGTCCAGGTGGCTTTTGCTGGCTTATAAGGAGAAATGAGCCAGCAAAGGCCACCTAACCCCCAAGATGGCAGTAGACTAGAGTTTTCATAGGTGCACTCTTCTCATACGAGCGATATTACTAGTTGCATGGTAAAGTCACAGACGCTAACGTAGCGGATATAAGCTGCACACGCTATGTAATAACATAATTAATCAGATTTCATCTTTGTCTGCCTAATTGTCCCGACTCTCCAGACATAGTGCTCACCGTAGGTTTGTTTTCTTCCTGGCATTAGACTTCCAAAAGGCTTCCATGACACTTCACAGTGCAAAGAGTTCAGTGGCCTCACCACATCCAGCGTCTCGTTGGTCTACCTCGAGCCCTAGTTTATCATTCGAATACAAAATTCCACTAATCAACATAGTTTAAAGGAAACATTACCGGGACTTGTGAGGCGAGAATTCTTGATTAACGCAGACATTCATTGGCCTACATTAGAGAAAAGCAAATGCTACATGGACAAAGCAATCTTGGAGGCTAATGAGTGTAGGACCATTCCGGCGCTCTTTTGGTCCCGGTCTGTTTACTCTTCAGCATGCGTCAGACACACAAGAAGCGATGAAGCGCGCTATAATGGCATTAGGCAGCGTGTGGATGTTGAATTACTCTTCTCGACCAGATATATGGCAAGACATCACCGACGAATGGCCCTGCTAGTTGCTACATAGTGCGGTCTCTTGTACTGTATTTACGCTGACAGTACTGTACCAATACCATAAATCAAGGAATTTGGATTTATTCGAATGCAGAAGGGACACGATAAGCTGCTCTTCGCGGGTCACAGCTTTCTGAGGAAGAATTGCGTCTATAATTGGAAAAAACTAAAAAGCGGACAGAATATGGGGAATAAAACGGCAATGCACAATGTCATGTCATACACTTTGCGATAATTCACAGATGTTTCCAAAGGATATTTGAACAGCCAACAAAATTGCAGTAGGCAGCCACATTTCTAAAGCTTCTACCAACAGTTTAGGTATTATTTACAGACAAAATAACAACTGCTTGACAATCTTCAAGAAATTACTCGTACCAGCACACTTAATATTTTTCTTATTTCAATTCAGCAATTATTTCATGTAAATTCTTCTTTAAAATAAAGTAAAAATAATTAATTACAGCTACTCTTAATTTGTGTGCTGATATTATACACAAATTGCATCTATATTTTGTCCTAAATTATTTGTAAGACACGTTGAAGTGTAACTTTTGTTAAATGTAACTTTCAGTCATTATTTCGAGATAGAAACAGCTGCTTGATAATCTTTCAGGCATTACGGCTATAATAGATAACTTCACAGATAACACCGGTTAAAACATATTCAAATATGCTAACTGAGCACTCCAGGCCTTTTTTAACATGCAGTTGTACACAAAATGTGCAGTTCTAAAAGGATTTGTACAGTTGTAGAAGCACTTCTGTACAGTTAAAACTAGGGGGAAAAGGTCGTCATCCTCCGATTGGAAGTAATTTACCATGTAGGATGGCAAAGAAAAGAATGGGTTGTGCAGTTCTAAAAATTCCTTTAAAACAGTCCCTTAAACTGACAAACTGCAATTGAACAGGGTTATTTAAGATAAGAGAAAAGAAATCATGTGTAGTTTACTTCAAGAGCTAATCTCAGAAAAATTCATACTATATGCTATGCTCTATGGAAGAAAGATTAAGCGCACACTCTACAATGTCAGATGCACAATAATTTGTCGGAAAACACACGAATACCAGTGAGAATAGAGAAAACAGAAGAAAACAAACAGAAACTACAGAGAAACAACAAATGTTCCACTGTTCGCTTTATCATATAAATGCAAACTTCACTATATTCCAAAGCATTTTTTCACATAAACCAAATCTACTTTAGCCCATTAAACAATTCCTATGAGTTAAACTAAGCTAATGTAAACTAAACTGTCTAAGTAGAGAGCTTGAAGGGTGATGTATAAATTTTGACTATAGATTGATTGATCATGCAGGCCTACTTTAGTACAGAGGAGCAGAACCATGAGAATTTCAAAGCCCCGTGCTTAGACTGCAAACTGTTGGGCTAATGGTTCCTGTCACTTCTGTGATATAAACGCATATAAATAAGTCTGTTATTGTTGAAGGGTGAGATTTCTAGCCAATCATACTCTGAAGGAAAACAATGAACTGCTTCTGATCAGATATAAGAAGGAACACCACGAGTGGAACCCGAACTGTGTTCCATGACACCAACATGAAGGAACCGTTCACTGATTTATATGCCAGGCAACACGGATTTCTTGCACATGTGGACTAAAGTTTAATATGATGGCTAGTGAATTATCTCTGTGCTTAGGGACATACTCAAATAAGAGCAAATGACACATGATACATGCCAAGCAACGTATCAGAAATTACCACCCTTAATAGCATGATTATCAGTAATGTATTGCACCGTATTTATAAATTTATAAAGCGCCTCTCGCAGTGCATACTAATCAGAGGCACTCCCAGCGCGAGAAACCCAGAGAAAAGAAAGTAGTTTGAAACAGTGAAAGATGTGATTTGGGTACAGGTCTATTAATAATGAAGAACGCGTCAATGAAGCAAGCTGATTCCTAAGATCAGGACCAGTCAGTATCGATAATGAACAAACTAGTCATGAAAGGAGTATTAGTATTTTAATTTATCTGTAAATGTCTCTACATTATTGAATGTCCAGTTAGGCTGACAATGACTATGTGCATAGCTGATCTTTAGAAAGACGCGCAGCCGAGCAAGCGGCAAGATGGTCGCTGGAAGCTAGTGAACACTGAACACGCATTCATTGCTTTCAACAGGTAGAGCTCGCCTGGAATCAGTATCCCTATAAAGCATTCATCTTCAAAGTGCATTAAGGCATAAAGCCCTGTTTTATGTCATCAGCTGGCCTCAACGGAAACACGGGCCAGCCCCGCTATTATTCTGCGCAGGCTTCGACTTTCCATGAATGGCCCGCATCCAGCGCCGCCGCGCTACATGGAGTCATTATTACTGCTACGGTGTCTCAATAAGCTCATGATGACCTGGGTCCTTTTCCATGGTCGTATACGCTTGCCATCAATTCTGTTTTGCTTCATCAAGAGCACAGTCCTAAAACCATCAATGAGTACGAGTCATCTTGGTACACCAGCAGTAACTAGTATGCAGGTCCTAACAGTAAAACCTACCCTCACTCAAAACAAATACACACATACAAACACACAAACACGTACACCCACTCACAGAAATCGACACATGCACCCAAGCATAGTTCTCATAAATATCCTGTCTGCACAAACAAACAAACAGAAGCAACAATATCAAAGCATGCAAGAAAACATACATGGACCGCATGCACACAAACACACCTACACATTGATATATGTGCTGCATGGTCAAAGGTACAGGGCAATTGTACCATAAAAAGGAGCAGCATCTGAAGTTAAAGTCAATAATTCCTTGCAACGAGAATTCATGTTCTGTAGTAAATCACCTGTAAGTCCGGACTTTGATGGAACAACCCCTATATAAGTCAGTCAGTCTATCTGTATGTCCCTACATCTGTCTGTCTGACAATTTCTCCACACATATGCTGTTCCATGATAAGTGGCCTACAATACACTAAAGCAGACATATACACACTCGTGGGCGCGCCCACACACTCACACCCACACACACACGCGCGTGCACACACACACATAGGTGTTGCAAGCAAGACCAGAGTTCAAATAACAACTCAAGACATGCTGCAAGACAATGGCTGCATGGTCCAAGAACAAGAACAAGATAGACACCCAAACCACAATATCAAAACCAGGACTGAGCATACAAGACCAACACCAAGGCAATAAACCAGTGTATCGCAAACAGTGTGCCGCAGCACACTAGTGTGACGTGCCAGATTTCTTCAAAGTGTCGTTAGAGTAAGCCAATAAGATCTCTTATTACCAGAATTTATATACGTTGACATGACCCTGGTATGACTATAAAAAATGGTATGTACCACCCAGTCAAACAATCCTGACATGTAACATTTTAGCAAATACATTAATTAATTCTTAAATAAACAATTAAACATCATATATGTATCGCCAAGAGTACTTTAAAATGTGGCTCAAAGTCACCCCAAAATTTCTGCTTATATTTTTAAGTTACTTTTTGGTGACATAGCAGAACAAGTGGTGCACCATACACATGCCATTATAATGTACATTGAAATTGTTATTACCGTCCCGACCCCACTGCATTAGTTTTATGATATTTGTTACAGAAAATAAGTTTGCACATCTTAAAATTTTAATTTTTGTAGGCTTTCAAACATTTTGGCAAAAATGTAAAAAAAACTGTACAATGGAAAACACAAATTCCATCAAAATGTTCCATATATGTTTATTGATTGTTATTCATAAAAGCACATCAAAACCACATGATAACCAGGGAAGGTCACAAGTTCACAAGCTAATTTTTTTTAAAATTTGGTCAAAGTTCGTTTCATCGTCCTCAAAGGAATATCATTTATTACACATGATCACACCTGTATATGCATTTGTGTTCGAGACTCACTGGTTAATGAAAAATAATGGGACACATTATGTTCGGTAATCAACACTAAATGAAAAAATACAGATTGCAGCACAAATAGTAATTAGGTATAATTATACGCATGCATTATTACTGCATCAACCTATCCTGAGCACATACCTGGCATATATGGTAAACAACAGCCATTTGTAGAACACAATCGAATGATTTGGTTTTAGCAAGTCTTTAAATCAGAGACTGCAAAAAAGCGGCCCACGGCCATTTATGGCTTGCTGAAAATGTTTTCTTGCCTAAAGACTACACAATTTTCAAATAAAAGTTATTTGACGTTTATGACTGATGATGAAGATAAAGCAATTAAGATATTGCATGCTTAATAGGAGTGTTTCGTATGCTCAAAAATGTAAAAATTTAATATTTAATACCACATTTCCATATTCTCAGTTTTTTCTCATGTACACACACATGGTCATTCTGGTCTGTAATTTGCTGGAAAACTGCCACTGGTGCACAATTAAAATGATAAACACCCCATCTTTAAATTATCACTGGAGTCAGGGTATCAAAATGCAAAAAAGCTTACTATATCGTTCCTAGAGATAGGAATGCTTGTTTGTAAAATTTGACAGATACTTAATAGATGAGTCAAATGTCTACAATACACAGAATAAAATTAAAAGGCACGTATTTTAACAATACTGGTAGTTTATTGAAAACGCAATCAACTGGCAAGTATTGACTACTGTAAATCCACAAAACATGGATCAAAAATCAATCCACATAGCATGTGATAGCATGCAAATTTCACGAGTGGCTAAAAGATAGCAAACTTTCTGGCTGCTAATTTTTTCAGTACAACGCATGGAATTTACTGACACCACATTTACAATTTAATTCAATACCTTTTTTGTTTATAGTCAATGCATGAGCGATAAAATTATTAGTAGTCTATTCTGGTACCTAATTTACACATTATCAACTTCTCCAAAATGCAAATTGTCTGGTGCAGAAGTAACTCCAATGGCCGTGAACAATTGTGAATCTACAGTACTGGAGTTAACATTCACCTTAATATCCACATGCCACTAAGCTATCAGCCATGACATTCACATTACTTCATGTTTCAAACATACAATAAATCTTACACTGGTCCCACAGAAAAACTAACTGCACGTGGCAAGTACATCAAACTCAAACTGAAACTCGCACCCAGTTTATTTAAAAGTGCTCTTCACTGATGTCCCAGTGGCCTTCCAGGCATGTATTGTGTGCCATCATTCATGCGCTCATGATTTATTAAGGCAATGTTGATAAGCCCGCAAACTATTAACTTAACAGAGGTAATTGCAGTATTGATTAATTGTGCCATACAAGAACTGCAGCTATCTGCTAAATATTGCTTTTCAGCATCATCTCCTTTTATGTATGGCCTCGTTAATACCTTGTATCACAAAAGCATGTCCTCCTATGATGTTGACATTAAAGAGTCGACATTGTAGTTTGTAAGCCACTAGAAGAATCTTTAACATTTAACTAGAGCTATCCACCCACCACCCCAGTGTTCACATAGCTTGTCAAGTGAATTGATATTGCAAACCAAAAACGAAACCAAGCATTGCAGAAGCTTAGCTCGTAGACGACACCGAGGAAAAATTCCAAAGAAAATGTCCAAATATCCTGTCTTTTGCAATATTTTGTTCACTTTTGTCTCCCTTTTCAGCCAAAAATGAGTTTTGTTTAATGATCAATTTCCAAACAGATCTTCAGAAGTTCAGTGAATATAATAAGCCGACTGGCGTCAAGTGTCAATTCCTAAGTCAATATTTATTGATGGATTGATTGATTTGATTGAAACTGTTTATTGATACCACCACACAGCGTACAAATCAAATGATGACAGTTATGCCTATAGCATATGGAGTGCTGGCATCACCAAAGGGCAATCCAAACGGACAAAAATCTCGCTAGAGCCTGGACTGGTATCCGGTCAAAACCACAACGTTCAAAACTGTGTGCACAAAAAAATCATGTCATTCATTGCCGCACGCGTTCATTGTGTCGACGACCAAAACCTCCCTCGTCAGCGCTTCAATTGAAGTTCATTATCCTGGCACATGCTCGCAGGTAAAAAAAATCCTTTGAACATTACCTTTCGAGGCTACTATTATCAAAATCACTGAATCGTTATCTCAAAATATTTTGTTGAACACTTTCAAGTCTAGTTTCATTCACCAATGTTGAACTTTAAGCACAATTTATAAAAACAGTGCTGCACATTCAACTAAATGACGATAATAAAAGTAAATAGATAACTATTCCTTTTTTATATCTTTTCTATCTTTCACCCAATACAGAATTTCACTAGGATCCATTACAGTCAAGGCTTTGATCTTCGCGACATAATGAACATGCTCGGCAATGATTGGCACGGTTCTGTGAGTGCAGTTTTGAACGTCACGGTTTTGTGCGTGCGGTTTTGATGGTCAATCCCCTGGATTACCCTCTCACATGCCCATCTTCAGGCAGCCAGTTCAATACTAGACAACATACCACTTCATGATCATTTCATTATCATCAGGGATCATGTCATAACATAACACCTTCATGATCAATTCAATATCATCAGGGATCATGTTATAACATAGGTCATGTTATAACATAACACCTTCAATCCTCATGATCGTTTCAAACATCACTTCAGCTTGAAAAATACAGATGAGATATATATGTTATGCAAATCATATGCACAACATACAACTTCATGATCCTGTCAAAAATCATCTCAAATCAACATACAACTTCTAGATGATATATAAAACAAAAATTATTTCCAACCATATTATGCAGATAAACAAAAAAGTGCAGTGCAAGGTGAACACCATAAACCACACAATTTACATCTGTGAGGTCTAAGTTTAATATTTTAACAGTGAGCTGCATCGATATCACAGTTACACAGCACACTCTCATTAAATATTGCAGTGCTAACCCAATGCTTCCTTTTTCCATCACAACAATATTCTTCGCTAAAATAGGTTCATCTGTCACAAAGTAAAAGAATTGTTTTGCAAAAACTTCATCACAAGCGTCATTGTCTCCTCACGCGACAAAGGTTCTGAAAAGTCAGAAATTATTGAGCCAATTATTTCACATATGACAAATCTAGCACGACCTTTTGTGTTTCACGAGATGTAGCCTACGCAGTGCAACAGTTGGCGCCATGTCCAGAGTTTCTGATCATCTGTGTCATGCTAAGGATGAGGAACGACGATAGCTGATTCTGTCCACAACGCATGGCTAATTCATCGTCAAGCACCCTCTTGCAAGTGCTATAAGATGTGTCACCATCATGATATCTATTTAGGCACCCTGTCTGTGCAGGGACAGGAATTCGCCAGTCACATGAGTTGATTGGTTCTAGGACCTCTCTGTGATTGATGATCAACAACACTGTCTTGACAGCAAGATCTGGCCTACATGTTGAATGATTCAACATGACACTAAGGTCTCTCTGTCACTTAAAGTTAAAACCATCGAAAAAACACAAGATTCCGAGTAAATCCAAGAAATAACTATGAAATCTACATGATAAGTCTGAAAGTTTGTCATTCTGTGTGTATGTATGTCTGTCCCCAAGAAAGGCTCTGAAACGGAGCGCTCTGTCGATAGGAAAAATTTAGCAAAACCTTCTAATTCAAATTTGTAGGTCAGTGTAGCTATTTTCAGCACCCAATTTCCTTTAAATCCCGAGATACAAACATTTAAAATTTCGATGCCGTAGTTAATGCAGAAATTACCATGCCATAAATCGTATTTCCGCCAGATCTTGATCTTCATCGTTATATGAAAACGACACTAATGGTTTTGACGTCATTTTTTACGTAATTTCTAGAAATTATTTTTTGTCAAAGGCAGAGCTAAACACGCAAATTAAGCTGTTTCACAATAGCAATAAAACACTGATGGTAGGAATGGATGATTGCAAGTTAGGAAAAGTAATGACAATAATTATAATAGATAATTAATATCGTATCATTAATATATATATCGTATCTGGACATTCATTCTAGCACTATGAAATATTCAGAGGCGCTCTTGGTGCAAAATTGCTGGTAAAAGAGAAATGTCTTCAGGCAATGAGTAGACTAAGATGAAACCACAGACATAAGCTTAACCTGCAGAAGAGGTCCTGGGCATGACGGCGAGACAGACTCAGACAGAGAGTGGCGTCGGACTCCTACGGGCACTGAGCCTAAGGATATTGATGATGATGATGCAGAAGAGGGGAAGGTCATTCCACACGGAGGGGCATCCTGTGAGAGGGTTGGACACGAAGAGGTGCAACAGAGTAGAGAGGAAAGGAGGGGGTGGGAATGAAGGGAATAGAATGGAGGGGAAGGGGGGTGATGGTGGAACTGGAGGGGATGAGAGTGGAGGGGAAGGTCCTGGGCATGACGTTATGGTCCTGGGCATGACGTTAAACTGCATCCATCCTCTGCCACAGGGAACCAACAACGTCCCTGTGCCGGTCCTAAGCCCGGACAAAATGAGGAAGGTTTGCCAGATGGGTGGCGATACACTGGCAGTAAAAGACAAAGACGATTGAAATCCGCAAAAACCATGACACAAGTGTCATAGCAACCCAGATGCCTCAAGGTGTCATGATGTGGAGCAGACATGCACAGGCCGGTCAGGACAGACCCGTGGAGAGAGTCGGAGGAGAGAGCATGGGACACATACGGGCTTTGACCCAAGTTGTCCTTCATGCCTCTCTCCCCCAATATTCTCTTCATTCAGACAAGGTGGTCTAGCTGCTCCAAGATGTTAATGGTATGGAGCAGACCTGCTGACCGGACCGGTGAGAAGCTGGGCAACATGACGCGAGACAGACTCAGACAGAGAGTGGCGTCGGACTCCTACGGGCACTGAGCCTAAGGATATTGATGATGATGATGCAGAAGAGGGGAAGGTCATTCCACACGGAGGGGCATCCTGTGAGAGGGTTGGACACGAAGAGGTGCAACAGAGTAGAGAGGAAAGGAGGGGGTGGGAATGAAGGGAATAGAATGGAGGGGAAGGGGGGTGATGGTGGAACTGGAGGGGATGAGAGTGGAGGGGAAGGTAGTGCAGGAGCAGCGAATGGAGAGTAGGGGAGAGGAGAATAGAGAAAATGGAAGTGGTGGGGCTAGAAGAGGGCAGGGTGGGGTTAGGTGGGACGAAAAGCCCGGGTACCAAAACCGGTGGGGGTTGTGTGGGGCAGGGTGGTGGTTGGGGAGGGTGGAGACAAGGTGGGGGAAGGGCAATGCGGGGTGGGGTGGGTGGAGTTGGGTGGGACAAAAATTACAAACTTACAGGCCAATGCTGAGTACCCCAAAGGGATGGGCTGGGTGGGTGCAGTCGCCCTGCAGGGGCAGGTGGGGTTGATGCCCCACAAAGGTGGATCTGGGTGGGGTGGGATTGGTGCAGAGTCGAGTGGGGTAGGGAGGGGCGGGAAAGAGGGTTGGGTGGAGCGAAAAACCAAAATTTCCCAGGCAACGTTGGGAACCCCTGCTTGTTCATTATAAGTCTGAGCCTGCAAGAAATAGAATTCAGCAAATTCCACAAACGGCAAACTAATCTATCAAAATAAAACAATAGAGAGAAGCAAAAAACCATCAGATTGCTGGCAGACAAGAGCAGAAACCAAAGGGGCCTGCAAAAATGTACACAATGGAGAGGGGATGGAATGTTGGGTAACAATGATAAGGGTAGTGGCAAAGACGGTTTTGGGAAGGGCATGCAATGACAAGTCATGTGGTGTTGGAAGGCAGCCATTAAACAAATCAGTGAACAAATTAATGTGATGTTGAGTCATCAGGTTGTTCACAGAGCTTGTCTTGACTAAAGTCAACTACAGTACTCATCTATAATAAGGGGTCATTGCATAATTACGTAACGCTCGAGGGTGGGTGGGTGGGGTCATTGATAACGTTACGAAACGTTACTTGGGTGGGTGGGTGGGAGTGGCTGAACGTTACGTAACGCCTCGAAAAAAATTTATCAATGAATATTAAATTTCCATCGAATGGCACTTCAGACATGACGTGATCAAAGTTCAAACTTCTTGACATTGATTTAAAACGTAGCCGAAGTAGGTCTATATATCTGAAGAAGATACGGCAGCAGACACCAGTTACATGCCAGGTCAACATTTATCTATTCACCCGTTTGTGCAAACCGGAAACCGCTGTTTGGATCTGTGATAGCTTTACCAACGGATCAGCGTGGCAGGCCTAATTCCCCTTGGATTCCTAACATCTAAGAACCACTCTGAAGCATATTTCACGAATCTCAAACATTTAAAATTGATGCTCAGCAAAACTGAACAATATTTCTATTCATAATTATCGAAGTGCCCAGACTAAGCAAATAATTAGGCTAGCTCATGTTAATTTTGATTAATTATTAATGAGCCATTTAGTCCGTGAAACTTTTCAGCAGTGTGTAAAATTTTACACTTGATGCATTTCAAACATGACTGTCATTTATATAAATAAAACATTCTGTATTATTGTAGGCCTAGCGTACTGTCAAATTAGCCTCTAAGCTCAATTCACATAGACCTACATAGGCTATATTAAATTCACTACGAAAATATGTAATAATTACCCGCGCACATAAGCCAATAATTGACCTAAATCTCAACCGAGTTTTCGTAAAAATCGTTACGTAACGCTGGGGAGGGTGGGTGGGTGGGTCAAGGGAAACGTTACGAAGCGTTACTAGACCTGGGAGTCGACCCCAATAAGTCGACCCCAGTCGACTTGGTCATCCCAAGTCGGGTCGGGTCGTTTCTGCTCACCGCAACTGACCCCAAGTCGAATTTTGCAGAGAGAAGTCACTTGAAGTTGTTTTTATCGCAAGTCGACTTAAACCGACTTGAGACACAAACATGGTTAAATTTGTCACTTCAAACCAATGACCGTGACACCATTTAAACAGCTTTTGTTCCAAAGTGTGTTTACAAGAATGATGATTGAGGACTTACCGGTAGCTATACACAGAGACTTACTGATTATTTTACCGGTAGGCTATTGTGCAGACCATGGGCGCCGACTCTGCGAGGCCCGTGAGTGCTCAGCACCACCAGAAATTGGCCATGCGAGGCCCGCCCTATGCTGGGCACCACCAGAAATCAGCCACAAGATGTGCTTTTTATGATATTATTTCTCTGTTGGCGTTGCTTAGCTATAAAAATCATTGCGTTTTTTTTACATATTTTCTTTTATCTCAGTTTTTTGTGAGATGTCTTGTGCAGTCTACCTTATTATTACTCCAGTTTTACTCCGTCCGGTAGTCTGAACTCCATACGAATACGAGGAAAATCTCAAAATCTCGCTCATTCGATCCACTTCAGTCATTTTTTTATTACGGACGAAGGCGACGACTTGAATGACTGTTTCTTTTTATTGTAGGCCTACATGCTGGGTTATATAATGATCATCACTGCGCGAAAATCACCTTACAGCATCACAAAAGCTGGATACTGTTTTGTCTGCGTTAATTAACAAATCAGCCTTGACTAAATTGTCTGCGAAAACTATTTGAAAAACTGTCTTCCACAATGTTAATATTGGCTCACTAAAATTAATAGTGGCTAATGTAGACAGAAATTTTTGATTTCTTGTGCAAAATTTGAGTCTGTTCAGTGTTGACCTAATTAGGGGAGAGTGCTCCAAGATGCCCATGCTAACGAAGATTGTGCTTTTCCTCTGTGTGGATTCCAAGAAAAGTACATGCCAAGAGTTATAAATTTTTTAAGCAATTGGGAAGAACATTTATTGAGATGTTAAATCATATCTTTAAAAATGAAATAATGGGAAATTTTGATGAGATAGCTCGAAATGTCACTATTTCATGTTGTGCGGAAATTTTTAGACAACGGAAAGGATGCTTTTCAAGTCTCAAACCACGACAATTTCGTTAAAATGACAGCCTAAGATGCTGCCATCGCAGTGTACGTGGCAAGAAAAAAAATCGAAAATGGTTAGGAGCACATGCATCCCCTCCCCAAGCCCCTTCGGCCCTTCCCCGCTCGGCGATCGTCCTTTGACCGCGAGTTCGTGCCCTAAAACCATGAGCAAGTCTCCGCCTATGAACAGGGGTCATTTCACTCACTCTCCTATAAAAAAGGCTCAACAAATTTTTCCGCGCTCACGCGCGGATTTATTTCACATTTGTTTGGGCACCCACACTCTTCGGGTCAACTCGGCGCCTAGGGTGCAGACTGCCGTCTGCCTATCTTCATTATTTTGTTATTTTATACTAAAAAGTCACGCTTCGGCATGCGCTTAATTAATGGTGAAACAAAATGTTACTAAAATATTAGCAATTTAGCACGTGTGCTTATCAAGCAAATCAGTGAACTTCTAGTTGTCAGTGCATTCGGCGCAAAGAAAGCTGGATCTACAAGGCCTAGGCTATAATAAATCGATAGTTTGGCGCTACTTTGGTACGCTGCATCTGCATTTGTCTGCAGACGGAAAAACTATTGTAGGGCCAATTGGACAATGAAAGACTTTACTGTCAGTGAGTAGGCCTTGTAGCTGTAGTAGCCTACCGTAGGATGATGCGCTTGCAATGCTATTAATTGCTAAGTTGCGGAATGATGTTAGTGGCCGAATAATTATGAAAACAGAATTAGACCTACAAATTAGGCCTATCATATCACGCCATTCATTCAGTGCAACCAGTCCGCGGTCCACCATTTTATCTTAGACCTTGCGCGATGTACACATTAATTTAATATTAGTATTAATAATAAATATAGTGATAATATTGAGTGTAATCTGAATAATCACAGACAATGGACGAGCTAAATTCATAAGCTAATTTGCCGTCGCATTGTCTAGGCTACGAGATGGCCCAAAGCATCACCAAATTATTCAAACTGAAACACAAAATAATAGCCTGAAATTGGCTTATTAACACTTTAACAAATTCATGCATCAATTAAGTGTTGAGGCCTCATTACTCATTGGTAAGCCTAAATGAAATTAATACTTGCAGGAAGAATTGGCTTGACTTCTTGCATTAGAAGCCGTACATATACCTGGGCTAATGGCTATTACCATGTCAGAAGTCGACTTCAAGTCGGAAGTCGGTTGTTTTTCTGCCAAGTCGGGTCAAGTCGTTTTGGCGCCGAGAAGTCGACTTCAAGTCGACCTCAAGTCACTTTCGGGTCAAGTGGGGTCAGATTAGCTGACCAAAGTCACTCCCAGGTCTAAGCGTTACAGGGTGGGTGGGTGGGTCAAAAACGGTCATTTTTGGCGTTACGTAATTATGCAATGACCCCTAACTATATTATTATTCAAGATTAAATAATAAACTTTTATTAAATCGAGAAAAGACAATTTGTCTAGAAAAAGAGATGAGCTTCTAAAGGCAACATTACTAGAAACTGGAAATCAAAATGCTTCTGCTTCAGGCGCAAGTCTCTCATATATGTCATGGTTTTGATAACATCCATCCATAATGGAACAGATCAAAATTGACGACAATTATTGTTCTATGCATCAGCACTGAAAAAAGTAACGGTGGAATCTCCATTGTATGTGATGATAGTGAAAAGACAGTTTTATCAAAATTAGTGTCAGTTATTACCAGCATATTACCCTCTGCCCCTAACGGTGAATTAAATCAATATGCTTGACCAGTTTTATTTCAGCACATATAAATACACCAACATTAGGTTAAGCCAATCTGTAAGTGATGGGCAAAATACTTCACTTAAGCGTTATGAAAATCCTTTTCTAAAGTATTTTTAAATACTTTTACAAAATACCTTCAAAAGCAACTTTAAAATATTGCTGAGAATTGTATTTTAAAAATACTCCTGAAATAGCTTTTGAAGAATGCTTCTTAGAAAGCAAAATTTTGAACTTTTTGTGCTACTTGCATATAAGACGTAAGTGCACGTGACAGTGACAGCATAGTTTCTTGCGACTTATTTCTATTAGGCCCTACTTCAACCATAAAAATTAAAAGCATTGGAAAATGGGAGTAAATTTAATAACTATACAGTATACATGATGAATCCTAAAAAACCATGTCCCTTCACAATATAACATGTAATTCATGTAAATGGCCATCAATTTAATGATATGTGAGCAAAATGACACCTGATTACCTAGTCAAAAGATATATAAGTTATTTCTGATAAAGAGCTGAATTTGCCGAAACTATGTAATGAAGTCACAACAACCATGCCAAAATGGTGCTATCAAAGATGATAAACATCGCAATATTTTAAAGAAAGAATAAAAATTATCTTTGTTGCAATACTTCGCTAACAAAACATTAATAAATACCTGATAAATTTTAAACCTGAAAACAGATTTTAAACTGATACAGAGCCATCGTCAGGTCTTGCTAGTCGATAGGTATCATGCAGTTAGATCAGTTACATACCAGCTCATGTTTAGTAGGGTTAAAGTAATCATGGCGCAAGTGCAGTGAGTAGTGAAAGGGTTTTCAGCATAGGCCTATAGTGTGAAAGTCAGCTTCTTCAGACATTTATGTTTATATTGTACTGCATATCTTCATACCGACGCTGCTAGAGGGACGTATGGAGGGGAAGCCAACGAGAGGCAGAAGAAGATTAAATATGCTGAGCGATCTCGATAACGGAGATGCATATGGTCGCGCCAAGAAGGCGCAGGACAGAGCGGGATGGCGGAGGTTGGAGGGGATCACGAGGGTGTCCATGTCACAAACCTGCTCAACGGCAGAAGACTGAAGAAGAGTACTGCATATAAATTGTATAAGGTTTTGACTTGTTCAGGTATATCTGTTTCACAAGCTAGAGATTTTTTCGGTAGCTCGAAGGGTTGTACAAATGTTTCATGTTTAAATCATGTTCTTTGAAGTGTAGGGAATGAGATGAGGTAAAGAGAGAGTCAATTGCAGAATGAGGATCGGATGGGGTAATAACAGGGGGTCAATGACACTATAGATTCGTGTGTCCTGTAGTTGAAAGCCTCTGTAATTTCTACCTTTATTCAGATGCACTGGGGAATGTAGATGATGCTACTATCTGACTATATCGACTGGATCATTTCTGAAGCAGAGAAAGATTTTCGTTAATTTTGAAACAAATCTCTCTTGCACATGCAACTGCTGGTTTTAACATGACAAAGTCGAGGTACGTAAACATATACATGTAGCTCCAACTTAGAAACATTTCAATTGTTGTCTCAAGATGGCACTCTTGTTCATATCTACATATACACTGTGAGCCATAAAAAACCGTGCCAATTTATTTTTAGCTATATCTCGGTCGATATTTTAACAATTTTATATCTTTTTGTGTCGTTTGAAAGAAAAATTAAATCTCTACGATTTACTTATTTACTTGCGCGATGACGTCATATCCGTTTCGCAGCATAATGTAAATAAAGTTGATGGTTGAAAATTTGAGTTAAAATTTTAAAATGTTGAGCTTTGATGATAAAATTTTAATTAAAAATCTGCGGGAATGCAAAAATTATTCTTCTAGACGATTAATTAAGGAGTTTCCGAACAAGAATTTGATAAGAAAAACATTAGATGACTTTTTGCGAAAGTTGAGAACTACCGGTTCAGTTGAACGCGCTGCGGGAAGTGGTCGGCCAAAATCGTCGCGAACTGAAGATAATATCGCCGCTGTCAATGAATTGGTTCAGAGCCAGGAAGACAAGCCTAAAACATATCTTTCAACCAGACAAATCGCGAGAGAGCTGAATCTTACACAAACGACGGTCAGACGCATTATTCATAACGATTTGGAACGGAAATGCTTATGGAACAGCGCGTGTACCAAAAGCGCATTCAGAACACTGATGAACTTCGGCAGTGTCTCGTATCCGTCTGGAACGATCTGGAACAACATCTTATTGACACTGCAATTGATCAGTGGCGACGTCGCTTGGCAAAATGTGTACGTGAAAAAGGAAGTCCTTTTGAACACAAACTTTAAACAAATAAAGGCACTGAAAAATTGTTTGCATTTAAGTAGTAAAAATGCAGCATTGATCGATTCTCACGTGTTTTTTTAGTGTCTTCAGTTTCGCAAGACAAGTTTAACATGCATGTAGGATGAAATCGATAATGTTTATTTCTGCTCTTTAGAGTATTGATTCCTGTTTAAAATAATGCAAAAAGTGTAAAAATCGATAAAGAAATGACAGAGATATAGCTAAACATAAAGTGGCACGGTTTTTTATGGCTCACAGTGTATATAGACCATGTCTATATGGCAAGTTTCAACAATGCTGATTAACATACACGTATATAACTTCTGCATTATGAGAACAGTCAGGCTTTTGCACATTTTCATACATCAGTAATGCCGAAGAATTCCCCAAGTCAGCTGTATGGTTGAAGAGTGCAGGTTTAGGCTACAATGTTCGCCATTGCATGTCACCTCGAACCATATAAACTTCTTTTTCATCAAAAATAGCGACTACCACATTATCCTGCTGATAACATCGGCATGCTGCTAATAAAGATTTCCTGCTCTAAAAGTAATTAAAATATATCCACGAAGCAGCATATCTGACCCTTTTTAACTAGCACATCAATGTTACCAATTTGACCTGTTGGCGCAGAGTCGATTAAGTTGGACAGTCGAATCGGCAATTTTTACTCTCGGTATGACAAATGTGACCTATCAGACTAAAACCAGGCTTACGTTGCATCACGCACTTCCGAGATAATGGCCAAAACGTGTACAAACTCCATCCATTTTTTATTTTTTAGCATAACAGAAAGTGATAAATGAATACGTCTCTAACATACTAGAACTACAATGCATGAAAGAATTTAAATTTCTATGACATTCTAGATGATTTTCTAGCAATTACTGCTTTAATGATTCAATAACTTTCCCCAAAATTTGACATTTTCCCGCCATTAATAGCCATGCTCAGCTTAAAGCTAGCATAGCAAATGAGATATGATTCAAATACTAAAGTTCTTTCCAAACTATTATGCAGCCTGTTTATCTGTTTCAAATTTCATTCAATTCAGAACATGGCTGTAAAGGAATTGTACTTCTAAAAATTCTTCAAAGCTTTTAATGGATTTTTCTCAGAATTATAATTCGAGCTCCTGAACCATATTTCCCCTCATAAATATAAGCCTGTGTTATATTGAAGAAGACTTTTACTCTTTAAAACACTCTATAATACGACACTCCAACTGCAAAAATGGAGCTAAGCCTGGGTTTGGTCAGATGGGTGGGTAAAAAATGTAACGGTACACTAGTTTCATTAAGCTGCAAGCATATGCAAAAAATTGTTTGCAGACGATTCTGTATCTTTCAAATAACGTTAATGAGTTTTCAAATGTTGGTTTTTTAACGTGAGGCAAGCAAATCTTAAATTTCAAATTTCATTAATAGTTGTGAATAAGGGCAAAAATAGTTGAGGACAAATGTTCTGGTTTTCAGCAAACCCATGTATACAGTATACTCCCCCTTATACCAAATGTCAACCATGTGCTCTGTGGAATTGGCATTTGTGACTCTATGCTGGGAAAGCATAGATACCAGGTAATCATATCAGGATAGCCTTTTACGTACACAATCGCAGAGATTTTGAAATGCTGCTTACAAAGTTTAGCGTCGGCGTTATTTCAATAGGCAGCACTCGAAATAGAAAAGGTCAGTGCCAAATGCCAATGCAACTTTGTATGGCTGACCATTATGTGGACAGTTGCAATTGATTTCCCTTAAGGACTCTTGAAGTGAATGATTTAGATCAAATCAGAAACATTGAAGCAGTTACGGGTCTTCTAAAAATTACAATTGAATAACCCTCACCTCAGAAACAACATTTATTCAGATGTCTAAGAGTCCTGCCAGTCGCGTTATAATCTCGTTTTCATGCTTACAGCAGAAATTCACACGCATATAATATATAAATAAATACATTTGTAGATACATATCTAAAATATTTAGTAAGTATTACGTTCATGTGTACCCAGTACATGGGTATCGAACTTTCTGAGATCCCTCAAGTGTGCCTCAAAGATACTGCATACTATACATGTATTTACAAGTTCAGTAAATACTGTAAGCATATAATTTATTAGGCTATAGTGGGTTTTTTATTCAAATGAAATCAGTCTTTTTGCAAAAAAAGCAAATTAAAATGTTATCAATATTTCTGTGTTACAGTGGTTAAAATTATCTTTGAACCAGAGTTGGTGATAGTAGCAAAGGTCCTTTTTCCTTGTCTCAAAGAAAAGAGACCACCTTCTGGGCCTTCTGAACATCAACCACATCAGCTTCATCCTAGAATTACCGAAAAGCCTGCAGCAGGAGTTATCTATGATTTACTTAAACTTCTCATCCATACCAAAATACCTTGAAGATAGCTGCTCTCAGTGCTCTGGACTACATAATTGCTCTTATGTTACCTTATACATATAGACTTAGACAGATGTGAGTAAATATAGGCCCACTTAAAATATACATGTTTTAGATTATTATAGAGGTGTGAGTAGTGCCCATATTCCTGCCTATAAACTGCCTCTGTACTCATATAATATATATATATATATAATTATATTTTATATATATATAAAATTATACATAAATGTTTTATGTGCATGTGTGTAGTGTGTGGTATTCATATATATATATATATATATATAAGATATATATATATAATACATTATATTATATAGATAAGATTATATATGTAAGAACACAATATAAGAACACAGCAGGGAACCCAGATGGTGGTCCTCATAGGTAAATTGTCTCTAACATACTAAAACTACAATGTATGAAAGAATTTAAATTTCAATGACATTTTAAACTGGGTATATTTTCGCCATGCCAATTGGCTAAGTGCGGTGTTGGAGATTTACAAAAAAGGCAATTGCAAGATGGTACCAATCCATGCTAGCAATTCAGTACTTAAAGAAATGAACCAACAACTTTTTAAGGCAAAGGTCTTCTAGTCCTCTTAAAGATTTTTCCTTAACAGGTCAGTTATATGCAAGAAAAGCAGTGCTGGTACTAACTGCATATCTAAGAGCAACACTGTGGAGTGGCATAACTACGATCATGGCTACAACATGTTAAAAGCGATTAAATCAGAATAATAGACTGGTTGCAGTAAAGCTTGAGAGAGGACAGAAGCAAAGTAGGTACTTGTGGCATTTTCATTCTGGTCAGTCTGTTCTGTCATTCTGATATTCTGGACTTAATTAAGACTTGACTTTTTCATCTGGTTTAACTCTCATAGGCTGCCTCTCTTTCTCAGCATACTGACTCTCTCGGTAGTGACCTGACTACAGCCTGGTGCCATTGGATGACACCTTGCACATCAGACATTACTACACTATTATACATGGAAAGCCATGGGGAACAAATAGGATAATACAGGGTTATAAATAGGCGAATGTGGGCACCTTGATTAGACATTTATTTTGCCCACGTACCTTTTGT
Source organism: Lumbricus terrestris (assembly GCA_949752735.1). Taxonomy (NCBI): domain Eukaryota; kingdom Metazoa; phylum Annelida; class Clitellata; order Crassiclitellata; family Lumbricidae; genus Lumbricus; species Lumbricus terrestris. The sequence goes on from OX457039.1 coordinate 55,889,953, forward strand.
CACGACCCCTTAACACCTCTCACCACACCCCGCGATATGTACCCGTATGAAAATCGCCTAATTCAGATGACCCCTCCTCTATCTGCGGGCATAAAATAATATATGGACATTATATCCATCTTAGATGTCAGACTTTGCTATCTATCATTAATATAATATTACCTATAATTTATATGGTAAGCGAAATGAAGCAAATGTAGTCAGCTGATCAAACGAAATGCACAGCAGAAGAAGGAAACACCATGCAAGTCGAAAATGACTGTCTGCTTTAAACTATGCAAAGAAATCTTTCCACAGTCCCAGATAAAAGATAAAAGACAGTCCTGGTCATTTAACGAAACAGTTTCATTAGGAAATTGGGGTTTTAGCTGAAGTAGTCTGGTAGATTCATTGCTCTCATCGGAATATGATGGGCATTGGGTATTCTAGAAAGCCAGTGCCCTGTTTTTTATAATGTACAAGAAAACGTCATTCCCCAGTCAGTAATAAAAAGAGCATGCTGGAATTAACCTGAATAGAAAGAAGAACACGATGTACATGATGCTTCAATCCAAAAACAATTGCAAAAAAATATTTAACATAATTTTTTAACTATGGAATTTTACTAATTTTCATGTTATAACAATTGTTAAGTATATCTCTTCAATTCCTAGGCCCAAACACAACTTGCAATGAGGAAACAATCAAATCAATTGCATTTCGACAGAGGAATAAATTTGTGCTTCAACATATTTAATGTACACTGTTCCGTATGCAATTTTCTAACATAATGTTAACTTTCTTAATAGTATTATTCCAGTATTTGGCTCAGAAACTTTCAGTAACATGATGATAAAAGTCTCAAGATCTTAAACAATACTCTTTCAGTCGTGGTCTGTAAGTTGCTGAATTGTCAAGAAGCAATGTAGGTTTCTGAAAATTTGTCTGCAATGTGAAAATTAATCTGACTCAGAATTATATGAAAATATAGAAAAATATTTGGGTTAATGAGATAAAACATACAAAAAAATGAACCATTATTTTGAAACATACACTGGCTGACAATATTTTTCACCATTACTATCATTGCCTTCTTATCATTTTATTACTATACAATTACTGTTACTATAACTATTACCTTGAAATCTTTATTTGCTACTGTTGTTATAATTATAATTTTTTCCTAATTATTATTATGATAAAATCTAACCCTCTCTGAATTTCAAGCAACACTGGACTCCAGTGCTACCACCAACAAAAGCATGTACTCTGGAAATTGTGGAACATTTTGATCTTTTGTCGGTGGCTGCCCAGTTTGTAGCCTCACCTGCTCAAGTTGATGTTGCTGCCAGAAGTGATGCAGAAAAAGTGTCTGACACTGTCACATCCCAAGTGAGGCACGTTCCATATGACCACAGGATAAGTGTCTCACGCTATCTGGTCATTTGCTATTTCTCTAGTAAGGCACAATGGTGCCTTCTGAGAAGGAATGTTTGCTCTTCAAAATTAATATTATTGCTATTATTATGATTATTATTAAAACTATTATTATTATTATTATTATACTGCATTATTATTATTATTAGTCCTATTATTTGATTAACTTTAATATTATTACTATTATTATTATTATTATTTTAGCATTATTATTATTATTGATATTCGACAAATTCTGATTAGACAAAAGAGCTGCAGAAGGTCATTGCATCGAAATGCTGGATGGTTATTGATAAGCCTATAATAGATAGCAAGTTACTTTTAGAGTCTCTGGAAATTAGGAATAAAATCATCATAATTGTTATTACAATTATCATTATTATCATTAGTGGTATCATCATCATCATCATCATCGTCATCATCATCACAATCATCATCCTTACTACTATCATTATCATTATCATCGACTACTGGCCATGAAAAGTAAAAGTCAGGTCAATAGTCCTGAAAGTCAGTCCACTGAGATGAGATTCTGATGATTAAATATAAAACTTAACCTTCTTCGCCCAACTGTCTCCGTTTGCCATTCCACCGATTTCTCTGACTTCTAACCTCCACACCCTAAGCCAGACTCATTAAAGTGACAGCTGAACTCAATTAGATTCTCCATCTATTGCGCTCTAAAATTAATACACATCAATGATTTTACTACAGATAACTCAGAATTCTGCAACAAAAACTGACCCTGAGTCAACTACATGCTCGTGAATCAAATTAATATTAAATCTTCGCGAACCATAATTTAACGGTTAGGTTGCGCAAACCATAACGCAAAACTCTATGAACTGAAAGTCTCCTAACAGACCACACTGGGTCTACGGGTCTAAGGTGATAACTGAGGATTATTGGGAGATCGTCGTATACAGTACGTGCACTGAAAGTCATTGCCACCTTTGGCAGCACAGACATAAAACTTTGTCTTCCATATCAAAGGATTATATGGCTTCTATCACCATAAAGAAGACTATTACCTCGTCTTCTGTCAAGAAAAGCTCTGGTCATATTATAGACACTCTTAGAGAAGCAGGTCGTATCACAGGCATCTGTTCAAATTTGAAAAATGCATCGAATACTCAAAATTTCATTCAGCGCCAATCACACTCACTTTCTTGAACAATACTGGGATGAAAACAGCATAACGCTTCCTAGCAATAGCAATAACTGGAGAAAAGAAGAGGAGCAGGTGCGGCATACAGAGATGACTGTAGGTCATTTCGAGGAGCAGGTGGGGCACACGGTGCTTGAAACCAGACTCTGATATTCAGCATTGCAGATGTCAGCTATCAGCTTTTTACTCTTTTGTCAACTTGAACTGTCTGGTGAACATCCAACTCTTAACACTGTAAATACTCTCAGTCATCCTCCTCATTCTTCAGTGTAGTGCCTTATGCTTCAAAATGAAGAATTCTATGGCCGATGTTTATCTGCGATAGTCATATATCACATGATACTAAACAAAGTGAGAACGGAGGATGATATCATTTTGGATTTTTGTCAAGAACTGCAAAGCCAATCTGAATCCATCTGAGTGGCTACTACTATTATTATTATATTATTATTAATAAACAAATTTGTAATGCCTGGTCAATGGGCATGGGTTGTCCACAATTATTTCAAATCTGCTGTGGTTCTGTCAACTGTACAGCTCGTTTCAGTCAGAGCACTTTGTTATTTTATACTAAATATATACTTCAATTTATTTTGCTCTTACAATACATTGATATGATTAATTTATTTGATCCCTCAGAGTAAACATTTTCACTGGTCACTTTGTTTTTCTAGCTTTATTCCATCTCGTTGCTTCAGGTTTGTTCGCTTTGGTCTTCCATTCTGCACAGAGAATCCTCCTCCAATTATTTAGCATGTCCTAAACATGGTTCCAAATCCAGCATAAGCCTGTTGTCACCAACCAGTTTCACTGTGTATTCAAGTCAGTTCACACAGCAAAAACACTCGTGACTTTCTTCTATGCAATTACCCGTAGGCTCTGTCTTCTGACTTGCTGCATAGTCTGGATGGCCCATTAGAATGCTCTTGAGCATTCTGTGCTTTGCCATATACATTCTTATAGTATCTGTTGTTGAGTCAACACAACTGATTACATATGATTCTAGGCCTATTACACACTTCTGCCAGTGGAACACATATCCTGTTACTGCAGTGCAAATTCTTCTTTTTCCTTCTTATTTCTTATACTTCTTTTCATGTCAGCTCATCGCAAATATCAAATTGCATTAACACCAAGACGAATGCTATAATCTGTTCTATGGACATATGGAAAAGTCGCTGATCTAATTTTTTATGTTTCAGCTGCATTTGATACAGAAAGTCCAGACACAATTCTTCACTATCTCGAACACCGATTTGGGTTCTTGGGTGCTGCCCTTATCTGGTTCACATCTTACTTGTGTCCTCATGCTCAATCTGTCCACAATGAGAAATTGAACTAAACACCGGCCGGTACATGATGCTGTGTCCGTCCCACAGGGTTTTGTACTCCTCAGAACTCCTGTCCACCCTTTGTACCACTCTGCTAGGTGTTCTACTCTCTGACCATTCACTCAATTCCCATTTATACGATGATGGAAATCAGTTTTATTTTGACAACCCCACTTCTGCATCATCTGTGTACCATAACTACTCTCAGCTGTATTTATTTTTTATTTTTATCTAATTGTTTATTATTGTTCTTCCAGCAACCAATCGTTGATCTCCCAGCATCTTACAAGGATTATCTAGCACTTAAGGCCCTACCTAGCAGGATTTTTTCTCTTCAGGTGCGCCCATTGTTTTCCATGCACTGACTTTAATATTGATCATTTTCTTTTATCACATTTTTTGTTTTCAGCGGTTGAGAATTGTTCTGCATACGATTGTTTTGGGAACAATAAGAGAAAAAATATACAGTCATGGGTGACATTTTAAAAGCTTTTTTATTAACTCACCCACCCAAACCGAATTCCATCTTGCAGGCTCAAGCCTTAAGGCTTCAGCATGCTGCCCAAGTCTGACTGGTTTACTTCCGTTCATCTCCGCCAATCAGTTGTTACCTGCACTGAATCACCACACAACTTGGACATCAAGTCACATCATATTTCATTCCTTCAATAATTTTATGTCTTTCTTGCTACATGTTTATACCACCTGCAAATATGCTCATTCTCATAAAAAACACAATTAAACCAAACGTACTGGCACCTCGACATGTCTTGATTCCACAGCTAATGCATCAGCCTGAAAGTACGTCCAAATAAGGCGCATACATGACATGTATATCTGATTCCAGGAAATGGTTATTGACAAACAGGCAGGGTAACATTTAATAGCTAAGCACATAATTTCTCGGAAATAGTAAACTGCATGACAGCTCATTTAACACATGAAATCTTATGCAGCAAAAGAAATAAAATTGACATGTAAAAAATAATCCTCATACAAACATACCCCATCCCCCCGTATGCAACCAAACATTTACACAAAACCAGTAATGGAAACACTTTTTTAATGCTTTTTTAATGCAGCATTGGCAAAACTGATCTTAAATTTGTGAATGTAATCTACAGTGTCAAAGCTGATAGAAATAATAATAATAATCTTTTCTTTAATTGAGCGCCTGCAAAACGCACTGCGCTTTACATTTACAAGTTATGCAGTAATCTTAATTAAACTTAACTACTAACTGAACAGACAGCTTTGCAATTACAACGGCGCTAATAGCAGCCTACAAAGCATATCCGCCCAACGGATCTCGAACCTGCTACCTCTCGCACTCTTAGCCAGCGTGTTAACCATTACTCTACCGGGCCCCCCCAAATCCATCAACAATACAGAAGTAAACACATGTTGGGTGCGTGGGATAGCTGGACATTCATTGAAGCAAAAAACAACTGGCAAAATTAACAGGCTGAGAAGATTTTGGCCAAACTGTCACTGCACAAAGCCGTCACTATGATCTGGAATTGTATAACAGGATTCTTCATCACCATCTAATCCATCATATTCCTGTTTCAGTTTTCCCAAACTCCCATCAATTCTCATCCCAGCCAAACCACCTACCACACTTTTTTTATATAACTCTGGAACTGTCTATCCACTGACTTCCACAAATTTCTGATTCCTCCACAAGTACTGGCTCTCATCTAACATCACCTCCTTCAGGTCTCCATACATGTACATATCACTTATCAAGGTTTTCCACACAAAACTGAAGTCTCACCTCTTCAAATATTCCTAGTCCGCAATCACTGCTCTCTACTAGACATGAATACACGCAGGTGTCGTGATTCCGCACTTGATATCGAGTACAGCTCATGTACTGAGCCATCCTCCTCGAAAAGTCGTCCATTCCATTTATGCTCTATTGCATTGCGCCGTGTGCAGCAAACATTCTCACATTCTGTCTAAAAATGCTCTTGCTTAGTTCAGTCAGATTGTGCAGCGCTTCTGCAAGGTACATAAAAGAAACTGTGCTAAGTGTCCTAATGCAAACATACAACAAAAACACTACTCCTGCAACACTATTCCTGCAACAGCTCTTCAAGAACCAATCCTCCAGAACATTTCTATTCACAGTAGACTCTGGTTAAATTAAAGTACCCAGTTATTATATTTACCTTAGACAAACAGAAATATCACCACTACTACTATACTACTACTACTCCTACTACTACCACTACCACTATCACTACTACAAATAACAATAACAAAAAAATCAACAATAAAATTTCTGCTACTACTATTACTATTACTAATACTATTAGTAAGCTTATACTAATAATGAAAAAAACATTACAACAGCCACTACCACTACTACTACTAATAATAGCAGTAACAACAACAATACCAACAACAACAACAACAACAATAATAATAATAATAATAATAAATTATAATCATATTCTACTGTATTCTACAGGAATAAAATATAGCAACCACTATATTGTATTGTATAATGTATATGACCAAGTGCTTATAAAGCGCTTCTCTCAGCAAGAGTGCTCCCAGTGCAAATGACCCCAAGAGAAAAGGCAGGATTTGAGGCAAGAGAAAGATGAGGAAAGACTACCATAAAGGACGGCAAAGTGAACTGATAGAGGGGCTAGGGGGTCCATTCCACTGAGATGGACCTATGCAGACAAAGCATCTGGATTTAGCCATGGCGGTCCTGGTGCAGGGAACAAAGAGGTCGAGCCGATCAGAGGATCTACGAGGACGCAGTGAAATGGCAGAGAGGGCGAAATATGAGATCACAAAGATACTTCGAAGCAAGACCCAATAGAACACTAACATTCACATTACAGTTAGGCCCTATCTCCTCTGCTGCCAATCATTAAAGCTGCCTCGTCATAAAACCATCCAACCGTTGACTATCCTTGGTATCTAAGAATCGTTGAATCTTTGATCGAATGATAAAATGCTGACGCAACTCTGCGTATCCAACCAGAACATGAGAATAAATGTAACGCAATGATTCATTGAATCAACAACATTATGAAGCCTTAAATCATCATAATAATAATAATAATATTCTTTATTGATTCAATTCGGTTGGTTGACAGAATGCAACCCCTTACAGCATACAATTATGCAATTGAAAGAATTCACAAGAATGCAAATGACAGGAGACATAAATCACAACTACTAACAGAATGGACAGCCTGCAATACACGGCGCTAATTGCAGCCTACAAAGCACGTCCGCCCTACGGGGCTCGATCTCAGTTTCTCTCGCTCTCCATGCCGGCATGTTATCCTATGCACTACTGGCTCCCAACCCCCAGCAAAGACTTCACTCTCTCATACCCCACAAACAGCTTCCAAGGTATAAGATCAATAATTATGGATAATGTACCGTACCTCTATATAGGGCTGCCAACTATCGACTTTGCCATTCCGGGACACACGCAGTCACTAGATATGACATTTATAGCAATTCACACTGTCCAAATATATTGCATAGGCACAAAGTCGCGGAAATCAGCACTGAAAAAGCATTAGAACGGACTAACAGTACATAGAACACAATCCATGTATATGCTACTGAGTGTAAGTGGTTTGTTGAGTTTTCAAGACATGAACACAGCACTGTCCAGCATTCGATGTTCAGCCAACAACATTAGGTCTAACTGAGCGCAGAACGCAAAATCATCACACAACTTGACGAGTTTAGTGGGAAAAATAACAACATTTTGTCAGGTGCATCTCTACTACAAATTACGGGACAATTTGAGATCACTCCAAGACACGGGACGCACAGGGCCGATTCCGGGACTGTCCCGGCGAATCCGGGACAGTTGGCAGCCCTACCTCTATAACATCTATAAAACATGGAAGATAGGCCTATAGCAAGATAATTCATTCTAAAAGACATAAGCATTTTATCAGTAATTGATCAGCAGGAAACCAAGCTAGGTCAAGGATTGGCTCTGATTCATGGAACTATGGACAAATATTATCCATTGAACCCGTGGCAACTGGTATCTAATTCAGCGCTATGACAGATTTTTGTCTGAGTAATTTCAGAGTCTATGGCAGCAATTAATGGCCACTGAGATTACATAAAAAAACAAATTTTGCAGAAAAACTAAAAAAGAGCTCAGAATGTTGCTTGCAGAGAATTATAGACCACGCTGAAGAATTTGATGAGTGCCTGAGGAAGGACAAGTCAACTGAATCTGTCCACCACACTGCAAGTGGCAACACTGCAAAGTGTTTGCAAATTCAAACAGCTGTCTGCAGCAGTAATCTGGTTGTCTATAGGGGGGGGGTTACTGGTAAGAGCATACGTCAAGGTCACTTCGAAGTGTGATGGACCCCGTTTCATGTACAGGCAATGGCTATTATAGAAACGTAATGTAATGTAATGTAATGTAAATCTTCGAGATTTCTCAGCGCCCACAAAAGCCACGTCAGGGAGACCAGCTTATTCACCGGCGCTATATCAAATCAAGCCCGCAATAGCCAGAGCTGCCGTTTTCGTTCCAGTGCCAGGTCAAAATCCGGGGAGGTCAAGCCGAGGAGACAGCGTGGTGCTACGGTGGTTGTCGGTGATGGTGGTGGTTGGGTGATGGAACCTGATTGGAATCTGGATAGGATAGGTAAATCTTGGGACCTTACATGGAATGACCATGGCTGCAGTGGCAACATTAGAAGTGAGTAATGCTACAGTTTCCAAGATCCACAGCCTTCAGGTCATTTTCCTGAAGGACTGAAATGGGTGGATTTGTAAGGGGAGAGTTGTGCAATATTTGTGAGGTGAGTTCAAGCCATATACCTATCATAGGTCACCTACGTATACCCTCGACCACAGCCCTGGGAATGACATCCAGTCAGCAGTGAAAGATCTCACACTATCAATATCAATTTGAAGCCATATGGTTGCTAACGAGAACTGCCATTAACCGTTACTTAAATCTCTGTGTATCATTTCTGTTTACATGATTATTGTGTTCATTATGACTAGATCATCATCAAGACAAATTTTTTCATTTGGAGGATAAGCAGCTAGGCTTATAATAGATCGGTAATTGCAATAGTTAAATAATTACCAAAAATATTACTCCTTCCCGCATCAATCAGCCACAATTTGTTTTAAAATCAGTTTAATACCAGATTTTGGGCAAATAAACATGTTTCATGTCAGCCAATCAGTCAATTACTCAATAACAAAATTTTTTATACTGCACCTTCAATATATCTATTCAGAGGTGCTCCTACCGTGAACATTGGTGCAAAAAACAGATTTCAGAAAGGTAAAAAATGCCTTGTGTGTGAGGAACTGTCGTGTTATCTATGAGAAAGCGCGCTCAGTTTAAGACTGCAATGATTATGCAGATTACTGTCTTGTGGGCTGTGCTCCACGTCATCTCAGGCAGTTGTGCATCTCTGTTAGTATCGCTCGTTTCAGCAAATGCTTTCCCGTCCAGCACAAGATGACAAAGTGACCTGCTGTCTCTCCGACCCAAACATCCGCCTACAAACCACGACTTGGGACTTCTTGACCTTTCTTTGCTGACTTCTGCAAGTCCTCACAAATCATGTCGTTATGTCCAGGGCATCTCTGATATCTTTTACTTGAAGTGGGGCAGTTAGAAACCATAAATTTTCTACTGCAAGTTGCAGATCACCGCAAAACGAGCAAGCAGAAAACTACATAAGCAACACAAAATCGTCCAAAAAATTAATGCCTCATAAATTTGCAACCTGGAATTTCAGAAGATCCAGTATATAGTCAATATTATTTCAGATGAGTCTATTTCGTTTCCGCTTATAATACGAACAGTCCGCATTTGACACAACCCTCGCTGCAGGATCATTTATGCGACATGCCGTGTAAACAGCAGAGATGCGAGACCAGTGACTAATTGAATTCGCAATTTCATTGGCACACGATCGGCTCCCGCCCTTGGCGTTACTACGGCCACTTCTGCTCCTGATGAAGATGACTTTAGCGGCATTTTCGTGTTGCATCTGGCGGCAATCTCATAAGTCCTCGCACAGATGAACAAATAAATCACCAGGGCACAGACATCAACGCCTGGAGACATCTCAATGGCAATGCCATCAGGTAAATCCCAAATAAGAAGTGCAGTCACATGTTACAGGCATCTGAAGAAGTTCATAAAACGACACATATATACACAACGACCAACAACGGTACCAGTGCCGTAGCCCTAAAGGCTACCTGTAAATTGCTTTATTAAATTCATTGGCTGACTAAAGCATTTCGGTCTAATCAGCTTTTATGCAACTGTCCTTGGTAAGATTTAATACATAATACAGAAAATGATTGTCACCTCAGAGACTGCATTTGTAAAGTTTAAATCAATACTTGAACTTTAGACAATACAAAACGACCACAGTTTAGAGAAGCAGTGGAAAGAGAAATAAGATCACAGGTCCAAACAATAGAAACAAGTTCATCACTCATTCATTCATTTATTCATATTACACATGCTTACATATGTTCTTCCATCCTGGGCTGACACTGGATTTGGGTGAAAAGGTCGACTCATTTTTATATAAAACTAGATAGGCAGACAGACAGTAAGATAGTACAACTTCAGAAAAAAAAGAACCGTTTGGGAGTATTAAATATACAGGTCACCGTAATATGAAAGTCAATGTTGAACTCAGAAGACTCAGCAGAACTTAAAAGCCACAACTGTGAATGACAAAGGCCAAGCAATGGACGAAGTGAGAAAGTGGCACGAAAGATCAGCTACCCTAAGGACTCGTAGAAGGTGCATCATTGGCTGATAATCAGACCGGAAAGCTGGACCAAATGACGTTGCTTAGAGAACATTTCAAAAGCCATTTGACAAAAGTCTCAATCAGTATACAGCATGCAAATAGAAGATGCAGCTTAGTTCAAGGTATACGAGGATCCGTTACTGTGCTTTGACATGCACTGATGTTCCAGCAGTTCAGGGAATTATAATTCTAAGCAATGGTCTTCTGATTACTTGTATTCGACATCTAGAGAAAAGCTCTCAATGCTTCCTTTTATTTGCCAAATACTGAAAAAACATGCTTAAATAAAAACATTTGCAAAATAATATATATACCGTAATGCTATGCTCAAGAGCAACAACTTATGTACCCGGTATATGTTAGTGACGTAAATATTTTTTATATTTTTAAAAACCTACATGTAAAGAACTCGGTATCTCATTGAAAACAGCTGCTGATGTATGTATATATAAGCAATTGTCGTAGCAGCCCTTAAAGATTCCTACTCTGAAGCGCTCCTGACTACAGCATGAACACTGAATTGGTGTTTCACGCCAAAGTACATGAGTAATTGTGAGTGAAGGGTTTGCTCAGGGTCCCTAGGCGGTGGCTTGAGGTGGATTCAAACCCGCAACCTTCCAGCACCAAGGCACTGAGCATGCCCCTACACCACCAAACCCACCCACTGATCAGCAGCATAGAAGAGGTCGGCTGTCTGTTCATAATTAATTAGCACATTTATCATCATAACTATAATTGTAATTAAGATAATCTCTAGTATTTCAAGGATCATGCTTTACAATATATACCGTATAATTTATTATATATATATATATATATATATATATATATATATATATATATATATATATATATATATATACTGCTGGTGTAAATGCTAAGAGTTGCATGGAAAGTACATTTTCTTACTTTATCCAAAACATAAAGACTTTTATCTTCATGAACAGGTGCAGGAAGGCTGGCAATGGACTTTGTTACGCCTAAGCCAGATATTTCGTTTCATGGCCTAAACTTTGTTGCCTTTAACTGTACTCATTATAATCAGAAAAATGAAATGTTCAAACTAAAAAAGAAGGTGCCAGACCAGCATTGAGCAGCGGCAGAAAAGTATGACCACAGACAGTAAGCAACCTTAAAATGCACCTATACACCTGTCAGAAAGCCAAGTCTCCTCCATAGAGATTTTATTAGGATCCGCATCAATAATTAGGTGTAAACATAATGTAGAAACTTTTCTATCTAATTTTAAAAACTTCATCAACGTCGTCGTCGTCATCATCATCATCATCATCACCATCGGTTCCTGATTCCAGCCATTTCTGGCAGCGATGGGTATGAATAAATTATCTCATCGTCTTCTGTCATTTGTCAAGCCCATTGTCCCCTGCAGCGTAAGTCCAAGCGATGTTATGTTCTCATTTATATCATCTATCCAGCGTAATCTTAGTCTGCCTTTGCTTCGTTTCGAGGAACTTATGCGATGCCAAAGACCTAGAGCGCCACTACGTATCAACCAATATTAGCAACAATAATTGAACTGAAATTCCATTCAATTTCCAGAAGACTTTTGAAACACAGTCAGTATTATTTGACATACAATTATACTTCCTGGATAACTGAAAAACAAGCTCGTTGCCAAATTTGTCAGCACCTGAAACTTCCTTCCATTCCATTGTCATGGGCTACAGAGTCACATTTCTTTATGTAATTAATGACAAATTTTCAGATGACAAATGTTCCGGACCCCATTGCAATTCGTGCTGACAACTTATCCCCCAACCTCTGGCGACACAGGTAACCTCACCCTAATCACTCTTCCAGGCACAATGCCGCCGCCACCCTTTACAGAATCCTGCATTGCTAAAGTAAAAGCTTCAGCAATTCCGTTCATTGCAAACCCCATCAATCAGCCAAACAATTATTTGACACACACACATCTTAATGTGATTTGGTGGCTAAGTGCACACAAAACAAATCGTATTTCTTCATTGTCGCTAAATTTATGAGGTGTGCATATTTTCCTTGATTTGAGGACTGCTTGCTACAACTACTTACTCCAGGCTTCGTGGCTATCTAGGACGGTTCTGTGTCGCAAACTCTCTACAGATGAAACTAATGAACAGAAATGAAAACCTGCCAAGCTCTGCTGAAACATGGCTGTGAAGAAAAGCCCATCAATCAAATAAAAGTGAGCTCTTACACTAAATAAGCAAGTCTTAGATTTCGGAAATTTTTGCTATGGTAAAAATTTCTTATGAGATGAGATTCAAGATTCAAAGCAATTCCCTCCCAACATATCCGAATCCAACCCTGGTATATACACATTGTTGACTGTAGTCTCATGTAACTAATGCCCTCTGCATAATGCCAACAGCAGGGCTGTTCATGAGGGTATACGCGGGTACACAGCATGTAATCACCTAAAAAATATTTATGCGTTGTGCACTTAGTTCCATAAACGAGGGTGTATTCGGGTATACAGCGTATACTGACCTCACAAAGAGTAAAGAGTAAAAAAGGTAATAAAGAAAATTAAGACAAGAAGGCAGAGGCTATATAATAAATGAAAATACTAAAATGATAAAAAAATTTGTGGCAAACGACTAAAAAAGGGTCATGAGAAAAATCCTTACAGAGAAAAAGGCCTAGGCCTATGGGCAACCAAGGCGTGTAATGACCTCAAATTTTACTAATTCAGCCCTGATCAACAGAGCTAGAAAAACTTTAATTACAGCAGATATTTACGCTATGAAAGGTTAACAATGAGAACAATGATCTATTGTTAGTCAGTCATTCGAAACGCTTCATTCAAAAATCAATAATACTGCTTGGATGAGTCCATTGACACACATGCATGATATTGCAAGCTGTAGAAAAACTAAAGTTCAAGAGGTGCCACATTTCATGCAAACAGGTTTGCCCTTCTTCCTTGTGTACATTCACAGATAACGACCCTTTCAGCGTGTCCCAAGTCCATGGTATTTTATGTTACGGTGTAATACAACGAAGCAAAATTTCATCTGGAAAGGTTACAAACATAACCACATGCCATATAAAAAAAGCTTTGTCATCGTGTAAGTTAAAAAAATACACTTGGTTGGCTAACCAATAACCAGGGCTTAAAGTGTGGCTGGAAGGTTATGGACGGCGTCCATGCACTTATTTTCAAATCTGAACTCCGTCCTGCAACTCATATCGCCAGCACCATGCGGGAAAAGTTATGGAGCATCCAGGCACTTCTTTTTTTACACTTTAAGTGCTGCCAATAACTATTTTAAAAGGTCTAAAATATTGAATTCCTTTTTATACCCTGATACATACCAGTAAATGTATTGCAATCTGTATTGCAAGTGATCACTAATTATAGCAAAAAGATGGCCTTGCAAAAGTTAACTGAAACTAAATTAGTGCTATCTATATATGGTGATATGCATATGGTGTATATATATATATATATATATATATATATATATATATATATATATATATATATATATGGTGATATACATGGCAGTTCTAGTTTAATATCCCTTCATGATTTATCTGCATTTAATCTACAGTAACCTTTCGACTGAAGTACTTATCCATTTCTCTCTGACTCTCTTTCAGGGCGAGTATGGCTGATCAAAATCGAAGGCCCATGCTTGATGGTACCTCTATTCTTTCTGGTCTTATCTGATATATATTCCAACACACTTTGTCGATTTTTATATATAACCTGCACACAGATTTTTAATGGAACCAGACACATCCAGTTAATCTCCATAACTTCCAGCAAAAACTGCGTAAAATAACTCCATAAATGTCAAACCGTCATACCCTGACTCGGCCATTAACGCTCTATTGCCAAGGAAATCGACTCCGCTGCTGAAACTGATACTCTCATCCCGAGGACCTGTATAATATATATATATATACAGTTATACACATATATATATATATATACATATTATATATATTATATATAATATGTATATATATAATATGTATATATATATATGTATATGCAGATGGTCGACTCTCAGAGCAAACCGTTATTTACCTGTATATTCTTTTATGACGGCTGGTGATCAGGTTGCAAGTCAGCCGAGCGGGCGATGGTCAGTTTCCGATTTTCACGAAGCAGCAGTGTGACAACAACGACGACGACGACGACGATGCAGCCGATTCTAATGGATGACAAAACAGAAGAATACTCACGTTCTTGCTGTCACCAGTTGCCAAGTCATTGTTATTAATGATGCGAGACAGACAACAACGGTCATCCATCTTCACGAGCTTGAATGCTCATCAAACACACTGGCACAAAGTATAGCAGCACACATGCAGCAGCAGCAGCAGCAGCAGCACACAAGCAGCAGCTTCTCAGTTTCCGTTTGTCGGACATAACAGGTTGCAGTCAACTACAGGAATTTACAACACCTCTATGTACTCTTGCGCACTGTGTAAGGTGCCTAAAAGCTTAGCTGCGCTGATAGGACGATCAGCACTCACCTTCATGTTATCATCATGATCATGCTCTGTAACTGGAAACATTAACACAAATGGGACTTTGGCATTGATTGGCATGTGTGTCAGAGCTAAAATAGAAAACTAATCTGCAATCAAAATAACTGGAGATGAAATCAACAATAAGCTCAATGGCATATGCCCAAAGTTTTCAGACTATGGGTGGACGACAATAAAGTAGCCTCCGTAAAGACGTGAGCGCACAAATTAAAAAATTCCCAGAAAATATTAACTTTTTTAAAGTGCTAGTGGGCATTATAATGGGATGGTCGTCTGACGTGACCGAGATCAAGCGGAAAAAAGTCTTCAACAGTTTGTGAAATTGAGAACAGTTTTGGAGGTGTCGCATAGTCATCACTGTCACATGTATATGCACACTCACACTCCATTACTATCACAATATCACATGTAGATGCTCACATCCCACAGACATCTCTATCACATGTATATGCTCACTCCCACAGCCATCACTGTCACAATATCACATGTAGAATTGTAGATGCTCCCACAGCCATCACTGTCACATGTTTATGTTCATTCTCCACAGCTTTATCTTCATGCAATTGCCAGACCAAACTAATTAACTTTATTTTTCTATCCCGCTGGTGCAATTCAATTTATTTTAGCCACCCGGCCATGTCTAATATACCTACGTGTTTTCGACTGAAACAATCCATTACTCACCATAATCCCATTCCTACATATCTACATCTTGTTCCAAAAAAGCGTCAGAAGTTCAGCTAGACTGATTTTTTTCATCTGTTAATTCTTCCTGCTTACTTTAACCTAAATGTTTTCATCTCAATTCTATCCTGAATAAGTTCCAATCTGTCCAAAAGTTACATCTCCTCATATCGAGATGTTCTCAATCTTGCTGAAACGTGGCTCAAACCATCTAATACACTTTCCATTATTTCAGACATAACACCTCCCTCCTCCGCTCCCCAACATGAACCTCGGATGGATGAAGTTAGCGATGAAGTTGCCTTTCTTTTAAAGGGAAACCAGAAACTGGCTAACCAGTCTTCACCTAATTCAAAGTCATTTGATATCCGTACTACTCTGAACTCTGGAAATTAGAATCTCTTGTGAGTCAATTCTAATCATCTTCCCTCTGTTTAACCTCGGGTTTCTTCACAGAATTCCAGGTTGCTTTCATCTCTTTCTGCACTTATCATGGGGCAAAGAAATCAGTTTAAACCATCGCAGGAACTCACCAATACCTCACCTCTCACTTATCTCTCCACAGGTTTTACTCAAAACTGGAAGCACTGCTTTACTTTCTCACAGATCCTATGCCGATTCCTCCACTTCCTGCTACCCCCCCCAGGCCGTACCAACTCTAAACATCATCCACCCTAGCCGTCAGACTATCTGTCCCACCCTCCGGATTTTGATCTCTGCCTATCGACTTTATTTTGATCAAATCAAACCAAATTTAATGGAATCGATTCAGAGGAAAATACATTCACAATGCACATTTTGTATGACAAGTATTTTATATGGCAAATAATAAACTTTACCCGACAAACTGTCAGGTAGGTTGGAGAATGATGAAACAGCGCAGGATAATGTGGATCGACTCATGAGGAGAAGAAGTTCAAAGACTTCTCTAGTCATCCTCACTGTAGTTAAAGACCGAGTGGAGAAGTAAAGAGGAACGAGAATCGACATGGTGGCTCATACTACGGTAGTAAATCGTTGTCATAGCCTACACAAAGTTATCAGTCTCCATAAAACTGTGTTTTAGTAACCAGTGTAAACGAGTTCAGAGAGTTCAGGGAACGAATGCCTAAGTCAATAGAGTTCTACAATTTAGGTCTAGCTACTCCAAGAGTGAATTGCTTAATTATATTATAGTTTAGCATGAGTTGAGATGTGGGTTATAACGTGACCTGGTATTGCAACTATGGACAAAAGCATTAGTTCTAAAGTGATCATTGAAGCAACTTGAAGCAAGGTAGGAGTCTGATCAGTCTTTGTTTTGATTGAGTGCCTGGGAAAAGCTGGTTCCCGGAACTTCGTTTTTGTGGGTGCTGTAGAACTTCCAAGTTTACAATTACAGTATTATTATGGGTAACTTCAATATTATCAATATACCCTTCGAGAATCTGAACAACTATTTTGTTAGAAACTGCTTTGGCTCCATGCATATTTAACTTCTACAACTGCTTCTCTTTCATATTGCTACCAAAGACATAAAAAAAATGCACAAACAGTGACAAACTACAGATGGTTCAAAATCATCTGGCCAGAGCCGAAATGAAAATTTGTAAGTATGCGCATAATTATTACATCAATTCTGCATTCATTATAATAGCTGGCTATGCAGCAAATAATTCAGTTTAAAGTTTGTCTTAAAATTCGAGAAATGATACGTTTACGTTTAAGCCAGGAAGCATGTTCCCTCTCCTTGCTCAGTGCTCACCTCACAAATCATCATCTCGAGAGAGCCCTGTAGGCATCACAACAGTATTGAGTTTCCAGGCGTTCCTAATGACAGGTCGAAGTGACGAAGCGTCTGGAGTTCCCTGCCCAGGCCTTCAGTGCATTCTGTTTGTACTTAAGAGCTGCTGAGAACCTTAACCTTAATCTAGTCTATCTGACCTATTGAATATCTCAGATGCTTAACATGAAAAAATAAATAAATAAACGAAATATAACGTATTTTAAAAAAATAATGGAAAAATTATAGAAAATTGAAAAAACACGAAAATAATTAGATTTTGTCACATCTTGCACTGCAGCCTAAGATTAAAAACCTTGTTTACGCAATTTAGTTTTAATCAGTGAGCAAATAACACAGCTTTATTAGTAAACACTAATTAAGTAAAACAGTCAAATAGTCACCTGAATTCACAGAATCCTTGAAAGTACAGAAACAGCTTAAGGAATATGAAATTAAAATAAAATAATGGAAAATAATTACAAACAGCAAATAAATAAAATATGGTCAGATAAAAATTTAAAAACAACAGGAAAAAACAAGACAAAAAATAAATATACAAAATTCTTCTGAAAAGTCTAAGCATGAAAAAGTTGTTTGCAACTCTAACAAATATTGATTTCGATTGCATGTTCAGTTAAAACAACCATTAATTGATGTTTCATGCAACATTGCAATATAGAATTCACATGAACATAACAATTAACTGAAAGCATTTTGGGTGTTCAAGGCCAACCTCAATAAGCATTGAGCTTGAAATGTGCAAGTTTGCTAAACAATTGACTATCAACCTCACACAACGAGGCCTGTGCAGGACTGAACAGCTCCTTTGTGGCCTGGTGCAAAGACATAAATAGTGACAGGAAAGAAACCTTCTGACTTCATGCACCCAACTGCTCCATTACTAAGATCAAAGCC
This sequence comes from Lumbricus terrestris, assembly GCA_949752735.1. Taxonomy (NCBI): domain Eukaryota; kingdom Metazoa; phylum Annelida; class Clitellata; order Crassiclitellata; family Lumbricidae; genus Lumbricus; species Lumbricus terrestris. The sequence continues at coordinate 55,908,553 of OX457039.1, forward strand.
CAAAACAACAATTGCAATTTTTTGACACGATAAAGAACCTTTAAACCATACAGAAACACATAGGGTCTATGCCTGAAATAAAGAATTTTTCTTTATCAAGCTAAAATCAATGTTTTGCCGGTGAATTTCGTCTGATTAGACTAAATGCATGTGCAAGGTCGAGGCTTGCTGCTCTAAGCAACTGCCAGCAGTGTTGAGCTATCAACTCAGAAACTAATTTCATCTGCATGGCAGATATGAAGAGCTATTCCTTAAGAGTATACAGTATCAATTACTTAAAATATTCTCGACTGTCACACTTGATGGACGGAGTGGTAATAAGACAGAAGAGGCTCAAAAGAGAATTAGTGTCTGAATAAATCCGACCCTTCGGACCACCTCTGACGTTCACTCCGCAGTGCTGTGACATCTTGTACTTTATGTCTGACGTATCAAGTCCCTCGATTGGCCTCTCACCTTGCTAATGATGCCCTGCTGGGATTGGCTGACATGTAGTCTCATCCATCCTCTCAGTGAATCTAAACACAACCTATCTCACTCAGATCTCCAGTCAGGGTTGAAAGCCTGTCTTCCCTTTGGCCTGTTTGGTTCAGACCATGCCACTCACTATGGTTCTCTGGGTTGGCTTGACCAACACCTGTTATACAAGGCCAGATAAATTATGGCTATGTAGCCTACCACAAAGTAATTGAGATCCTAAGTGGCCGAGTGGGTTGGTAGCCCGCTCGCCACGCCGGTGTCACGAAATAGAGTATCCCCGTATTAATTGTATCCCCCCTAAAAAAAAGTCGAAAAAACGCTTCTGCGTGTATTCTTTTCTGCAAATTAATTTTCATCTGCTTTGTTTTGAACAATGACACTAACAGGTATGTTTATTCCTACTAGATAATTTGTTTTACCATGTTTTTAGAGCACATTAAACATTTAAAACACTTGAGAACACTCAGAGTCACTAAATAGATTCGAGTTGTCTTTATCTGAGCATTGCTTAGGACACTTAGAACAATTAGAGTCACTTTAAATTTTGATTGCAGCATAATTTTTTTTATTATGCGCATTTAAAAAAAAGGGATATAATGGTTTATCCCCCCGGATAGTATAGAACGGTTAATTCCATCCGGGGGATAGATTAATTTATCCCCCCGGATAGCTTTCAGGGGGATACTCCGTTTCGTGTCACCGGCGGCCCGGGTTCTTTACTGCGAGTGGCTCGGTCGCAATATAAACGTGGAGTGAGAGGTTGTACTCTGCCTCCGACACTAATCATCTTCGAAATGAAAAAGTGTCGTTAAGCCCGAAGTAATAACAAAGTAATCAAATATTGCATAACATATTAAGGTGATATCATGTAACAGCACACGACGGTAACACAATAAAATAAGGTAGCCTATTCACTATTCAATGATAATCTATTGTACTGTAACAAAAGAAATGCTAGGTAATCTAACATAAGATCATAATTGTAATCATAATCTCCTAATTTCTAAAGCGCTACTCGAAAGCCAAGCTCGTGGCACCAGCTCATTCACGAGCCTGCACTGAGTTAAAAGGGTTGTCCGTAAGAATAGTCCATGGTGGTGTGGGTCGAGTGACCATAGGATCAGAGGGACGGAAGAGCTACTAAGGCGGGTGTCATCTGGGTCGAGAATTTGAGGGCGGAGGATCAGATAGGACAGGGTAAGTTAGAGTTCTTGAAAAGGAGTGTCTTAAGTTTCGAATGATAAGCCCCAGGTGTGATGGATAGAGGAAACTGAGGAAGGTGATGGTGTGTGATCAGCAGTGGCCGGAGGAACTGAAAAAGATTGGAATTGGATCATTCCAAAGGTGTGGTACTGTGTTGGATATGGCTCGGTTGGAGAACTTGAGATGACTTGTGACCGGTTGTCGAAAGAGAGAGAGAGTAAGACAGGTAGATGATATGGTAGAACGGGTTGGCTGGATGGTAAACAGTTCGCGAAAATATCTGAGATGGGAGCATTGTAAGGAGTTGTAGGTTACCTGGTTAAGGAGAGAACTTTGAAGTGGATTTGCTCTGGGATTTTCAACCAGTGAAGCAACTTGAGGATGGGATGATGTGATGATGATCTGGGTGTTCTGGTGACGGTTCTAGCTAAGATGAAGTAAGGTAATATAAGTTAACATTACAATGTGAATTTCAGGACTTGCAGCGTGACAGGATGGTCACGAATGGCGTTCAGGCACTTATTTTAAAATCTGAACGCCGTTCTGCTACTTCTTAGACCAACATAGCCAAGACGATAAGGGGCATCTACGAACTTCTTTTTCTACACTTTAAGCACTTAATGTAATGTCTGTCCAATGAAAATACGCTGGCATGAAAATGAGAAGGATGCATGCCTCATAAGGTTCACTCGGACTCATGGGCGCCAGCACATAGGGACAAGGATGGCACTTCCCCCCCCTGGAAAATTGACACTTTTTCTAATTACTACTTTTGAGTTTTTAACAAATTTCTTTGCATTAGCACAATAATTATATGAATGATACATAAAGTGAAAGTCATACATCTATGTTTAGAAATCTCTGTAGAAATAAACATGCTCTTAATTTTCTGCCTTGCATTATCAACATCTTGTTAAAAGTTGGAACAATGACCATTGGCTTTTAACCCTCCGGGGGTGCTCATGCAAGTAGTATGCCTATCGATTATGGCCTCTTGATTGGAATCTTGCTGTCATGCAACCTTTCAAAACTGCACAAAATTGATATCAATACCGATGCCAAAATTTTGAAATTTCTCAACAGTGCACTGAACTCAATTAGTACCCACGTCAGGGAGATCTGCTTATTCGCCACTGGTATTATATAAATCAAGTCTGCTAGAAGCCAGGCTGCAGTTTGTCCATTTTGCATGCTGCCAGTACAGAATCTATAGGAAGGTCAAACTGTAGAGAACCTTGGATAAAAGACTCTGGTTATAATCCTTGGGAGTTCCACCCAAAACTGCTCAAAAGAATTGATATTAACCCCTCCACCCACTCACCTGATCCTTCCTTAACGACACCCACATTATCAGCTACTGCTTTGGCTACTGGACTCCGACCTCGTTCTCACTACCCTTTGAACAGCATTCTGACTCGATGCAGCATGCACTTGTGAATAACTTGGAGCCCTCCGATTGGTTTTTCAGTGGCGCTTTAGAAGTTTAGAAATTACTATTACAATATAGAAGTAGCTAGAGGAACGCTTGCACCTTGAAAACTGACACCTATTTTTCGTTCATTTGTTCATTCATTCAATGAACTTATAATATTACAGCACCGCTTCAGGAACACACTTTTAACAAATTGCTTCGCACTAAAGAAACTATTCATATTAAAGCTGATACACAAAATGAAACTGAAAAATTTGCATTAAGAAACCTCGTTGAAAAATACCTGTGTTCTTAATTTAAAGCTTCGAGCTCGGCTACTAAAACGTTTAACCGCAATCATCGAAAATTTGCCACCCCCCGCAACCATTTCTGTGGGCGCCCATGTTCAGTCTTCAATTGTACAGGGTATGACTGTAAAATGAGCAGGCCAGATGAGTGCTTTGTAGGCAGCCACACACAGTTAAATTCAACTCAGGACCAGTGGCGGCGCCAGGATTTCAGTTTTGGGGGGCTAAAGGGGGTAAATCGTCCAAAATTTTAATTTTTACATGGGGAAAAAAATGGATGGCCTTTTTTAGGGTGGGCTTAGCCCCCCCTAGCGCCGCCACTGCTCAGGACTGCTAAATTTGTAATAGCTAATTACTACCACATCAGGTAACCTTATATTTCACACTGTCTTGTAAGATTGAATTGATGATTGAACATTCATTCATTCTTTCAAATATTTATGTAGCGCCTACACAAGGAAACTACTCAGAGGCGCTCCCGACTCCAGCACGGCCAAACAGGACAGTTTTTAAGTGCTCATAGAATGTGTCAGAGAGTGATCTAGGGAACAGGCGCAGCTCAAGTGGGAGGCCATTCCATACCACAGGGCCAACCACAGAAAAAGCATGACTCTGCACGATGGAGGTACGTGCAAACTGGACTGAGAGCCCCCCCTATCAGCCGAGCATAGGGATCGAACAGTCCGAGTACTTGACACAGGCCGACAAAGATCTAGTAGGTAAGCTGGAGCAAGACCTAGCTGGCATCGTCATATCAAGGAAAAGACTCTGTATTCAGTGCGCTGACGGACTGGGAGCCAGCGCATAATCCCAGCATGTAACTGGAAACGTGACTAAATTTGGACATTAATTTTGACCAATGAGGTGCACCGCAGTGATAAAGAATATGGTCAAGAGAAGATAACCGACCAGATGGTAAACCAGCATATAGGGATAGGCAATAGTCAAGACGAGCCGTGGCAAAGGAATGGACAGTGGTAGCCTAGTTGCAGCGCCAGTTGAGAGAAAGTGAGCGACAGTGCAAAGCTGGCACAGTTGATAGATATAATAGCGACTGAGGCGATTGAGGTGAGGTACAAAAGTAAATTCCTGGTCTAGCACGATGCCACGGTCAAGCTATACCATAACACAATGCAAATAGCTTGAAATTAAAGTTAGCCATTGGCAGACAACATGGTCCATTCATAATATGGCTTCTTCTATCTCAAATGACTGCCCGAGTTCACATGCAAAAACTAATTTGTATCAAACACAAGTCAACCATGATGACAATTTCTGCTGTCTGTAGTTATCAGGATTCAATTGGTCCACAGCTTCAGCACATCAAGCTGAACATGATGGGGATTCCATGCTTTGGTTATCATTCATCTGGACATAGGCGTACGAGGCGGGGATCCAGAGGGGGCAAATGCCCCCCCAAATTTCTGGCAAATGTGTTTTTCTGGCAAAAGAGGCATGGTCGGGCAAAAAAGTTCGGAAATTTTTTTCGGGCAAAAGAGGTATGGGAGGAATTTTTCGGGCACGCAGGGGAAAAACGGTCGTCAGATTTTTAGAACGGGAAAATCCTAAGAAAATTTTGGGCGGATGACTAAAAAAAAGGTCGTCAGATTTTTCGGACGGGAAAATCCTAAGAAAATATTGGGCGGATGGCCAAAAAATACAAAAAAAAGTCGTCAGATTTTTCGGGCAACAAATTTTTTTTGCCCCCCCGCTGCCGAAATGTCCCGTACGCCTATGCATCTGGAACAATCTTCCTCACTCAGTCCAAATGCACTGTTGCAACTGACTGGGCTGGACCAACATCTCATGTTATCCATTGTTACATGTTTAACTACGCTGCCATTTCAAAGATGATTAGTGTCGCCACGCCGTTTAAGTCCCCGTGGATGGACCGTGCTAGCCCGAGATTTTTTAATCTCTGAAGTAGCCACCTTCGGGAAGCGAACAGCGGCCCGCACGCTCTCTTTCACAGAGTTGCATAAAGACGCGCGGCCGGCGCTCTTACCGATGTAGCTAAGCAAGCCAGTCTCATGTTATCCTGAGCCACAGCTTCTTATATCCTTACACTAGATGTTTGCCTGTTTTAAGACCTCGGGCAAGGCTTAGAGAGCTGCTGCTGGCCACTTAAAATCCCCTTTCCCAATACACCCTCCCCTTCCACATGCCCTTCCTCTTCCACTCATTTCTCTTCACCTGCCTGTCACTCACCTCCCCATACCCCTTCCCTCCTCATTTCCCTCCCTCCTCATTCCACTGCCACTACCCCACACTTCCACTCACCTTGCAGATCACTGTCTGTCCTGATCTATCCAAAAGCGAAAAGCCTAACATGAATATTTATATGGAACCTTTTAAAAACATCTCAAACACCAGTTTCGGGTACAGTCTAACACAAGCAAAATTATATTTAAAATTCATGTCTCCAACTATAACCATTAGACCAGGATCGTTGCTATACAAAGGCAGTGATGCCTATATCCACAGTATGACTCTTGTCATCATAGGCGTAGGGGACATTTCGGCAGTGGGGGGAAAAGATTTTCCTTTTGCCCGAAAAATCTGATTGCCTTTTTTTAGTCATTCGCCCAAAATCTTAAGATTTTCTCGTCCGAAAAATCTGATGACCTGCCATTTCCTATAAATCTTCAGAAAATATAGCTGTTTTACCTCTGTGTGCCCGAAAAAATCCTCCCGTGCCTGTTTGCTCGAAAAAAATAAGAATAAATTTTCCACCCGTGCCTGTTTTGCCCGAAAAACACATTTGCCAGAAATTTGGGAGGCATTTGCCTCTCCGGACCCTCGCCTCCTACGCCTATGCTTGTCGTACCACTTTTTAAGGTGGTACAATCCATGCGGGACGCAGTGGTGTAGTGATGGTTCGGTGCCCTGGAGCCGAATCAGGTTCGAATCCACCTCAAGCTGCCGTGTGGGACCTTGAGCAAGTCCTTCACTTGCAATTGCTTGGGTGCTTCGGCGTGAAACTCGGACGCATTGTCCGCGCTGTAGTTGGGAGCACCTCTGAGTAGGAGTGCTACTGCAAATGCGAGAAATAAATAAAATAAAATAAACTGACACATAGTCGATTAGTCGGGTATTTCTGCTCCATTATAATCTTTATTATTAATTAACACAAGCGTCTTTACCTGTAGCATTTGCTAATGTAAAAACTCCACTGCTACTGTAAGCATTATACTGCTCAGGTACTGATGTTAACTACAGCACAGGTACTGACGACTAGATACAATTAGTTTTGTTTTGCACTTCATTCCTTGTGCAGGAATCCCTTGAGAACGTCGCATCAAATGACTGCATAATTTGGCAACGATATCTCTACAAACCTTTATTGAATTTCCACTAAATTATCAGGAAAGTCATTTCATAGACGTCACCTGAAGCATTGTACATCATTTATGGAACAGGAAGGGTGGAAGTAGCTAGGGATCGGTTGCTGGTCTTGTTTTGCCTGAGGGTCATACTTTGATTGTTTTGCTCTAGCAGTACATATTTCGATTGCTTCTAATCCATATAAATAGGTCAAAGACATATGTTGAAAACGTAGAACAGTACAAGCGCTGGGTGCTTGTACTATTGTGCCATTCCTAGCCGTAACCAGTATTCTTCCTCTCACGTTAGGCTACTATGCTACTTATGTTTTTCTCATTAATCGCAAAGACTTGGATAAAATTGAACGACTTTGCATTTCCTCAGCAAATGAATTCTTCGCTAATTTCTCCAGCTTTAACTGATTTATTGGCGCTTTTAAAATACTTTCATCAGTGGCGGCGCCAGGATTTCAGTTTCGGGGGGCTGAAGCCTCGACCAAAATCTCATGAAAATTTTCCATTTTCGCCGCCAAAATTTCTGACGACCTTTTTTTTTTTTTTTTTTGTCATCGATCGAAATCCCGTGAAAATTTTCTATATTTCACTGTAACAAATTTCGGATGCCCCTTTTTTGGGGGGGGGCTGAGCCTCTCGTAGGGGGCTTAGCCCCCCCAGCCCCCCCCTAGCGCCGCCACTGACTTTCATGCAACTTAAACTGATACAATTTTGAAAAAAGTTTCATGTGACTGAAATTGACAAATCAAAATAGGTGCTATAATTATTAAGTAATTCCTTTCTGACTTTGCATTGGACTCGTTTCTCGTTTAGAAATTGATGCTTTTAATTTACCAAAAAATATAGAGGCATAAATGAGCACTGTGCAATATTGCTAATTCATTGAAAATCTATCTCGGCTGTTTCCTTTCTTCATTGGTATACGAAACATGCAGAAGGATGTGAAGAAGGATGTGGAGGAGGAGGACGAGGACGAGGATGAGCAGGCAGAATGAGCAGGAGCAGGAGGAAGAGAAGCAGGATTAGCAGGAGCAGGAGGAGGAGGAGGAGGAAGAAGAGGAAGAGGAAGAGGAGGAGGAGGAGGAGGAGGAGGAGGAGGAGGAGGAGGAGGAAGAGAAGGAAGAGGAAGAGGACAAGGACGAGGACGAGGAGGAGGAGGAGGAGGAAGAGGAAGAGGAAGAAGAGGAAGAGGAGGAAGAGGAAGAGGAAGAGGAAGAAGAAGAAGAAGAAGAAGAAGAAAAAGAAGAAGAAGAAGAGGTGGAAGAGGAGACATAGAGCATTAAATTTTTTAACCATCTTAAGATAGGAAAACGTCTAGTGATGATGATGATGATGATGATGATGATGACGACGACGACGATGATGATGACGACGACGACGATGACGACGACGACGACGATGACAATCATTAAAAATACCCTGAAACATTAAAGAATGTAGCTTTCAAAGTGCACCTATCTCTCGCTCCATAGCTGTCTGGATATCCTGCAATTAGGCACTATAATACCTCTCTACCTCTACACAGCACCCAGACACTGTGACATGCCTCCCATGAGATCTGCCATCAATCATTTGCCATTGTGCTCTCTAGTTTTGACCAGCCACAAGCGTGCCTCCTCTCTCCCTCCACAGACATGTCCACACATCATTTAATAATTCGCCTCCTTCTCTCCATTGATCTCTAATTGTTGAGCGGTCCACCTGTCTCGACTGTAAAACATCAGCCATTAAAAATACAACAAAAGAAATCAAAAGTTCACGATTTGCTTATTCATCGCCGCGAGCCTGCCAGCCCAGAGAAACTCCTTACATCTTGCAGAAAAAGACAGCATCCCTATCAATATGCATGCTATGTAAGTACATAGTTATTTGCCCATATTTATATATATACATATACGAGGTATACATTATGCATGTATCTGGATAATGTTAACGCTCTTTTCAAGAAACGCTCAGAGCCCCCCCCTCCCACTACCACCCATGCAATCTTAAAACCAATGTCATGTAAAAGCTGACACTGTTGTGGCTAACGCATTCAGACATAAACTGTCTAGTTAAAGAACCACAGACACATAATTATGGGAGTTCATGGGTTCAATACACACACCCAAAAATAATTGCCTGTAAAAAATTCTAAAACATTTCACAACTGACCGTGTACTCTGTGATCATGCCCACTGGAACCCTCAAACTGTTTCCCGTCTACACCCTTGCAAGGTGCATTCAATGTATCCCAGCACCATTTTGCCTTGTTACTATATATATAAAAGGCCATGTATCCATATTTGACTGTTGGCCACACTGATTTGATTAATTGCCAGACAATTGTGGCTGCATTAGAATCTGCTGCTTCCAGACCCTACCTTTAAGAGTGTACTATATTATGCAGCAGCTGGAAGTGCTGCTCTGCTTGGAACCCAGAAGTGGGGCATTATTACGTGTTATCACTCGCAGATATCAAACAGTGCCCAAATGCAACATAATGCTATCATATAGATTCGTTTGAATAATTAACTGAGACTTGTTCTGAGCATAACACTTTAATGATGAAAGTGCACTAAAAGCGACTGGGAACCCACGCAGCTCGTCGCTACAGTATAAACTTTATGTACCTGGTAACTAGTTAACTTGGTTATTTTGAAATATAGAACGTACCAAGACATTGCACACTTTTCACCATGTATTAGTCATCATTAACAAGGACAAACTTGAAAATTCAGAGTATTGAGATCATTCTCCTTTATTGTGCACTGAGCAAAGTCCTTTTGTTATGAGGTACACCTATAGAGAAGTCCTTTTGTTATGAGCTACACCTATAGAGAAGTCCTTTTGTTATGAGCTACACCTAGAGAAGTCCTTTTGTTATGAACTGTCCAAACAATACTAGAGAACTCCTTTTGTTATGACCTACACCTAGATAACCCCAAGCATGTTTCTAGAGCTTGTGTTCTTGTTACTTAAGATCAAATGAAACTAATGATTGCTTCCAGAAAGGCACTTCTGAAATTTTCTATACACTAAAGCACAACATAGTCATTGCCTAAAGGTCCCAGTAGACGTTATTCCAGACAGGAACAGTCTCACAGAAGACTTTAAAAGCTGCATCATCTAATTTGGACCTGCACCTTATGAATAGAGAAGCCAGACTATAGGATCTATATAAAATAGATCAAAGAATTTATAGCACAAAAAAGGAAGAGAATCCCCTTAGAAATAACGAGATGATATAATTTTATGCTGATTCACTTTTAAGAAGCAATACATTATTAATTTTTCTACCACTACTTGAACAACAACCTTCATAATACTATTTTCATTTCTATTGTGTTGAGCTACGGCTTGTCAACTTGATGTGTGAATAAAGATAACTTTAGGAGTGTGTGTAATGTGTTTGTGTGTGCATATATATATATATATATATATATATATATACATATATATATATACAATGTTTTTATACATGTATGTATGTATGTGTGTTGACAGCAGTGTAAGAGTGTTAATATATATGCGTAAACATTTGAAACGGATGTGCATTGTGCAAACAGTAAGGCTTAATCAGATTTAACCACAGCTTCGTCTTTCAAAATCCATACCCTGGGCTTAGAAGATTGCAACGTTGTCTTCATTTTTTAGAAAGCGGAAGCAAGACATGATAGAGAAAGATCATTAAGAACTGCTTCTTACTGCACAGTTGCGCACACTCCTCAGCTCCAGTGTATTCCTTATTTGCCTTCTCCTTTTCCTCGGCCATTTCCTCATCTGCCCTCTCAACTACAGCGTCGCATCATTTACAAACTTCATTACGCAAGCTGGCGACTACAAATGGATGTAAAAGATAATGTCTGACTCCAGCGGAAACTAATGCTTAAAAATTACTATAACACTGTCTGGTGACACAGAAAACCAACTGTGGCAATAGTCTAAAAAAAATTGGGGCACGCATCACACAATAATAATACAGGCATCACGTGGCAGGTCTTAATAACAGATATACAAATCTAAAGCTGCAATAGCACCCATTGTTACTAGATAAATATATTTACCTTGAGTATATATGAAATATATATGGGCTGATATGCAAGCATGTACGATTGTTCATCTGTCTGCATGTTTGTGTGCGTGTGTGTGTGTGTGCGTGTGTGTGTGTGCAAGTGTGTATGTGTGTGTGCGCGTGCATGTGCGTATGTGTGTTGACAGCCGTGTAAGAGTGTTAATATATATGCGTAAACATTTGTAACGGATAATTCATGCTCACATGCACAAAATGCTATGGAAACTGAATTTACCAGACAAGCATGTTACAAAATATCAAAGAAAATTAGCAACCAACAGAAACTTCGAATTAACTTTGATTGTGACAGACACTTGAACTGAAAATGCAAACAAGACTACTAAAATTAAAAAATAACTACTAAGTTACTAATATATAATATATGTAATACATATGTATATGTATAATGTATACCGTAAAAATATATCAATAATACTATTAGAAGAAACATTAAGAATAACGTCAATTTTGTTAGGGAATACCGGGTACATTTAATCATAATTTATCTAGAAATTAATTAATTTTAAAATTGCTAAGCAGTAAAAAATTTAATTGTTAACAGCCTTAATTATAATATTATCATTATAATTATCATTATCATTATAATTTATTATTACTATCACCCACACACACCCGCTGAAACCGATGTTTGTAGATAATTATGCACAAAAAAGCATTATAATTACATTGTTATCATTATATCATTACCTATTATCAATATTATTATTACCATTATTATTATTATTATTTTTATTATTATTATTATTATTATTATAATTATTATTAATAAAACAGTAAAGGATTTGGTGCACCTCCTGACCCAAATGACTGGGACGCTAACGAAATGAGTTACCTTTTCCAATGCTTGTCAGTTCGCATCCAGTAATTTATCTAATTAGCTGTCATGGAAACCCTTGAGCAGCCTGAATTAGTTGAGTAATCAGCCGTCCCAGATCCCACAGCCTTAAGACATGAATTTACAAGCGAAAGGGAATAGAAGTACCTCTGGTATAATGATGATGATGACGACAACGACGATGATGATGACGATGATGATGATGACGACGACGACGACGATGATAATGATGATGACGATGATGATGATGACGACGACGACGACGACGATGACGACGACGACGACGATGATGATGACGACGACGATGACGACGACGATGATGATGATGACGATGATGACGATGATGATGACTACGACGACGACGATGATGATGATAATGATGATAATATATTAGAGGCCATCCACATATTATATACACAAAAATTCAATATTCATGCTCCTCTTCCTATTACACCTTAAACATTTTGTAGACTTCTCTCCACCATGCATATCTACAACTAAAATTCTCTAACCTCTGCCATCCCATTTACCAAAACTTAATTGGCTATTTAAAGTCATCTATAAGGCATTTATTTTACTGTAGGCCTACATATGCCACTATTTAAAGCACAGCAGACGGCAGAGGACAAACCGTAGAAGACAGTAAAAAGACATTGGCTAGGAAAACAATGGATTAATTATTCGTTAAACACTTGACAATAGTTTAATAACAACTCTCGAGTCTCGACAACATTTCAATCTTACTCATTTTAAACAGACCATATTCATAATTTTAGGCGATTCCTAAAATACCATTATTATTCAATAACGGTTTATCAGAACAAGACTTTTGCAGCAATTTTTTACTATGCATGCAGGGCCGTAGCCAGAATTTGCTTTCAGAGGGTGGGGGTGTCCACTCGATCTTGAGCAAGCTGACAAGCAACCGAATTAAATGACTAAGGGATTTGGAGAAGCGTCATCACATGATGAGTCTATTTTAAGAAGTTCAGCAGCTTCCACATCATCATCATGATTAGATCATCACCATGATTAGACCATCGCTGTAATCTAATCTATTGTAAAATTTCACATAGAAATAAGAGCTTCAAAATTAAATCCCCTCTTATTATTATTATTATTATTAATTTTTTTTTTTTCGCCCGAGGTATAAATGATCCCTCAGGCTTTAAAAACCTTTATTAATATTATATTATTATTATTATTATTATTATTATTATTATTATTATTATTATATCTTAGTTCTTACATCGTGCAAGTAAACACATCGTTTCATTTTTACATTATTGCATAACACAGGTTAGCAGAAAAAATTAAAATGCTTACAAGAAAACCATACATCTCTTGAGCTGATCATAATTATCAGTCAACATCACAGCATGAAAAATAAAATGATTTTCTGTGACTTAACGTGAACTTCAGTATCAGAAGAGTGAGGATTTACGAGAGATGGGTGACAAGTCCCCGATATATTTAGCTTTGGTTGATTGGACACCAATGCGCAGACCTCTGCTGGCCTATCGTTCATCGGCAAGCAGTGACAGCGGTCAGAAGCAGATAATACCCCAAACTTAAGACCCAGCAGTTCCAAGTTAATTGAATTTATTTTCTTCCAGTTTTTCCTGTAGTAACTTACTTATGGATGGATGGAACCATGGTACGAGGGCTTGTGACAAAAGAGGCCGTTTCCCTCGAAAAAAATTGTTTCGCATAATACAGCTCTTTATTTCTAATAATCCTACTTATATAGGCTACCTAAATGCCACATTATTTTTTAAACTAGTCTATTGCTATGTTCTCATCTCATATGATTAGAATATTACCAAGTATTTTGTGATCTAAAACGTGCTTAATAAGCAATGATCAACTGGTACAGTTCTTCATCAGTTACATGGTATAATTATTAAAGCTAAATGTACAACAACTCAAATAAAAGCCATCTGTAGAATGATACGCAGCAACAATCATAGATAGCAATAGCATCACACCTACAACAGGCGAACTGTCCTATTTAGGCTATTTTTCGTTTCATCAATTCACCTTTTATACTGAAGAGACTCCGCGCAGCTTTTCGCTGAAACCAGACAGCATACACAGGATACTAAGAATCCACGTACCCGAAGCGCTATCCGGTTGTCGGCATGTTCGCTTTAGTCCGAGATCTGTCCATGTGGTCGCCCTAATATGACCCGAAGACGACGACGTCGACCGCGAAGGCTTAATGACAACGGCAAACGTCGCCGATGCCGACGACGCCGACGCCAGCACACGACCGGAAACAACAAACGAATTTCTCGGCGGCGGCGTCTTGGCGTCCGTCTACCAGCCGTCTTAGTCTACCATCGAACGGACGAATATGCATGCAACGCCCGATGACAGTTACTAAGTCCCTGCAGGGCTTAGCGCCTAAATACCTGTGTGACTTAATGTGTAAGCCTCTTTCTGCAAGATCTTCACGCCCTCTTCGTTCTGCTGACCGCTTTGATCTATTTGTACCCAGATCACGAACATCATTAACCCAACACCGAGCTTTTGCTATTGTTGGTCCTTTAATTTGGAATCACCTTCCTTCTGAAATTCGTGGCAGGATTCTTGTAGGAAATTCACCTGCATCTTTTCGCTGCTTGAAGACTTTTCTTTTTTCATGGGCCTGTCACGCTGAGAGCGCTTCTGAATAGCTCTGCTGTGAGAAGCGCTTTACAAATGCTTTATTAGATTAGATTAGATTAGATTAGACATCTCCTCAGCGCAAAGCTGAAAGACGAGCAAGTGTTATATTCAACAAAAGCTGGCGACGACCATGAACAAACGACATGTCAAATAGTATCCACCACACCGCAAAGTCTGTCAAGTTCTCTGACAAAAGTTGCTTCAAGTCTACTGTGCGCTTTCACTTTTATGCGAGAAAACGGAGATAGTCGTGTTTAGATACTACCAGCAACGAGCAAGGAAAAAGCAACGGGATACAGTATCAGTATCCGTCCTGGAGAGAGCGACTGGAACGTCTTTGCAAGCCACGATGTGCTTTATCGGTTTGCCACTACAGCGCGTATATTGGCATTCAGTTTTGTCATTGGTCAGAGTTGACTTTACCGCTCATTGGTGATTTTTCCAGGAAAGCCCGCCTCCGAGTGCAGTGCGTGCTATAGGGACTAAATTCACGCGGCTGATCTAAGCGAATAACACGGCCATTCTCTGAAGTTTCTTAATAATATTGCTCAAGCGTAGGCCTGTACAGTGTAAGAATATTATTGTGGAAAAATAACAGGAGGATTGGACCATTATCCACTTGGAATTGGGGTGTGAAAAACAGACTTTACTATGGGGCTCTAACAAAGACTGGGGAGTTGAAACCCCTCCAACCCCAACCCCCGGCAATTCTTACCTTGGGCCTGTATTCTAGCTCAAAAAGACAAAGCACGAAATTGAAAGCATAATTATGAATATACTTCATAGATGTTTCTAAATGTAAATTTCAACTTCTGTTTTGCTCTGTGTATCATTATAATGATTATAACATCATCATGCTTAAAAGTAAAATGTGAGACCTAAATACTTTAGTTTGAAGAATCTTATTAAAACAAAAAGTACCAGTAGGCTCAGTGGCGCCCCCAGAATTTTTTTCTTGTGCGCACAACAGGGGAAAATTTTCGTCAGTGTCGCCGAAAAACTAATGACCTTTTTTTAGTCATCGCTCATTTTTTAGCCTTTCCGCGCTGTACGCACTTGCGTATGTGCGTACGCCTGCGGGCGCCGCTGAGTATTCTAGTAGTTTAAAAAGAAGGTGTCGATATTTCAAGGGAAGCAAGTGCCCCTCTGGGGCCCTCTTGCCCAATGTGCCGGCCCCCATGGACCTAATTGTTTGCAAACAGACATACAAGTATAGTGAGACAGAAAGGCCGCAACCAGACTGAGAAATCTGTTCGACTTTGCTGTGAAGACTTCAGTGGATAGAAACCAATTTCGAAGCCAATTTCTATAATGGTTGGAGATTGAACTTTAACTTACAAATCCCATATCTCGGCAAAACAGTTCTAGGACAAACAATCACATAAAGAAGCATACAAACAAACATGGTCATAAAAAAGCACATTCGTGCATGCATAGGTATAGACATACGTGCATATGATATAATGCACACAAATACATAAATAGGCCTACATACTCATAATGTGCAAGTACACACACACACACACACACACACACATACACCCCTCCACACATACAATACATGCCTTACATATACATACATACAAGCATACATACATACATACATACATACATACATACATACATACATACATACATACATACATACATACATACATACATACATACATACAACGTATGCATACATGCATACATACTATACACACACTTACATACACACATACATACATGTACATACATACATATGTACATACATGAACTATGCATACATACATACATACATACATACATACATACATACATACATACATACATACATACATACATACATACATACATACATACATACATACATACATACATACATACATACATACATACATACATACATACATACATACATACATACATACATACATACATACATACATACATACATACATACATACATACATACATACATACATACATACATACATACATGCGTGTATGCATGTAATCATGCGGTTACATACTTCACCTCTGGCTCCCCCTTTGAATTGGTCATTTCGCTTTGTTGGCGCTTGCAACGGGAGGTCATTGAGCATCGTAAGAATTGCTGTGCCCGAGACCTGGATCTGTGTTTTGATGAAACGTGACGCCACCTGTCGAATGACATGGAATCAAAC
Organism: Lumbricus terrestris; assembly: GCA_949752735.1. Taxonomy (NCBI): domain Eukaryota; kingdom Metazoa; phylum Annelida; class Clitellata; order Crassiclitellata; family Lumbricidae; genus Lumbricus; species Lumbricus terrestris. The sequence goes on from OX457039.1 coordinate 55,925,041, forward strand.
AGTAAAGACAGAGAGAAGACACTGTTGATAAAAAAAGCCGAAATAATGAAGGATGTGCAGAGCAGCGACACAGCGATCACCGCTAATTATAATAATAGTAGTCGGCGTGATATAAAAAAAGAAATTCATGTCAAGCCAGTTTTATAGTTTTTAGTTAAGTAATATAGGGGCAAGAGGAGCACTTAGGCTACCCTTCCCCTGCCCAGCAAATTTCTGTCCAGGGTAACAGCATCTGTTGTCATAGACCCTGGTCAAATCGGATCCATCCATCCATACCCTTCCCCTGCAACCATGACACTTATTTTTTAACTAATATTTTTTTTTATCTTTAACACATTCTTCACAATAAAGCGCTAATAGCAATCAATAGTTGATGACGAAGACCGCAGATATGATGTCGCCACCCCATTGCGACCAGTGGCGGCGCCAGGATTTCAGTTTCGGGGGAGCTGAAGCCTCGACCGAAATCTCATGAAAATTTTCCATATTCGCCGCCAAAATTTCTCACGACCTTTTTTTTTTAGTCGTCAGCTCACAACCGTCGATATTTCACTGTAAAAAATTTCGGATGGCCTTTTTTTAGGGGGGGCTGAGCCTCTTGTAGGGGGGGGGCTTAGCCCCTTCCCAGCCCCCCCTAACGCCGCCACTGATTGCGACCAGTATATAATTCCTCTCCTCTGGGAACGAATCAAGGTTGTCAGAGGGTAGTGACAAACAATCAGAATTTTTTATTTCCATGTCCAACAAACTACGCCTCAGGGTTTCTTAGAATAGCCTGAGCCTGTCCCAAGCCAGGGTAAAGGATGAGGGTTCCGCGATGTGCTTGCAACCCGCCTGGGTTTTAAAAAAAACATGGGCAACAGAAACAATGCAACAAATTCACTCATCAATAACGTGTTGAGAGGTAGGGTGAGTAAAGAGTACAATGACTGCATTGACTGGTGATGGAAAGGGACGAGGGGAGGAGATGCATTGCCCGATGTGCAGACCTGCACGGGTAGGACTAAGTGCTAAGTAAGTCTTTAAAAGTTGCTCTATTATTTCACTGCTGATAAAAACAATGGTTTAAGAATAAATATTGTTATAATTACAATAATAATTTCTTTGTCAAGTTCAGCAATTCAGTTCTGCTGCTACTGGACTATAATAATAATAATTATTGTAATAAGTGACTGCCGATATGAGTATAATTATATGCTTTGCTGCACTGGAATTGGCTTATCCCTGCTGCTCAAGACGGTTCTAAATTGCTGACACTATTGGCATAACTATAGGCTGTTACTAATTGTACACATACCAATCAAGAACTACCAAACTACCCAATCGTGTAGTAATGAGGCCGTTTCACTGTAACTCCTACATTTCAAAATATGATATTCCTTCAACACATAGGTCCTACACTCCGTAGGACCTATGTGTTGAAGGAATATCATATTTTGAAATTTGAACGTTTGATATTTGGAAGATAACACTAGAGAGAAGCCTTTTAGCTGTAAAAGTAGTATTTTTACAAATAATAACAGTAAATTACACTCATTGTAATATGATAGCATCATATATTATTATTATAGTAAATAATTGCATCATAGTTATATAATAGTAAACAATAGCAGGATATAGCCTATTATAAGAGTCTATGTAATACAAAAAGGTAAACAGCAACAAAAACTATCATTTTTTCAAATTTTTCTGTGGTGAAAAAAGTCATTTCTGTCATTTTAGTCATACAAAAATACTAGTTGTGCAAATATTAACAATAAATTGTACACTTTATAATATGGTAGTACCATAAATTATGATGGTAAATAATAGTATTATTGTAATCATATAATAGTAAATAACATCACAGTATAGCCTATGATAACAGCAACAAAAACTGTCATTTTGTCAAATTGCTCCTTGGTGAAAATGTCATTTCTGGGGTACCATGGAGAATGGAGATGTCTAGAGTAAACACTGATCTACCATTATTTGCCAATTACTCTAATTTTTCTCTAATATTTGCTAAATTTCCTGTTTACGACTTTCAAATGACCTTGAGTGGCTAAATTTAGTGTAAATATTTCTCCAGATGTAGTTCTAGCTCTCGTCGAGTCAAAGCGCACCAAAAAGCGGCTAACGCATTGAAATTCTGAGTGCAGCACCTCAATCATCACTATCTGCTTTTAGCCCAACATCAGAGTCTGAAGTGTCCAATTTCTTACAATCTCTCCCAAACAAGCAGTGCGAACTCGACCCTATACCTACCGCCCTACTGAAAGAGTGCGCATCTATCATTGTCCCCATCATCACACAAATAATCAACCTCTCCTTATCTACTGGCAACTTTCCCCTCCTCTTCAAACATTCTTTGGTAACTCCACTTCTAAAAAAACCATCACTTGATAAGGAAATCCTTTCTAATTATCGACCTGTTTCCAACCTCTCATTCATCTCTAAACTAACAGAACGTGTCGTACTCTCTCGCATCAATGACTACTTGACTTCAAATTCACTCCTTAACCCAAACCAGTCCGGCTTTACTAAAAAGCACTCCACCGAAACACTTCTCACTTCACTCTACAATAAACTTGTCTCTGCCATCTCTCATCAACAAGTCTCCTGCCTTTGCCTCCTTGATGTCTCTGCAGCCTTTGACACCATCGACCATAACATACTACTCCAAAGACTGTCTTCCTGCTTTGGCTTTACCGACACTGCTCTCCTTTGGATTCAGTCTTATCTCTCATCACGCACTTTCTCAGTCAAAACACTTGAAACATCATCTCAATCACGCCCCCTCACCTGTGGTGTTCCGCAAGGTTCTGTCCTCGGGCCCCTCTTGTTCATCCTCTACACCACTCCACTCAGTTCACTCATAAAAGCATCCACAGTCGACCATCATCTATATGCTGACGACACCCAATTATTCATCTCTTTCTCTCCAAGCAGCTTCTCTGACTCCATAAATAATCTTCTCTCTGTGGTCACCCAAATCACCTCTTGGATGACCTCAAATCTCCTCTGCCTTAACCCCTCCAAGACAGAATTTATACTAATTGGCCTCAGAGAGCAACTCAAGAAAATTCCTGATCCCTCTATTTCCTTCAACAATGACTCTTCTTCCAACCACACTTTCTCCGCAAATTCTCCTGTCCGAAACCTAGGTGTAATCTTTGACCAGCATCTTAGCTTCTCCGACCACATAACCCAACTTTCCCGCACTTGTTTCATGCACATACGAGATCTCCGCAGAATCCGACCTATGCTTGACTTTAAAACTGCATCCACAATAGCCACATCCATAGTTCATGCGAAACTTGATTACTGCAACTCTCTCTTCCTAAACATTGATATAACCCAAATTAACCGCCTCCAAGCTATCCAGAATGCCCTCGCCCGTGCAGTGACGAAAACCCCCAAACGTCACCACATCACTCCTGTCCTGAAATCACTTCACTGGCTCAAAATACCTGAACGCATCGAATACAAAGTCCTCTCACTCACTTACAATACACTTCAATCATCCCAGCCGTTCTACCTTCGTCAGTTGTTCACCATCCAGCCACCTCGTTCAACACGCTCCTCATCCTCCATTACACTGCTTCGCCCTCCCATCACTTCATCACTGAAATTCGCAAACCGCTCCATAGCCATTGCCGTTCCACCTCTCTGGAACAAACTTCCGCCAGCACTTCGGCAAACTTCCGACCCATCATACGAACTCACCAAAACTCCACCTCTCGCTATCTCCCCACAGGTCTTTCACTCAAAACTGAAAACATTGCTCTTTCAAAAATCCTATCCTGATTCTTCTTCTCCTTACATCCCCCGCCACTTCAACTCTAAACATCACCCACCTTAGCCGTCCATCTATCTGCCTGCCTGACTCTCCGGACTTGACCCGCTGCCTATCGATTTTGTTTTGATTGAGCGCCTGTGAATAAGCTGGTTCCCGCGACTTGGCTTTTGTGGGCGCTGTAGAAGTTTCGAGATTACGATTACGATTACGATTACGATGCAGAAGGTGTTGAGATTCTCGTTTCGTTATGTCATAAGAATGATAAGACAGTCACCGGATGGCGCCACAGATCCCGATAAATACCACAGTTGGCTGATATAATTATATCCATAATGTGTGTGTGTGTGTGTGCGTGCGTCTTTGTGTGTGGATTTGTGTGTGTATGTGGATGTGTGTGTGGATGTGCTGGTGTGTGGGTGGATATGTGGATGTGTGGGCGCGTGTGTGCGTAAGTCATTATCATAATAATTATGTAGCCTATTATAATAATTATGCTTCAAGGGATATATAAATTATAATCATGGTCTCATAACCCTATAGCCTTTACCCCAAGCAGTATCCCTACCCTAACCATAAGATTTCGGGGTATATACATAATCCTGACTATACACAATTCCATTCCCTGTAACAAAACTTTCAAAAGATCTAACTGTTCAACGTTTTGGGCTATATGAAAAAATAGTGCAATATGAAACAAATCTCTCTGAAGATGATGATGATGATGATGAATAGTCTATGTCAAACTTTTAATGTGTATAGTCAATTATATACATGTATAACCTATACCCTGAAAAAATAGTTGAATTAAAATGAAAGGTTAACTTTTTTAGCTATTAACAAAAGAGTTTAACTAATATTTTAAGTGAGTGACAGTAAAAAAATCAGCATCTATACGCAACCATCTTCTGTAATGAACAATGAACACTGTCGGCAACTCAGCGTGACGTGTCATTGACCTTCTCTGATTTATATCAGGACAAGTGCACATAACCTCTGTCATTGTGAATAATGTTTCAATCTTGTCAAAAAAATTCCTAAAACGTCGGAAAAAGTTTATCCAAATATGTTTTTAAGATAACCTATTTCCGAAATCAGTTGCCAAATTTTAGTCAAGCTTATTTTATTTCAGTTGAAAAATAGTTGTAATTTAACTGAGCAGAATTAGTTAGTGCCCATCACTGATCTTCTTAGATTTATAACTTCTCCTCCACCACCAACCCACCCACCCCACCCCAAACTTCTTCTATTACCTGCTGGGGCATTTGCCCAAGGCTAGATCAGCGGAAGTGAAGATGCCGCTATAGTAATTCTGAAGCAAATAGTTGGTGACATTGTTGGGACGTGACTGCTCCGATACAGCGAAGGATAATATGATGCATATATATGTTGACCTATAAGCTCCAAGATATAGTCAAGCGATCAACTATATGGCATTATATGTATATACCATACAACTAAATGTATATTATATATATATATTATATATATATATATATATATATTATGAATGAGTCTCACTAACAAGTTCGTTGACAATTTCTACTGTATACCTACTATACAATATACATATCGGGTTACATGCAGATGAATTACAAACGCATGATTATTCACACCTGCAGATGCGCCTCGTGTTTCTGATCGTCTTACAAACGTAGACCTACAGTGGTATGGGCCTAGGTCTACGTGGTCGCAACTCGAGATGGTGTCAAAGCACATGCACATATTGTAGTCATGTAACTCTTCAGAGGCTGCATGTAAAGACGTGGCTTGATTGATTGGTTTCGATATTTTTGCTAAGCATGAAAGCTGGAAGGCAATGAACACCTGCCCTGTGGGCCTGTTCAGCTGCAGTCATATCCTTTGAGATCGACTTTGATGCTAAACTTCTTAAGTTGTAGGTCGTAAAAAGAGAAAAAATATGTAGACCTCAATACAGTTCTTAAAGGTTTAGTCTATGGCTATGAATTAAAATTCTACTGATCTTATCCACCCAACCTCCTGCCCAGTAAAAATCTTCATTTCACACCCCAACTGCACATAAATATCAACGTCTGACCCAATGTTATTCAAGTTAACTAAAACTAAAACTGGATTGAAGTTAACTGAAAAGTTCTATTTGAGTTAACTGAGACTAAAACTAAAACTGAAAAGTTCTAAAAACTGAAACTAAAACTGAACTGAAAAGTTTAAAACTTAAACTAAAACTAAACTTGAAAGTTGAAAACTGAATTAATTTGTCTGTGTGGCGCACAAACCAAATGACAGAATTGTTTGCAACTGTTAGCAGCGCACGATCTGAATGGCGCAGATGTCTGACTCAGCAATATGTGTCAAGCAAACATCAAAGCGGCTTTCTCTATTAGGGGTCAGTCTATTGTAAAATGCGGTCAACCATAAAGATTGGCTGTGGGCCTGTGGTCAGTGACAAGATTGAACTTCAGCCTGTATAGATACATCATACACATGCCTACGGATCACATGCACATGTCTATATACATGCAAGGTTCTTTCAATACACGATCTTGATATACCTATGAGGAATCAATGACCAGCATATAATTATGTTTGAAATCAGTTTGATGTTTGACACCTCAATGGACTTGTCCATGGTAGGCTAGAGGACACAGGCTAGATACATGAAGCATGTTATCGATCAAGATGTTTATAGATAGGACAAATGAAGATGGAAATAGACGACGATGTTGTGATGACAATGATGATGGGCTAATTAATTCCATGAGACACATTAGACATGGACACAAAGAATGCTGGACTAGGTAGATCAAATGTCTGTTGGTCTTCAAAATTCTATGTTAAGAATTTTAGGTGCAATTTATTATGACTTTCTTACTAATTTTGTCGTATAGTTTGGCACAGAGTTTTTGTAATTAGTATCTAAAACATTTTTCTAAGCCAAGTATTTTATGCTTGTAGCCTATTTTTAATACTTTTGTATTAAAGTGTTTTATCTGTATTTTAAATACTTTTGTGATCAAGAATTAATATACTTATACTCAAAATACTTTAAAAAGTATTTCCCTTTGACTGGCCATACACAGAATTCAGCAGTATGGACAGAATTACTATTAGTAAGTTTCATTTAAGTTTCTGCGCCAGCATTGCAGGCAAATGTTGAAAAAGTTTTCAGTTTGTGAGGTTTCAGTGCTCTGAAATTAAATCGGATTAATTAGTGTTCCTTTATCTAGAGCGATGAGTGTTTTTGAAACTAAACATGTAGTGGAGCGCTTCAAACGGCAGCTCAATTACATGAAAATATGAATTAGCTAAATCTTTTGCTCTTGCTAATAAAAATGAATGTCATTAATAAAAAATTCAATTCCTTCTGCTGAAGGTTTACAAAAACTTAATTAAAACTGAAAAGTTCTGAAAACTGAAACTAAAACTTAAACTGAAAAGATCTGAAAACTTAAACTAAAACTAAACTGAAAAGTTAAAACAAAACTAAAACTAAGACTGAAACTGAAAAGTAAATTGAAACTTAAATAACACTGGTCTGACCCAGGTATTTTTCTACAATAATTCTCCTCATTAATTTTTGTCAAATTGTTAGCCTATGCATGTGCACTGTGTGCCTAGACCCTGAACACTACGTTCATTCACGACTGTTCTGTCATAGGCCCTATATATGCTATAGTCTATGGTCGTGTGTCACAATATGTGCACTTCTGAACTTTGGAAGAATGAATATAATTATATCAAATGCAGGTGCATTGAATTGTATAAGCCTATAGCCTAGGGCTGCTGCCGATTTAAAATAGTCAGCTAATCGATAAAGTTCGTCTGCGATATTAATATTTTTGCACCACGGTATATAGGCCTAAGCAACCTGTTTATTGCAATGAAGGCAGTTAATTATGTTGTCATGATGTCATCTTCAACGTTTCCATCAGCATTGACTTTTACGAATGCAAAATGATCGCTTAATAATTCATTCAAACGTTTCACATTAGCATTGTTCGTCAAATTGTTTAGGCTATAGGCCTACTCTGAAAAATGGCCGCTTGATGGCATTTAATTAATGAGAACGAAAATATAGTCCACGCGATCCATGAAAATGTTTCGATTCGAAGTGTCGACAATTAATTAATTAAAATTTGCAGCCCTATAATCATATGAGCCTAAATTTATATACATGGGCTATACATACAAGCGTAGGCCTATAGGAACACATCTATCTTAAATAATTAACGCAAGAACTCATTCATTCAGTTCATACGAATCCGGATATACCAATTTGATTCGGTAGGGCCTATAGCCTATAGGCCTAATACCATGTAGAAAAAAACGAAAGACCGCAAAGTTAGGAATCAGCTTAAGCTTTATAGCCTACCCATCAATTTCTGGGAGTCATGGACAATCCATGACTCTCTGAATCAGAGGGCTTGGCGGACCATCCCGGCAACCAAACCGCGGCGCCATCGCCACGCGCCACTTGATGACAAGTTCGTGATTATCGATGCACAACAGCAGTTCTCTGAAATATATTATACCGTCGGATATACTATTTATCTTCCCGCTATCTGCACAGTAAACAAACCGGTTATATCAGTCCACGCTGGGCTAAATCGCTCAGTACTCGATGCGCAGTGATACACGGACTGCTTTTCATGGATACGTTGATGTGATTGGCTCCGGGTTTCATCCGATTGAACGAGTCAGAGAGAGAGAGAGAGACCGGATGTGGATGGCCAGAGTGTTTCCATCAACGCCATACAGCAGACGATCACACTTCTGCAGTGACGCAATGGCGCCTTGATAATCACCTCTAGCCTCCTCCCGCCTCATCGCACGTTCTATCATTATATGCTCATCGCCCAATCAATATTATCACACTCTCTGAATAATCAAGCGCAGCGCTGTCACGCGCTGGCCATGCACTCAATGCGAGCATGTACTTTTACTGACCTTGCTCTAACTAGCTATAGACGGGAGCTTCCTTTGATCGAGAAACCACCCATTCAGCGGCGAACCAACAGGGAGAGTTGGGACTCAGGAGAGATTTCCAGCACAGTCTGCCAGATGTCAGAGCTATACATGAACGCTTATCGTTCGTAGCTCAAACGTCTCTCCCTACACACGATGCCTATTATAATCATGGTGAGAATTGCCGGAAGAGGGTTGGTTGGGGGGGTTCAACTCCCAGTCTTTCTTAGAGATCGATAGCAAAGTCTATTTTTCCCACCCAAATTCCAAGTGGATCATAGTCCTACCCCAGTTATTTATTCACAATTCTCACACATTATTATAGTAGAAGTCAGTTGCGTCAATCCCTCCCCCCCAAGGGACAAGAAGAAGCACACACTCTGCCGACTCATATTAGCGGAAATCAACAACACCAATTCATGTTCAAGCGTACTTCAATCCCACCCCACTTTGAAGTTTGTTGAAGATCGTTCCTCCCCTCCAAGCCCCCACCATTGGCAGACGCCAATAGAAGGTAGAAGTTGCACAATTTGCTCATAAACTGAAATTGATAAAAAGAAAGGGTGGGGGGATGATTTGCCATATAAGCATTTCCGCGACATCCTCAGCTGCCTGAAAATGTCCTCCATGTATAGACCGATGCAAGCACGTCTCTTTTCCAGACTATGTAATTAACCTCGTGACATTTGTCAGCAATTCTGAATAGGCCTATCACTGATATATCAGATCATCCATCTGAAGGATCAGACCGTGTCTGGTACAGTAAACGGATGTGATGTATAGGCCCTACAGCCATACATATTTGTCTGTATAGGCCTACATGTATGTTTGCTTTATAAGAAGCAACACTAATCGCGTTTTATAATCATCTAAGCGACGGTGAGTGCCAGATGAGACATTATAATAATCATATTCTGTATGAGCAATTTCTCTAACCGCATCATGCTATAGTGACAGTTTCCAGAGTATAACAGTTACTCTCTCTCTCTCTCTCTCTCTCTCTCCTCTCTCTCTTCTCTCTTCTCTCTCTCTCTCTCTCTCTCTCTCTCCTCTCTCTCTCTCTCTCTCATCTCTCTCTCTCTCTCTTCTCCTCTCTCTCCTCTCTCTCTCTCTCTCTCTCTCTCTCTCTCTCTCTCTCTCTCTCTGCTCTCTCTCTCTCTCTCTCTCTCGTTGATGTGTATATTTTTATATATTAATTTTGTATATTATATTTGAGCATGTACATATATATAAATATTGATCTACATACAATATGTATATATGTAAAATTATATATGCTTAATTTCCCGGTCACTTTCAAAGAAAACTAGTCTTGTAAAAACAGCGAGACATTTTTTGCGCCAATTAAAGCCCGTCTGCGCATCAGTCGACATCTTGGCGCGTTGTGTTTGGTACCGGAAGTGGTGTCTGAGCAAACGATGTTTCATGACGGCGAGTCAGGCGTCAGAACGTCGACCCGATCCACCACCCACACTTCACGTGATGAGCAACTCGGAAAGAGAGCAGAATGAGCAACCGGAAACGTCCGTCCATCCATCCGTCCTTCCGTCCATCCATCCGTCCTTCCGTCCATCCGTCCATCTGTCCATCCGTCCATCTGTCCATCCGTCCTTCCTTCGGCGACGACTGGATTCGAGCGACGCATAACTCATGCGGTCAACAAATGTTAGTGATTTCAATTACGACGCCGCCGCCGCCGAGCAGACGAGAGTGTATAATGGCGGGAATGATCATGTGTAAGCGAGAGTCAGCCTTTGCATGTAATGGTTCCCTGCCAGTTGACGGTAGATCCTATATGTATTATAGTAGACTCCGCTTCTATGAGGACGATTCGACTTAATTGACACGACATGCAAGACGCCGGTGGCGGCGGCGGCGGCGGCGAGAGGCGTGCGCCACGATCGCGGCCGACGCAGACGGTGCTGCCGCCGAGCGGATGGTTTTCATTGCTCTTCTGCCGTTGCCACCTACCAGCATATTATACATGGACTAATACTACGATCACTACTGCTCTACTACAGCAGTGCGAAGTCGTATGACGCGTTACTGGTCGTCTCTAATGTAGGGAGGATAGGGTGATTGATCAGGGCTTCTACTACTTCGTAGTTCAGCCGACCGACGTCTGTCTGTCTGCCCGTAATGCCAGTCCGCTAAATCAGCGGCTGGCTATCGAGCGCTAGTAGAATTATAGTAGTCCTATATAAATCGAGAGATCGTCCTCGTCGTTGTTTGCCAATAAGTTTTTCGAATCGAGGTTTGTCAGAGACGGAATTATTTCGATATTTACCGTAAGTCGGCCTACAGTGATAGAGCGTAGCCTACGCGGGCTGCATGCCACGATTTATAAAACGTGCGCTGGTCTACGTTACGCTTAGCTTGTTGAGACCGTCGACTTTTCATTATATAGCAAAGGCCTACTTTGAAAAGCGAGGTTAAAGTTTGTTAAAGGCTGTTTAATAATTATTATTATTATTATCAGCGACGAACTGCCGCGAAGTGACTGGGGATAAGTCAACGACCTTGCAGGCGGGTATGTGTTATTAGTATACGCATATAAATAGCCTAATTATGTGGACCATTGCTACTGCAATTGAATATTACTGTATTTATAGTAGATTTATTAACTTTAACATGATGACAACTTCACAGCTGTAATGGGTTACATCCTCACATGTAGGCCTATAATGTTGCTGTAAACAAATGCTGCAGATTCAACATAGCATGGATCGGGAGCAGCGCAGCATGGAGTAAGTATAGGCCTAATCGGTTTTTATAATTATCTTTTTAAAAAACCTTTAACAGCTTCACATTGCAAATATGCTCGGGAAATACCTAACTTTAGGGCTTAGGCCTATATACCGATTAGGCATAATTAATTTTAATTATCCTTTCTAGACCTATCACAAGTGCAATGACATAAGTGTTTTGAATCGCAATTCTGATCAAAGAATGCTTTTTACGGATATATAGGGTCAGAATTAAACCGTTAAAACTTGTCTCGTCATCTATGTATACGGGGCCCAAGTTTATGAGCCCATTACGTGGGTGGCGTGTATTTTTCTGGAACGCTTTGCTTGCAGCCTGTTTCAAATTCTGAATTTGTTCGACTGCTAAACGAGACTCAGTATCTGTTTGGCCTTAAAATCATTTCAATGCATGAGCAGATAGGTCTACGGCGTATTCTCTGTTAGTGGCGGCGCTAGAGGGGGGTTAGGGGGCTAAGCCCCCTATAAAAGGCCAAGCCCCCTAAAAAGGGCCATCCGGGGTTTTTTACATGCAAAACTGAAACATTTCCACGGTTTCCGACCGGATGACAAAAAAGGTCGTCAGAAATTTTGGCGGATGAAAATGTAAAATTTCCATGAGATTTCGGCCGGATGACTAAAAAAAGTCGTCAGAAATTTTGCCGGATGAAAATGTAATATTTCCTCCGGAGGCTTAAGCCCCCAAAACTGAAATCCTAGCGCCGCCACTGTTCTCTGTTGCTTTGGCCTAGGCTCTTTTTGTATTTTATTCCGCTGTGTAGGCCTATGTATACGATTTGCGAAGGAATTGTGCATATCGCTTAAGTGCAGGCCTAATGTTATTCAAAATTTAAGGGTTAGATTATGGCCGTTTGGAATAGACGATTCCTTGTTATAGAATATAGACCTATATATGCGAGCAGAATTTTATACACAAGTCCAACGATAACAATCACTCTTCAAGCGATAGTCTCAACCCTAATAAGTTTCAAAGATTTTTATTTAATGCCAGTCTTCACCAAAAGGCCTAGGCTACTGGCCTTCTGTTTTTGAATGGGACCCTAGTCGTTTTAGGTCCGGACCATGGATTGTATCGTACTGCAGTAACACGATCCTACGGCTAGTTCTGGTAGCATCCTATGACACCAAGGAACGCTGGCGTCCACACTATATCTACCATAATCTAGACGCAATGTGCCAGATTTATTGACGAATACTTTAATCATAATAATATTATCATTCGTAACCTTCTCCGTATATATATATATATATATATATATATATATATATATATATATATATATATGTATATATATATAATAATAATTTTTTTTATTATAGTCTATCTGATGTGACGCTGGCGACCATTATGCGATATATATGCTGACGAGATCTGTCACTTGCACTCTGCTCTGTGACTCTGTCTCTACTGCCACTTCTGTAGACAGTAGGCCTACTGGCTACTGCTTACAGCAACAGGAAAGAGAGAGACAGACAGACAGATCGAGACACACAGACACAGACAGAGCAATAGAATTCTGGATCTGATTAAGCTGAGAGGAGAGGATTAAAGGAGAAGAATGAGAGTAACAGACATGATGATTGGATAGGCCTACATAGATAGCATCGTTCGTTAAATTGTATACAGGGTCTACGGAATTTAGGCTTTGAATATCAATTATTCTTAAACTTATAGTTTCGTGGGGGTGGGGGTCTTGTGTTGTGTTGTCGACGGTTGATCGTGTCTTGTTCTCTCTCTTTCAAAACGGCAATACCGTACTGTCCCTATAGTTAAAGCTTGCACAATAAGGACTAAAAATAGACCGAACTGTCGGCGAACTGTATACCGTAGACCTACGTGGAAATTACTGCGTGCATGACATGCCCGTTCAGACGCCCACAAAAGTCACACAGTGTTCACTCCAAACACGGCAAAAATACGAGCTTGCATGCTGCAGTGCGAGACGCTATTATATAGGCAACCGCGTATATCAAACGGCCCACGTAGGCTACACGTAAAGGCCTATAAATAGGCCTTTGCTGCGTTCCTATGTTATCTAGGCTATAGTAGGCTTTATGCGTGACCAGATTTCAACCTATAGAACAGACGATTCGCAGTAAGTTTTTAAAAATATTTCTTCCTAATTTGTAGGCAATCAGACGGCTCTCGCCTTCACGGAAATAATTATATAGGCTACAGATAAAGATACAGACATGCTTGTGTGTGTGTGTGTGTGTGTGTGTGTGTGCGACGGTGTATTATTCTGTCCGCATGTCTGTCTGTGCGTGTATGCGTCTCAGTCTGTGTGAATGCCTCTGTCTGTCTGTACATCTGTCTGGGTGCGTCTCTGCATGCGCTGTTGACTGCAGTTGTTGACTGCATTGTGCTTAGAACTGACATCTCCACATTAGCTGCAGTGCTTCATCAATTAATCTCTCGTTCACGTTGCTTGCCGTCTTCTGCTCGTCTCTGTCCTTAACTCGTCCGTTCGCCAGCAGTCATCCACGACTGGTACATCCTCCATGTGGTTATCGTGACCAAACGCCAATGCTCCAGCACGAGCACGAGTACGAGCATCCGACTTATGAACCTAATTCAACACAGATCCATTCGCACGCATGCACACTGGCACGATAACTCTCCGTATATATATATATATATACATTATATTATATATATATATATATATATATATATATATATATATATGCACACACACGGCCCTGCTATAGGCTATACACTTGCAAGAGTCTAAAACATCCTCGTATACCCTGAATCGTCTGCGCCATAACTACCTCCCTCCCCCCGTTGATGTCTGTCTGCCTGCTTGTTCTTTCGTCTGTTGGCCTACATGTAGGTGTCTGACTGTGACTTCCACCCTTCGATCTGTTTCGTTCACCATCATTTTCTTAGTATATGAGACAGTAATAATTGACTCCCTTCAACTGTGCCACACGATCATGATAATGGCCTTACAGGCAACAATGGTAGTGGACAAAGTAGGCCTACGTGCTGCTGTCCATTTCCGGTCAAAGCGATATTTAAAAGAGTCGAAATGCCACTATGCTGATGTAGTGCGCCAATAATATTTACCGAACTCCGTAAGCTATATGTACAATTGTAGGCTAGTCAATGTGACTGATTTTGTCTTCAGGCTTGCTTTTCCTAAATTGCCCTATGAAATTCACGCGGCAAATTGTTGCTAGGCGACGTAGGCTTAAGCGTTGTCAGCGCTAAATCTCAGCGCAGTAAATGAGTAGTCGGCAACCCGGAGCCTTTGGAAACGCGAAGCCCAATACGGCTGCCTCGTTCGCCTTGTCCTAGGAACGTGCCTGTTTGCCTGCGAGGTATTTTGTGCTGGTAAAATTAGTGAGTGTATTAAAATGTAGGCCAACCAAGCTTGCCAGTAGATCTACAGTGATGTAGGCCTACTCTTTATAGTATAGGCCTACTTCTCATTTTCTCAACAAGCAGAAGCCTTACTTAACCTGTTTACTTACTTAAAGCACATAGGCCTACAAGCTTAGACTTAGGCTTAGCCTACTTAGCGTTACACTACCATCATAGCGTTTTAATTAAAGGATTAGCACTTTATAGTGAACCTATTTTGTTTTACACTATAACTTTTGTAATCTGTAGTTTTTGGACGTGACGCCAGAAGTTCGACAACATTCAGAGCCTGAACTGACACGACCGTTCGTCAGCAGTTGCAAGGAATAGAGCCTAAAGCTCGAGAGAAACGAAACAGATTCACAGAATCTCTCTTACTTACTGCAGTCTACTGTATATTAATAATCTTCACTGATCGCGTCAATCAGTGAAACGGAAGCGGTCGCTGCAATGGCGTCTTTCAGCTTATCACCGTCTGCCGAGTGTTTCCGCCGCCGCCGACCACTTATAATTCAGTGATCGCTCGCTGTTTATGGATCAGATTTCGGTCGCATTAACTCCCCGTCGTTGTTCGTCTTGTCAGCTGCCTTTGATCGTAATTCCGACTAGAGGACGAGTGGGAGGAAGTTTTTATTTCTATCCTGGTATGCACATAGCGTACGTGTAGGCGCGTGCGTCTGACCATCATAGATCGACCCGCTTGTGCTGCCACCGTCGGCATTCGCCATGGTCGAGGACCGATTGCTGAATTAAAGGAAATTCGGCGTTGACACGCTACCGCGGAACAAGATGCGGGTTAGTGCGTTCGGATTAATAGGACTGTTGCTGGACATGATGTTTCTGCTGGAGGAAGCCAGGCATGGTAAGCACAGATCTTTCCTCGCTCGGAAATATAATGCATTGTAAATTCGCTAACCTCGGCGTTGGGTGCTGCATGCATAATGCTTACTTGATTCGTTATCTGCGCAACCTTTTGGCTTTCACGTGTTGGTTGTCCGTTTAAAGACGCATCAATTATTTTGTTTCAGCGGAAATTATTCAGGAACAACCTCAGGAAGGACCTTGTGTGATTATGTTTCCAGCTGTAGTAGCCTGTATGTAGCTTAACTGAGGTATTATTTCTCTCATTCATGGTTGCAAATTACGTTGTTAACCTGCATGGGACCTCTCTCCTTAGCAACGTCATGTGCAGGACATTTGAAACCCGTATGACAGTATTCACATTCGGGCTTCATGTACATGTATCTTACTTTATTACAGGGGCGGATCCAGGGGGCTAATCCGGCCATGCCCCCCATTTAGAAATTTATTTATTTTTGACCAGCTATTCTGGCTCGGAAAGTTGACGTGGCTCCCCCATGAGTAGTTTCGTAGGCCCTTCCCCACGAGTACATTATACAGGGGTTTAAAAACATTTGATCACTGTACGACTAAAAAAAAGGTCATCACTTATTTTTGCGGGGAAATGGTATGGTTTTTCTGGAAATGGTATCTTTTCTGCCCGAGATTTCGACTGAATGACTAGAAAAGGTCATCAACTTTTGGCGGATAAAATGGTATCTTTTTCCTGGGAACTGGGAATTCGACAAATGACTAAAAAAAGTCATCAGATTTTTCGGTAACCAAAGACTAAATTTTTCCTCTGTCCCAAGATTGAAAATTTTGGCCCCCCCTTCGAAAATGTCTGTATCCGTCCCTGCTTTAATATGATGTTACATTGTTGGATTATGTTTAAGTGTGAACTAAACACACTGCAGGCATAATAACTGAAACGTGCCAGAAATAACCGTATATGAATGATCTCTTTTTATTTGGCTGCTGAGTCTGAGAGGTCTTTCAGTGTATGGATCATTTTGAAGACTGCACTTGATTAAAACCAGGGTATTATTTGCGGAGAGAAACGTCGGGGTGCTATCACTCACTCACTATGTAGGAGCCGCATGATTGCACAAAATTCATGCAAGTTGTAGATGAAGATGGTCTAGTCCATTGAAGAGCCAATTTCCATCTATTAGTATTATTACTTAAATTCTAAACATATTTAATGTTCACACAGTCACACTAAAATGCGAATTGAAGACGTGGCTAATCAATCACTGTAGGTGAAGAAGAACTGTTATATATCCAAATTCTTGAAAACCAAGGAGAAATTATGAGTTTTGAGGCAACTCAAAGAAATTGACCCTGGTGGAATGAATAAGGAGAGAGTAGTTGAAGGTTGGCAAGAATGCTCATTTTGAATGTCTAATAAGTAAAACAGGCCAGTTTGCTTCTAATTCTCAATTCTACAGGAAGCCAATGCAGCTGACCGAGCAAAGTTGATGAGTTTTAAATGATAAATATTCATCCAGAACCACACAAGCCAGAGTGTTTTGGATGCATTGAAGCCTGTTGACTTCAAGATCTGATATGCTATCAAACACAGAGTTGGCATAATCGAGGTGACAGGAGACAAGAGAGCATAATATTTTCTGACATTGCATTTTCTTGGTAAGAGTTGACCTTATGTGATGATATGCTATGATATGATAGAAACGTAATTTGCCAAAAAATTATGTGGTACTGGGCTGTGGGATTACTGTCCAGAGACAGCCCAAGTGTTTTTACAGTTTTTGATATAGAGCTCTAATTAACAGTATCACAAAGGGCGGCACTGGGATGAGAAGGGAAAGAGTGCAGTTGTTGATGTGAGCTGAGCATGAATGCTGCAAACTAATCAGCTTTTAGGGTAAGTTCATTTTGTAGGGTAAGTTCACTGTGGGGCGCGGTGGTGTAGTGGGTGTGTTCGTCGCCTTGCAGCCGAAGGGTTGCAGGTTCGAATCCATCTCAAGTCACCTCATAGAGACCTTGAGCTAGTCCTTCACGCGCAATTGCTGAGCGCTTCGGCGTGAAACTCCGATGCAGTGTCTGCTTTGTAGTCGGGAGTGCCTCTGAGTAGAGAGCTTGAAGGGGTGCTATAACAAGTGCACATACAAACAAACAAACAAAGTTAAATTAATACGGTACTTTATTATTATTTCCCTTACCATAAAAGTGGACCCGAATTAAAACTTGTAAAAATATTCCATTGGTTTTCTGTACCTTGCCTTTCAGCTGTAGATTGGTGGTATCAAAGACTAATATCTTGTAGCCCACACAGAGACCCAGTTGTGACCTAATTCCCATAAATGTTGCACATACATACAGGCTTTGCATAAATACATATATGGATTTATGCGGCTTTATTCATGCACACACGTGTATGTAATGGTACATGAAATTATACATACACAGAAAGTACCTTTATCTGTCCTCATACACCTCACACACTTAAACACTAAACTTTGCATAGTATATAATATTATATATGCATATATACATATACACGTGCATATATATGCGCTTAGGATTTGGCTCCTTATAGGGAGTTGAATTTATATACCTTTTATGCATTTATATAAGATATTAATCTTTCTGCTCAAGCTTCTGATCTTTCCATTTGTCTCATTTTGAAGACTGCAGCTATGAATTGAAGTTTGTTTTGTCAATCTTTGCACCAATTGTGCTTGGTCTCGCCGGCAGTCGTGCATGACACTTGAGTGACCTTCCGACCTCTGCTGTTCATGTTCCTGTGAATGCAGTTATGGGCCCTGGATTATTGTTTCCACTTGAGATTAGAAGAACTTTATGCTCAAGTTCTGATAATGTTATATAGTGTTATTTGCTGTTCTGCAATTAGGTGTATTCTGTCTTACAGTTGTATAACAAGTGCACTGTATACTGCAGCCTTTCCTTGAATAAATTAGCCTGAAAGGAGTAGTATAATAGATGTTAAAGACCATGGGATCGAAATTTTGAATGCCAATTCCCTGGACAGTCCAAACTATCTGATGCCACACAGAAACTGACCAAGAAATTTTTATACGTTGCTGGCCACGAATGTGAGACCTATCCTTTGGCTGAGCTCTTTATAGAGTGGTTGGTGAGGTTTTCATAATGATGATGCAAATAATTTTGTTTCTAACGGTCAAGAATTTTGTGACTGAACCTCAAGCTCTGATCGACTTGTGGGGTATTCTGACTGAGTATTGTCAAGATAGAGGCCTACTTTATCTGGCTTGTATCTTTTATGCCAAAGGTTTGTGACTGCTATGACTTAGCTACCAAGTGAGACTGGTTGGGTTTTGATTGATATTGACAAGCCACACTCGTTACATTTTAGGTTGAGTATATAGTGAGTGCCTGTGTGTAGACAAGATTTTAAAAAGAGGAGAACAAGGAATAATTACCGGTAGATGTCTTAACACTTCATGGTGAGCTGCATTTTTTTCCTAGTTACTTTAGTGCATTCTCATTGTTTTAGTGTTTAAGTATGACTCTGGTGTTGCTTTCCTTGGTTAGGCCTAACTGAAGTTGGCCCTGTACGGTACACAATTATGAGCCTTACACACTGCCTTTTGATTTCAAGCATGTTGGGTTTTGTTGGCTGTCCTTTTCAATGTCAGAGAATTGATATAAAATCTCCCCGCATGGTCTTCAAATCAAAGTGAAAGATAATGTATTGGATTGAGGACAGAATGCCTTGCCTTGGAGGCAAGTGGCTGCTTTGACCTAAGGTCTTGTAGAAAATTCCAGTTCTAAATGGCTCTTCTGGGGTGTCCATCATACTATTATGTAGATTGTAGATTCATCCAACCCAATTGTGGTGTGGCTGGGGAATTTTGAACTGAGAAGGCTGCCGGATATGACCGGAGGCTTTATTGGTAGCCCACCGTTGAGACTGTCCATGTGCAGAGACCTGGTGTAACCTTCTACAAAAGCATGGTAGTAAATGTCAAAAGATCTCTTGGTTTGTGTTTTTGGGGTTCAAGTGGCTTTGCTGGGCAACTTGCACATCTTGCTGGTAATCTGTTTATTATATCCCATGAAGATTGGCAGCAGCTATTTGTTTACTCTGAGACACACACCCTGCATGTGTTTGGGTAATATTAGTAATCCAACCCTGAACCCAATGGGGTAATGTTTAAGACTGTCTTGGAAGTAAACACCCTGCTGAATTTCTCTGGTTTCTAGTGCACTGACTTAAAACTTGTCCTCAGGACTTCCTTTTGTGCTGTCTTCAAGTACTCAGCAAGATATTTCTGTGATGGCTGGTATTAATCTAGCTAAGTACATCTGGAGTCAAAATAGTGCAAGAATGGTGATGTCCTGCTGTTCTGTTGACCAAGAATTCCTCTGTTGTTGTTTCGACCAGTTCATTTTGTCTTACGATGCAGTTCTTCTGAATAGGATGAACCCATTTGTTTGTGTCAGCGTCTCAACGCACTCATTCGTGCAGTTCTTGTTACGAAATGCTTGTCTGCTGTTCTTTTGAAAAGAAAGAACTTGCATGTGGTTCGTTTGATGACAGCATGCCTGTGCATTTTAATGGAAGATTGACATGCTATGACGCATTGACGCTATAATTCTCCCACCTGATTTCTTTCTATTAAGAGGCAGCACAAAAGAGGTCAACTCATTTTAATCTAAACCAAGTCCTTCAAGCTGACTCGATGTGCCCAGTTAACTGGTGTTTGTCGTTACATGATAGTGTTACTCGGTTCGAAAACTGGGTTTGTATTTGTAATCATATTGTATTAAAATAAATCCGATGCAGTACTCGGAAGCTGAGAGCCTGAGATCCATAGAATTAATTAGACATAGTTTGGATTTTATTGGCTTTACTCTACAGTAGAAAAGTTCAGGGCTGTGAAGTAGGCATCACAGCTCACATGACGTAGTAGAGCAATGATCTTGAGTAATCTTAATGTTATCTCATTTAATAATAATAATAATAATAATAATAATAACAATGAGAATTTCTATGACGCCATAACACAGCCGCATCGGCTGTATCAAGAGCGCCTCACGTATTATACTAAACAGCAGAATAGTCCTTACAAAATAAATTCTTAAGTCTTCAGTCCAGATTTGAAGGAGTCAACTGAGTCAGCTGCTCGCATGGGGGGGGGAGGAAGACTGTTCCAGCACAGAAGTTCAATCGTGTGCAATGGCTTTTTCAGCTTTGCTAAGCATGTGAAAGTCTTGCAGCAACACCTACAACTGAATGTTGGAGAAAAAATTCTTAGCAAATATAGCAGACATTTAGAAAGCTCTCGGACATCATTAGAAAGTAATCTCTTATTGCAAGCTGTGAATGATATTAAAGTTTCGTTTCAACTTAGAAGTCGTCCTGTATTGGGCAATTAAGGTGAATGTTGAAGCCCTAGCGCCTCTGGGGAATATGAATAGTTTTATGTTTGTTTAGATTATATGACCTTAAGTAGTACTATGGACTACTGGTATTTCATGCATGCATATTTGTTAAATGCCGGTTTATAAGTTTTATTGTTTGCATAAGTTAGATGAAGTCGCCAACACTTTGAACCCACCTGGCTATCACCAGGCCAACTCAGGGAAACTGTTCTTCTTCTTCCTCTTGTTCTTAGTTAACCATATGCTGTGATAACCTTTGAGGTAATTGCTGTTTTGTTAGCCCTCTGCCCTCATTTTTACCCATCAGCATTGAAACAGTATATGGAGATTTAATGTAAACTTCATATAAGTCAAACTTTTAAATTCTGAGAACTGAAAGCTTCATTTCAGCAATTTAATGCTGCTGTTGCCAATCTGGATATCTTGTCTCCCTATTTATTTTTGAAGTTCTAATTATTTGGATTTAAGTTAGAATCAAAGGAGCACTGTTGAAACGAACTTCGTTTGAAGGCAGAGATGAAAGAGTTGCTGGAAAAACAGGAGCATGGCCATGTGACATCTGTGATTTAGGTATTCCGTTTATTTGCTCTGTCAGCTCAAACTGGATTCAGAGAAGCTAAAGACACTTAAACAAAGCAGTAATACTACATCTCTGAAGTGAACGCATTTTATTAATATGCAAAAATACTGAAACCAGACCGAGCCGGTGTGGTTACAAAGGCCAGACTTGCCAAAGATTGAACTTCTGTGTGGTCCTAGTCTCATCTATGTGAGACGTCTTTTTGGCAATCATTCAGTCCAAATTTAGCATTACTGTAGCCCATGATTTCATGTTCTTTGCCCTTCTCTGGCTTCATAATGGAACTTCACTCTCATTGTTTGGTTTAGTCATGAAGAGTTTCTGCATGAGGAAACATTACATATTTTTTAATTTTTGCTTTGAAGAGGAATCTATAATATTCTACAAGACAATTGACTGCATAGAACTAAAGTAATAGAGTACACATGGATGACAATGAATGCAGTTGTAGTCATTGGGTATGCATTTAAGAGACTGGCTGAAGTACTTGGTCTGCAGCAGAGAAGACAAATAATGATTGGAAGAGATAATATATACTATAATGAGTGCTGAATAAAGATTGCAGAAGCAAGCTGATGTGACACAGGGAGGGAGAGAGAACACAAGAGACAGACAGACAGACAGATTGTGACTGACAAACATGTAGAGACAGACACAGAGAGACACACAGAGACTGATGCACAGAGAGAGAGACACACACAGAGAGACAGACACAGAGAAGGAGAGGGAGAGACAGAGAGAGAGACACACACACATACAGAGACGGACACAGAGAGGGAGAGAGAGAGAAAGAGAGAGAGAGAGGACAGAGTGTATGTGTTGGACTGTTGGTGTTGAATGACATCAACAGATTAGGCTGATACGGAAGAAAACACCAAGATCGTGTAAGGTGAAGAAAGATGATTTGTGGGAAAACTGGCCAACCCAGGTGGTCTGTGAAGATGGCCGTTTTGTTGATATTTGTTGTTATCAGTCAAATCTACAGCTGAAAATCACCTTCTATCAGTAAGCTGTGCTCTAGCTATTAACACCATGAATGTATTTTGACCTAGGTTTTGTTTATTTGTTGATGGGCATAACCAAGACCATCTGAAGGAAGTAGACTATTTATCATTAGGTTAGGAACACACATATATGTGACTTGAAAATATGATTCAGCACTGTGACCACGCATAATGAAAAGAGGCTGTTTTCAAACGGTGATTTGTCGAACATTATTGGTCTTTCCTAGAAATGAATTTATCAGGATGCATTCAACTTCCTGGTCTTAACTTTCAAATGTGCATGTGATTCACGTTAGCTGGCCGTCTAGTGTGGTGTTTGCAAAGACCAGACGTCTGCCCAGCAAATGCCGCCCTTGCTGAATTTAGAGTTCATTTAACGCATTCCAGACTGCATTGGTCGCCAGTCTGGCTTAGAGCTGATGGCTGTGAGAATTTTTATGTCTACTGTCGCCTGATTATCTGATGCGGCTCATTCTAGGAAATGTCTGCTTGGCAAAGCTGCTGTCAGGATTACCCAAAGAATTTTTCAAATAAATATTCTATGTTAGTTACATGTAGGTAGTGGATTTGATCCTTTGTGTTGATGCAAGTTTCGGTTTGCTATGTAAGGAAGAATCATGAATTAACTCTCTAAGTGCACCGTCTGACTTAGTTGTTACATATTTAGAATGATATTTTAGATAGCTTTTCCAACCTCGTCTCATTCGGAGTGAGTGATGACTGAAGGTTAGGGCAGGTTAGAGTTCTTTGTACTTACTCTAAAGAACCCAGTGGTCTAGTTGACCTTTAGAATTAACTTGCTGAACTCTCAAACAAGAGGCCTCTGGTCTATTGTTCAAATCGTGACCTGTGGGAAAATCAGGCATTGAGGAATGGCACAGTTGGACACCAGCCATCCATATGCTAATGCTGTGAAAATGAAATCACTGTGCTTCATGTAGCAATATTTATCATAAGGCACTGTCCATCTATTTTATAATGGTAAAGATTTCTTTGCCTTCCAGAGCTAGTTATAAGTTGTAGTAAACAACTTATTCATAGGTGTTCATTTGTACTTGAAGTCATGCTAGTCTTCTGTTAGGAATATAATTGAAATTAGATTATTTGGCAAATTGCACTCTCTCAGATTCTAATAAAATTTATGGCACATTTTGTGCTTAAGTTCAAACAGGTTGGTTGTTTGCCCCTTGTATAAATTTGCGATGACTGATGTTGTTCACAGACTCGTGCATAACAGGTGGTTGACATTTGAAGAAAGATGTGTGGGTTGGACGGTTATGAGGTGTTGTAGCAGAACATATGTTTCAATGATGTTTTGCTTAGATCCAGGTGTCAGATCATGAACTGTGTTTCTTTTGCTGCTTCTGTCCATAATTAAGTGGTCTTGATTGCTTGGTTCCAATTAGACACACTTTACTGTACCGGAACCACAGCATCAAAGACCCAAAGATTCTGCAAAACGGAAGTTGCCTCAATGTCTGCTTTATCTTCCACTAATAGACTCTGAAAGAATTATTTAGGCAAAGGTCTGTTACTTCTCATTCTAATAAAACCCAATCCAGTGGTGTCAGGTACCTTACTCTTTCTGAGTTCAAGTGATGTTTGCTGTCCGATCATTTCAAATAAATAAGGACAGAGCACTTGTCCCTGTCAAGCTTCTTACTTGCAGAGTTCAGACTAATACCTACTAAGAGACCCTTAAGAGTTGTATGATTGATTTACACAACCACGAGGACAGATATGCTTATGCAGAATAAAACTGCACTTTAAGTAAGTCGCTGTATTAACTGTCATGAACATTCATTGTACGTCTCCTCTAGATAGCAGTGATCGATTTTTCTCTCATGATTTTGCAATCATTCTACTATAATAGTTCACAAATGAGGGCAACATGTTAGAAGTATTGTTGCTTCTTAGCACATTAAGGGATGTCGAAATATGATTCTTTCTGCATTCTTAATAAAATGAGAAGAATGGGCAGTGGAATTCTAAGAAGGAGCAAAGTTTATTAGCCACGATCAGTACAAAGTCTTAACGTTGGATGGAGAGGACAACCTACTGCAAGATAGGGCTTACTAGTGGTCAGGTTTCTTAAGAAGAAAGTAATGACCGGATACAAATTGATGATATTGCAATGATTTAATGCCCGATATATGTTTTGTGCCAAGTTTGCCAAACTGCATTGCCATTGGACACATACAGAGAGGAGGCACCCTTATGAGGAAAATAATAGAGGGAAGAATGGAGGGATGTAAAGGAGGAGAAAGACCTAGGCAGTAGCTTCTGGACTGGATGATGGGGGAGGGACATCAGCTGCTAAAAGAGGAGGCTCAACAACGAGAGAATTGATGCCAAATGTTGGAATTAAGAGCCTGCCAACTGGCAGAGAACAACATGATGACCAAGTTTCGTAATCGTAATCTCCTAATTTCTAAAGCGCCACTGGAAAGCCAGGCGCGGGGCACCGGCTTATTCACGAGCGCTGAGTTTGCCAGTATGACAGTCATTCAAACCTGTGCCCCGATGTCAATAGCTGAAGAAATTGAATGATTTCATGGCGATTTCAGCTGATGATTCACTGAATTGCATTATACATTCATGAGATATTTGTCATGGGGATTTCAACCCAGAGCTAAGCAGAGACAGCAATACCTCGAGATATGGTAGGAGACACATGAATTGTATTAGGCAGAAACTTATTAAGTTCTGCGCTGCCAGGATCTGAAGCTGACAGATACCTTATTGTAACAAAATAAACCACAGAGGAAATGGTTGTTAGCATCACCCAATTGGTAGACACTTATCTTGACTTCTGTACCTTAAACAATTGAAGGAGATGGATGTGGCAATGATGGAAAAAGTTTAATAGTCTAATGTTTAGTAGATTGTATAGTGTATACCATTACGGGTAGTTGCACAAATTGGTTTAGATTGGAAGTTGGTAATTGCCAACTTCAAACTGAGTCTAAGGAGCTAAATCTAATGAGCACAGAACATAATAGTGGTAAGAAGATTAAATATGAATACATATGAGAGAACTAGAAAAGGCAAATAGAGAGGAATGTGCCTTATTGTTGATCATGTAAGCATATTTGTGTCCTTAGTCTGACTGTTTGGAATGGACTTCCCTGGAGTTGTGACTCCTACCCAGGGATCTTTCTGACTCATTTTATAACAGCCTAAATAAAGGCTGTCCTTTCCCTCAGGTTTGTGTAGGTGCCCTTGTAATGGCATGGCTGTGTTAGGGCACCATATAGAAATCCTTGTTGTTATTTATTGTTGGGAGTGGCCCTGAGAAGAAATCTTGAAAAAGGCACTTTACACAGTCTAATGAGTGAATGAATGAATGAATGAATTGATTAGTTAATTAATTAATTGATGAACAGTTGAACACGTGTTGATGATGATGATGCGACAACAACAATGATGGAAGGTTTCTGTCTGAACTGATGAAAAGTGTGATGGCTTCACACCACTATCAGAGGAAGTTTCTAAGATGGTTGTGATGTTGGTGGTGGACAAGAATGATCTAGGATTTGAACGACAGACCTGTTGAAGAGGAGAGAAGTGAGAAAGCACCCTGTTCGTTTGTCTGAATAAGTGATTGGGGCACAATTAATGTGTTTGTTTATCAGAATATTACAGCTTCTGTAATGCTTTGGTTATCTTGGTCTTCTGGTTTATACACTCCTCCGTAACCTTGTACATGGCAGACCGTTTCTGGTTAGTGATCTTATTCCTCAGTGGACCATGCATCTTCCAATCTTCTTTATCTGGCTAGTTTTATGTTCCATCTTGGTGAGAGCTGTGGCTTAGAAGACTAATGCTGTGCTTATACTGACCATGCATGGAAATCCCACAGCTGTTGTCTACCGGGTCTCTAGCAAGCACAATCTCATGGCTGACTTCCCGGTGCTGTCTAAAGTACTTTCTATCAAGCAAGCTCTTAGCATTTATGATGGCAGTTGACAGTATGTGTGTAAGGCATCTAGAAGTAGTTTGCTACTGACGATGCTTTAGCAATTTTCGTAAATACAAATATAAATGTCTGGAAGCTGTTTAAATCCCTTTTGTTGGCATGGTGATAGTGGTGGTGGTGGTTGTGGGGTGGGATGAGGGTGAATTGATGATGATGATTATGATGACGATGATGATGACGACGACGACAATGATGACGATGACGAAAAACTAAGATAATTCTTGATAGGCACTGGACAGATTTTGAGATACCCAGTTACCCATATACATACTTGATTGTGGTTGTGGTGCAAAAGAAGATGACGATGATGATGATGATGAACAGGAAGAGGTGACTGAGTTTACTGGAGCACACAATGCAGTTTAAAAAGAAATAAATGTTGCCCTTTGCGTTCCAAACAAAGTGGAGGATGAACACTGACAAACCCACACCACAAACAAAGTACCGGTATACTCGGTTCAAATTCACAGTTTGAATTCTGCATGCAATGAAAATACTGGATCAATGACGTTAATTAGGCAATGACGATCCTGCCACAGCGAAAGTATTAAGACGTTGACACATTATATAACGAAATATTATATGAGCAAAACTACAGCTACATACAGCAATAGCTCACTAGGTGTTGGCGTTTGACTGTAGCTATCTGGCCAAATAATCATCTGGTAGATATGGTAAATGAAGAGGAGGTTGAGGTGAAGGGGGAAGTAGAGGAGGAGGAGGAGGAAAAGGAGGAGGGGTTGTCCCTTTTGCTAACCCAGGGTGCTAAATGCTGTTTGTTATTCTTGGCATTTGAGGGTGGGTTGTCTGTCCTCCTTGCTGTCTGATCGTCACAGTAATGTGGTATGTATTCATGTATATTCGTTTTGCAGCTGGGTTCGCTATGCGACATAAGTTGAACAGAAGTCTTTGAATGCCTTCTGCCGTTGCTGGAATTTTAGTCGTGATTTGACAGTTCAGAATACTTATCACTTGTCTGTGGTTTGTGCCTTAGAATATATATTATAATTTTTTTACGCATAGGAACTTATCCCTATGTGACAATTTGATCTCAGCTTATCAGATCTTGCTTCTATAATAGGCCTGTATAATATTAATGTAAAGGCCCTTAAATTTGCCTCTCGTGGCACTGTCCGTATAAAAGCATGGTATGTAGTTGCACTAAGGTGCTGCGTGAACCATAGATAACAACATGGGCATCAACTGTGATTATTTATATTTCTATTATCCGTGCTTATTGGACCAGCATTGAAATCATATCCAGATATTGAAGTCAGAGTTTTGCATGGGGTGCATGTCATTTAGAACATGAACATTCCGACGTTCTCAGACATTCTTCGCATTTATGTCATGCTTGTGGTGTGTCATTATGAATGTGAGATTATTGACTGTAAGAATGTGCATACAGTCTGGGGCTGTGCATTCTGTTATCCCGTAATTGTGACGCTGGCCAGCGACTTTTGTGAGCAAGTGCACAATTCATTTGTTGTCATCTCCAAACTCCTATAGCGATCGGTGTCAACGTAACTCAACGTTGCTTATTGCTTGGTCAGATCTTCTTCAGCATTTATAATTGCCTTGGTTGATTTCTGATTGCGGGGGTGTATGTGGACCTTGTGTTGGTTGTTGGTTAATTGTGTACTGAGGAACCTAATCAATGGGAAATGATGTTTATATATATTTATGGCTGTGCAGAAGCCCAATGAATATGCCTGTGCAAACACTCGTTTCTTTCATGGTGATTTCATAGGATATGGCATGACACTGTCTAGATCAGCGGTTCTCAACCTGTGGGTCGCGACCCCCACGGGGGTCGCCTGACGATTTGCCAGGGGTCGCCTGGGCCCTTGAGAAATAATTGTCAAAGATATAATAGCAACTTAAACGCTATTATGCCATATAACAACTTTTGATAAATTTTTACTTATACTTTTGCTATGATTCATTCGTTAGATTGCGGCTGTTGGTTG
The DNA here is from genome assembly GCA_949752735.1 of Lumbricus terrestris. NCBI lineage: Eukaryota > Metazoa > Annelida > Clitellata > Crassiclitellata > Lumbricidae > Lumbricus > Lumbricus terrestris. Next base: position 55,953,668 of record OX457039.1, read on the forward strand.
TTGGTTAATTGTGTACTGAGGAACCTAATCAATGGGAAATGATGTTTATATATATTTATGGCTGTGCAGAAGCCCAATGAATATGCCTGTGCAAACACTCGTTTCTTTCATGGTGATTTCATAGGATATGGCATGACACTGTCTAGATCAGCGGTTCTCAACCTGTGGGTCGCGACCCCCACGGGGGTCGCCTGACGATTTGCCAGGGGTCGCCTGGGCCCTTGAGAAATAATTGTCAAAGATGTAATAGCAACTTAAACGCTATTATGCCATATAACAACTTTTGATAAATTTTTACTTATACTTTTGCTATGATTCATTCGTTAGATTGCGGCTACTAATTTAATTTGTTGTCATTTTAATTTTCAAATATAAATTTCACGTTTGCCATTCTTCCAAAAAATGATGCAATATTCGGTTTGCCAAAAGAATACATGTAGACTGTAAAATATATGCTGTCAGCTAACGAGGTCTATACATGGGCGGAGACTTGTGGTGACTGAACCTTCGAAATTTGTGGTGGATCAATGCTGCTCATATTCCCTAATATTTCATAAATATTTTCTGAGTATCAGTATAAATTTCAATAGTGTTATATGCGCTGTTTATCCTTAATGAGCAGGTTTGTTAAGACGCCAGCTTAACATGTCAGCATGATAGCGTGCAAAGTTCAAATAATTTAAACAATGGAGGGGGACATTTACTGAAGTCTTACAAGACATCTTGGAGCACCAAAAGCATGGGTAACTTTGTTAAGATTGAATCTTAAAGTGTAACAGTGGCAGTGCGCAAATCCAGAAAAATCAAACAATTTGCAGGCGATACTATTAAGATGACAGCTTTAAATGCCGTAATTAGAGCGTAGAAATGAAAATGTTAAACACCATGGGTAGGGGACATTTATTGAAGTCTTAAGCCATGTCTTTCAGTACTGAAATTATGAGGCATTTTTCTGAGATGACAGCTAAATATGCGACCACTGCAGCTGTGTGGAAATCAATGAAGTTTTAAACATTGTGAGGGGACACTTTTAAAGTCTTAAACCACGACTATCCGCACTGATATATGATGAGAAATCTCGTAAAAGCAATGGCAGCAAATTAACATCGCAGTGTGAAAATTTAAAACAATTGGACAATGGGAAGGGAGTTTATTCCCTTTGCCAAAAATTTGGTGCCATGGTTACTTGGTTAGGCCCTACTCACAAATTAATAATCCATTTATTGATCCATCTCCTGCTGAATAGACTTATGACAATGTCAAATTCAAGATACGAATAGGTAGCTCTCAGAATAGCAAGATCCAGCAAACCTCGCACAATTGCAAAAGGCAGTTTTCAAATTATGATGGGAATTGCATAAAATCGACAATGGAAAAAAAATGCGGTGAATAGGGGTGACACTATCATTTTTCCTGTTGGGGGTCGTCACAACTTTCGAGATGTCACCAAGGGGTCGCCGTACCAAAGAGGTTGAGAACCGCTGGTCTAGATAACTATGTCTATAATATATATATATTTATATATATTTTAATATATATATAACTGTCTATTGTGTATTATATATATATATATATATATGTAATGTAATATACATATATATAATTATGTCCAGCACCAGTGACCCTGCTTCACCAACATAATTTCCACCAGCAGTTTTCAATCTCAAATTTCTAAAGAAAGAATGGTGTAGGTTTATAATATCAGATTCCAGTTGACATGTATACCGACATTGTCTGGATGCACAGAGCTGAGAAACGGGTTGGTCTTGGTTTTTGTGCGTTGCACAAGGCAAATAGTTTGGCAGACAGCAAAAAAGACCTTTCTGTCAAAGAATGTGTGGCATTCCTCCGTGTGTGTGTGTGTGTGTGTGTGTTTGTGTGTGTGTGTGTGGGTGTGGGTGTGGGTGTGTGTGTGTGTGTGTGTGTGTGTGTGTGTGTGTGTGTGTGTGTGTGTGTGTGTGTGTGTGTGTGTGTGTGTGTGTGTGTGTGTGTGTGTGTGTGTGTGTGTGTGTGTGTGTGTGTGTGTGTGTGTGTGTGTGTGTGTGTGTGTGTGTGTGTGTGTGTGTGTGTGTGTGTGTGTGTGTGTGTGTGTGTGTGTGTGTGTGTGTGTGTGTGTGTGAAGGAATGCATGCTATGGGTAAGAGACCCAGATCTGAAATATTATTGATGTTTACTTGTGCACCTGCAGTTTAGCACTTCATCAATGGAGGGTTCTGTTTAGCTGAAGAATCCAGTTCAGGCTGCTTGGACTTTGTGTAAGTGCATGGTTGGTTCCTAACTCTTAGGTCATATCAACCATTGCCATTTTTATCAGTCGACCAATTTTTAGCCAGTTGTGAGTTGAATTCTAAGGCATCCTGATACCTTGCTAATAAAAATCACAGATGGGTGAATTTATGTATCAGTACGAGAACAATTTTTTTACCAATAACTTATAGACAAGTCTTCTTCCATGCCTCCAACATTCATTCCTACTCTACAAGAAATTCTAATTTGTATCGACAACCCTTTACTTTCTCTATTACTTTCTCTATCAGATTTGCAGGAGCTAATGTTTTGAACAGTATCCCCCTTATTGAGGATACTTATTGTTGGGGTTGGGGCCAGTGGTGCATTGGATAACACACTGGCATGAAGATCAGCGGAGCTGCGTTCGATTCCTGAAGCTCCCGTAGGATAGACTTGCTTTTTAGGCTGCTATTAGCGCCGTGTATTGCAGGCTATCTGTTATGTTAGTACGGTAGTTAAGATTGATGTTAATTAAGATTGTTTCATATCTTATGCAAGTACCATGCAATGCGTTTGCTGGTTTTATTGCAGAAAAAATATTATTATAATTATCTATTCGTCACTTTCTTGGTCTTCATATCTTTAAGAAAAACCTGTGTCTCATAATTGTAATCCAACGAATTAGTTGAATGCTTACTTTTTATTTTATTTATTTGAGTGTATTAGTTCCTGTAATTGTATGAGCTGAACGTCATGTACTATTGTGTTTTACATGATTGCTGGGTTGCCTTATTAGCAGATCTGTCCATCCTTTCTGGATCTTCCCTTAATAACTACAAATAATGTTATATTTTATGTTGACTGCCATAATTGTATTATGTTGGTTGAGGAAATACATTGAATTGAATTTAAATTTAATTGAAAGCAAATATTTTAGTTAGTTTTTAGTTTGAAAACAGAAGCCCATGCAGGTGCTCAGGCCATCTGTACTAATGCATTCATAATTAGGGCGAAACATACTTCTATGAAGATAGCAGCTCAATAAAAAATATTCCATTCTTTTTGTTTAAATGTGTACCTCCTGGTCACGTGAACCACTCTGTAATTATTGGAAATGTTTCTCCTTGGTTCTGATTTGGAACCGCACCTGCTTATCTAGGCTTTAGAAATACAATAAACTCAACAGCTAGATGAAAATGTTCATGCATGAAGTTCAGAGTTCATTTGAGCATGGAACCTTGGCTGGGTGGCTCTGGCCAAAGATGAAGGAATGTTCGGTGTTAATCTGATTGTCCATCATGGAGTTGATAAGAATTTTAAAAAGATGACTGCGTCATGCCTGACTGACACTTAGAGCACTCTGTAATCAAGACTGTTCTTCGCTATTAAGTTTGCTTGCTTACATATCTGTCAATCATTATCAATTGATCTATCAATCAACTTGTGGGTGCCACTCTGCACTATAAACACACACTACACAGCATATCTATACATGTAGATATGTTGAGACAACTTACTTGCATATAAATTAATGATGCTCTATATAATGTGGTCCTATATTTATAGCTGTTGTAAGGTAGGGTAGGGTTGACAACTTGACATCAAAGGCCCATTCAGCTAAAATATGTGCACTGTAAGTACTGGAAAATAAGCTGAGTACTGTGTATCTGTAGAAGTGTTAGTGGTATTCTTCTTGTGAAATATGTCAAAAATATTTGACTTACCGGGTATGCCATTTTTTTTACCTGCAATGTTTTATGGCCTGTTCATTGTAAAATCTGTAGTATTTATGCAGAGAGCATATGACGAGCATAAGGTGCTAAGAACAGTACTTGTTCTTCTTGACTTGTCTGCTGCTATTGGTAATGCATTTTGTCTGCACCATTTTTTAAATTTCTGATAGTGCACTAAATTATTGTAGTGCTAATCTTAGTTCATGCTGTCAATCAATATGTTTACATGGCAATTATTTATCTGGTGCATTGTTTACTTATGGTATTCCCCAGGATTGTTTACATTGTACCTCAGACCATGAGGAAACGGATTAAAGATCATTCAATGGGATAACTTGATGATTTTCAGATTTACATATCATTTGACAGTTTGTTCTGTGGCTCAGCAACAGTGCAACTGTTATCCACTACCTTTGACGAGGTGCAGTCTTGAATAGCGACCACCACCTTCTAGGCCAGAATTGCTGGTTGTTTTGATGACTGTGACTCACTTGTTTCAATACGCCAAGCATGCTGAAACTGCAGAGTTCAGAACCCTGGATAGACCCATTGCCAATACATAAAAATACGAACATAAATGTTGATGTAAATGTACTCGGGTTTTATATAGGGACTGTAAATAATCTCTCGACCCTAAGCTCATTTTCCAATGAATTTATTGGGTGAGAAGTCCTTCACCACCGCTTCCCATTTGAATAGGCATCACACCATTTATGGACAATTTAGACATAATGACCTCTTTACTTAAATCTTTGCATTGGTGTCTACAGTGGTTTCAGCTGATAGTGCAGATCAACCTGATTTTTTTAAAAATTTATGGCCATGAATATTTTCAACTTTGGTATTTATTAAAGATACGGTTTTACTAACATTCAGATTGCAAACTGTTGTGTTGTGGTTTTCATTAATTTCTAACTTCTGATTCAATGTTAGGCTTGCTGATTGAGTACGCTATTCAGTCACGATACCGTTGAGTTCTTACTGCAGTGATTTTACAGACGCAGAGTGAGTCTTGCCAATATTTGTCTTGTAGTTCTCAGTCATTATGAAACCGAAACGGGTCAAGTAGTGGACCTCTTACACGATTATCTCCACCATCATCCGCATAGTCAAAGAGTCATTTCTCCATATCCTGCAGCCGACGGATTCTCAACAGCGTACCTCTTTCAAGGTTAGCCTCATCTCTATCTTTTTCAATAGATCTGGGTAATCCAGTTTGGCTATTAAAAGACTCTGATCTGTTCAACTGAGGCCAATAGGTACACACTGTACAGATTTCTGGTATTTACTGATGTTTTGTTCTCATATACCTGTTGTTATGATACATTCGGACTATAGGTAGTAGGTGGAGGCTGCCGCATTTATGTGAATTTTTCCTATTCAGCGTTGGGCCCTGGTGCACAGTTCAACTATACCCTCCATCATCAACAATGCTATGAATGTTTGCTTGAATAGCATACCTAGCTAAGGGTTCATAATAGCCCTAAAGTCCTGAATTTCTCCCTGGCCTAATCCAGGACATTCTTGCTAATGTTTAGAGTGTTATCTATCTTCTTCATGATGACATTCCCCAGACAAACATGCTGCACTCCTCTACAAGCTTAAAGGCACCAGAAACAAAGTCTGTCCTTGACTTTGGCTGTTTTTATAGTTGCACTACATTGACTAATTGCCTATTACGGGTGCTCTTCAGCAAGTTTGGCTCTTCTTAGCACTGCAGACGGTGGTACACGCACTTAAGCAGTTGCCTTAGAAGATTGCTCTTGGTAAGGTACGGTAATGCTTGGCTTTGATTGAGTTAGTTTATGGCTTGCAGATGAGTGCATTGTGATTTTCAGTGCACGGGCCACAACTGCTACGTTGATCTTGTATCTTTTTAGCATGTTTCTATGGATTAGCGATCAGACCTCCAACTGAGCAGTAGAGATACATGTGCAGTCTGTCTTCTCTTGAGGGCGTCTGTGATGTGGTCTGGCTTCATAGAACTTCCCGCTTAAGATGCTTGAGAGCTGATCCTAGATTATTACTTTGCATGGCACCTTCATGTAAATGAAAGAGACAATGGGGGGGTGGAAGGAGAGTGAGATGAAGGAAGTAGAGAGGAGGGCAGGATGGATTGTAAGCATTGTTTCATTTAATAGGGAAATTGACCTTGCTAAAGTTGGAATAGACTAACTGGATTTGAACTGACTTTTCAAGGATTAGCTGGTCTGGCCAGGACTGGACTTGTCGTGCCAGAGTTAGATTTTTCTTGCCATCAATGAATCAAAGTTATCAGCTGAACTTGCCTTGGCATACCTCAACTGGCCGATTCAGTTCCGACAGGCCTGATTATAGTTTGACAAGTTTGTACTGACCTGGGCATAACAATTACTGACCTGTTCTGCATTAAACTGTCTTCACAGGGTTTCTTCTAAATCTCCTTATGTGTGTGTTTCTCTGTCAGCAAGGCTATTCTGGTGCTGTGTATTATTTTAAACTTCCTCAGTAGTGTCAGCTATTTAAGAATGTGCACTCTCTAAGTACACAGCATGATATTTAGAATTCATTAAGTTACATTAAATTCTTCTGTTATTCAGAAACTCTGCCTTTGAGCAGAGTTCCCACATCCAATTTCATTGGCACTTATAGAAGGCAGGGGAGGCCTCCATGAGCATGGGCATCATCCAGTGCAGTTTAATATTTTGTATTTGGATGAGATGGTCATAAAATAAATATTAATCTAAATATAAAGTGACCATTTGCTTATTTGAAAACCAAATACTTCAAATGACTACAATGCAGATACTTTGCAATCAGGCACCAATGTTGCTCATAGGCCAAACTCCAAGAGATAATAAATTGGACCATGCAGTCTTATATATATATATATATCTTCTTCTTTCCCTTCAGGCTAAGATTATTCCCTCTGGCGAGGGGTCAGCCACTCGGATACATATATATATATATATATATATATATATATATATATATATATATATATATATATATATATATATTTAAAGATGAAACTTATGGTTTAAGACATTTTTTTGTGATTGAATAATTAAGGACATCTATTCTATTTTCATTGGATCATTAATTGTTTGTCTAAGTTATGTGCTGAAACTTGTTTGAAGGATGGTTGTTGTTTTTAAAGCTGTTGATGAGTGTCTGTATATTTGTGAATTTCATAATGATAACTGTGGCTGAAACCCCATGATTAATATTATTACCTGCTTATTGGAATAAGACACCTACTTGAATAGGTGTTCCTGGAGGCTTGTCTATGTTCAGACATAAACATTAAACAGCCTGAACTTCCCAGTACAGATCAGAATTGTGCCCACTGGGCTGCCGTTGTATTGATTGCCCTTAGACCCTCTACAGACAATCTTTGTGCAGCACTAAAAACTACTAAATGGTGAACTGATTTCACAATGTCACCCAACTTTGCTTTCATCACTTCATTGTTATCTTCCCTGTCATTGGTTGGGAGTTTGTTAAAAGATGTTTTCTGCAGTTAGATGGACAATTGGACATGTATTACTATTAATAGTTTTTATGTTCTTCTGGTACTATTATTTCCTATTTTGGGGGCTTTTTATGATTTCCACAAAATACCATAAGAGTTGAGAGTTACAATAATAATCACTTCAAGGCATTATTGCTGTTCTGAACAGATGCACTGTAAGGCTTTAATATCCATATATAGCCAGATGGCTATCGGCTATCAGCTGTCTTCTTGGTTCTATATGTCTGACTGGTGTAGAGGTGAATTAGTGCTGCTGATGCATTGCTATTGAGAATCTACTTGCTTTCCTTGCCAGTGATTTCAGTCTGTGTATCTCTTCTTAAAATGGTCACCTAAGTTCAGTCTTGCTTTCACTCACCGAGGATTCATAAAACTATCATCGCTGATAAGTGTTGTTGAATCTCAGACGACGCTGACATGTACATTGTCAGCCAGTGAATAAATTTGTCTCTGTTATATCAACTTTATCCTTGCTGTTCTGATTCTGTTGAGTGCTGTCTGAAAGTATGGAAACTGGTTTAAGCTGCAGGTACCTGGAAGCATTTTCTATACACTGGTATAAAATTGTTTATTAGCATATCGGTTTAACCAGACTTCTGTATAGCAAATGGCTTTTTCTGCGATGGAATGGACCTGGTGATAGAAATGTCTCACACCTTACTGGTGGTATGCTGGAACCTCAAGTTAATGTTTACCTTCAGGGCCATATCAAGAACTGTGTTGCTATGAGGTAGCATTATCAATTTGCATCAAATTTTGACCATGCACAACAGTGCTCACATCTCATGTGGTTAGAAATTGATTTGAAATTGATTGCATCATGATTCCTTTAATGGGATCAACACTAAACAGATTGTCTTCCACAGCCAATCAGTATACATGCAAGTCACTTTTCATTGGCATTAGAGAGATTCACACAACCACAAATAGTTAGAAATTCTCTGGCCAGGGCTATTGCAAATGCCTTAAGTATCAGCATAGTTCATCACATCTCGTTCATTTCAGTGACTACCGATAAAGCACAGACCAGTTTAAGATCTGTCTTGCAGTTCACGAAGTGCTACATTTAAGTCAGCCGATCTATCTCTGTTCCCTGATCACTCCTTGTAGTTGCAATACTGCACTTGATCAATGGATGCAGTTACTCTAGCTGTGCCTCGTACCAGGACAGTACTGGCTTCTCAAGGGTTCTCCGTTGGTGATCTAAGCCTTTGTAATTCGCTTTCTAGTTCTTGTTGTTCTTTCGTTTTTTATGCCGTTCTAAACTTAGGACAAGTCCTATTCAACCTACTTGCTCGCAGTATTCTAACTACTGGACTGGATATCAGTTCAGCTTCTTGAACAGACTTGTACGTTCTGATTATGATTTCGATTGAAACAAGTCTCGATTGATGCTTGCGACATTATTCTACTCTACTGTCAAAGTCATTTTCTTTTGTGTTTAATGAGACATTTTTCAAGAATGTTCCAAGATTTTTTTTAAATTTAATTGTGACTATAAGTCTAAATCATGCTATTCCACACAGCCATCAGACAGAGTAGGGTTTTCTCAATTGTGGGTCTCTCTGTTTGGAATAGCCTCCCCTTTCGCCTGCTTTCCGTTTCGCTGGACTTGTCGAACCCTTTTTATGAACTATTTGACTCCTTCGTCTTTGGCCGTGCCTGGATTGGGAGCACCTCTGAGTAGTTATCTTAAAGGGGCACCATGGAAATTCCTCAGATACTGTGCCTCTGTGGATGCATTTTCACACGTGCATACTTTGGTGCACAAAAATGTCCACACATGCATGCATCCAATTATAGAGATAACTTCAGTTTTCTGTGTATTTGTTGTTGGTGGTGAATTGCTGCTCTCGTGTTATTTCATATCTACTTCAGCATTTCATCATTTCTATTTATTTATTTCTCCATTTCTATTGCAGCCCTTCAAGCTACTCAGAGGCACTCCCGACTGCAGCGCCAGCACTGCATCAGTGTTTTGCGCCGGAGCACATGAGAAATTGCGAGTGAAGGACTTTGTCAGGGTACCTGCGCGGTGGCTTGAGGGTGGATTCGAACCTGCAACCCTTCGTCTGCAAGGCACCGAACACTACACCACCACGCCCCACATTTCTAGTTCAAGAGTTGCAGAATTTGAATGTATTAATCACTTACCAGCGCTTCTCTGTTTGCAGTTTCTTGAGTTATATGAAGTCTTTCTTAAGAAATTAGAAATTATGGACCATAAAATCTCAAATCATAGATATTTGCTGAAAAATATTGCATGAATCAATACTGCATGAATATGAAGAAGTTTCTGACCATAGACAGGAATCTATCAGGCCATAAACAATTTGCTGAATTATTTGATTTGCTAAAGAGCGCTTGCCTCATTATTTGGAAGTACCAAATGCTTTCTGTGAAGTTGTTGAGGCTGGTCTCAGAATCACTGAGGTAATTCTAGCAGTCTTCTGTGTTTTTTCTACTATTCAGTTGAGTCAGGTTAAATGCAGATCTCTCGCTGTGGACCTGTGGCAGGTCATTTCACACTCCAGATAGTATTCTATGTATGTTCTATTCTCAGTTACTGACACTATTTTCATTATCAAGAGGACTTTCCCTTGTCAAGATGGGGGTGGCACCAGGGTAGTCTGAGGCAAATTAGTTGAGTCCCATTGAGCATGTGGACCAATGGGCAAGCTGTAATCTTTCAAAAGAAATATTTGAACATCTCTGGCACATTCCAGACCTCAGATTTAATTGATTCTGTTGCTGACAGTTTGCTGTTGGTCGTGAATTATAAGTGAAATTCACCCCTGACAGGAGGCAACAAGACATGAATATCAGGTACGCCCTTGCCTCAGGCAAGAACCATACAGGTTCTTGCTAGCTGTCAACTTGCCCATTCAACCTAACTGTTCATTTGTGCTGGCTTTAACCTTTGGCTCACCACAATACTTAAATAGATTTGCCGTATCAGCTTAGACTACTCGGCTTGTCAATCATTTTCTTCCAGTTACATTGTAATCACCTCTGGTGTGTGGAGAATGATAAATATGCAGAATTTAATTCCACCTCCCCTGTGCCACTCAATTAATTAGGCAGCCTTACAGTTTGAGTCCTATGTAGGGGATTATTGGACCACCCTAAAGGTCCTTTCTGGCTCAGTTCTGGCTGGTTGACTATGAATTCTGCCTTGAGAGAACACCTAGGGCATAAGGACACAATCTCATTCTGACGAATGCCATACCTGGAGGGGCACATCTAGGGCTTTTTCAACCAGGGTTTATTTCTACCTTCCACCAGATTGACCTGCTAGTTTTTAAGTCACATGCCTCTGCTGTTGCCTTACTGAACAGGCTTTGCTGAATTCTGAGAATGTTTTGCAGAAAGAGTTATATATCGTCGAACTATCACTCTTATTGGGGCTGATTGGATGTTAGAAATACACAAACTGACTCTTCTGGTTACTTGTCTTTGTAAGAAGTATGCCACAAGTACGGCATGCTCTGAGCAACTCAGTACATCATGTACATGTGTGTATCCAAGTTGATCTGAGTATGTTCAAGTAAAATTCTGTGTATGTTCAAGACATACGAGTAAAGCACTCATAATATTTTCATGACTATGAGTTAGGTAGCAAGTAGCTGAATTGCAAGAATAGACTTAACCCTTTACCCGTTCATTTTTTCCCGTTAAACCCGTTTTCAGCGGATATTCTTGGGTCAAATGGGTAAAGGATTAAGCAGTACACTGAAAAGCAGTAAAGCAGTAGATTTACAAATTCTACCAACAAGTCAGTGTAGGTAATTTAAGAAATTCCATTGATTATTGTCTTCATAACCATCGTCAGTAATTTCTCTTTCTAGGAAACAACAGATCAGTGGAAATCTCTAGAAGCCTATTGCAAACTATTAGAAGTTTGTTGGAGACGTCCAACAGTTTTACCATCATAACAGCTGTGCGTCAAGAGCTAAAAAACGTTGGAAGTATTCTTTCACTTGGTACTGAACACCAGCAGTAAGTAAAACTTACAATAGTCTTGTCCTTTCTCTTTTGTTCTTGCTGTTAAGTATAAACCTTGCAAACTTATCGATACGCTATCTTTATTGGTTCTGTGGTTGAAGCATTACGTTGATTTTAAATAGCTAAGCTTTATCGGTCTTTTTATCTGTGTTTCGTTAGCATCTGCAGCTTTTATGATGACCATACACTGCTGTGCGAATGAAAAGTTGCTGTCTGAGTTAAGTGCAAGTTAAGAACACATGTGGCAGCATCTTGCACTGCTAGATGGCAGTTTCTGGGCTGTGGTGCTGGTGTGTGGCTGATGTACTGAGAAGGTTAAGCTATTGACTGGAGCGAAGATGAAAGATATGATGGCTGGTGATGCTGATATTGTGGCTCTAGCTTCATTTTCCGTCAGGTGGTTATAGTGTTTCCAATTGTTATTACATTCACACTTTTACAGGTCTGCCAAATTGTGTATGGCATGTGAATATAACAAAGAAGCAATGCATTAGTTCTAAGAACACCTAGCATCTGATTTAGAACACCTAGCATCTGATTTATTTAGCTTGCAAACTTCCTGGGGTGGTTATATAAAACCAAAGGAAAACCCTTTCCATGCATACCAGATATCAACCTGTTTATCAACAAGAGGCCATTCATTGAGCTGATGTACAGGTTCAGGGTCTTGCTGAATTGGCATCACTCTGAGTACTAGTTACTGAACTATGTACTGCTACCAAATAACGTTCCAGTTCAATCAAGGTGTAATCATATTAACACCTCTGCCATGTCACACTATCTGAGATACAAAGACTCAGCAGACTTTTATCGGAAAGTAGTTTTTCAAGTCCAACGCCAAGGACCAAATCAAATCTAAATGTAGCAACTGATTGATAGGACTGACCTCTCATAAACAAACTCTGATGATAAACAAACTTTTATCGAATGCTTCGAGGCACTTGACTAATATTCTCTCACATTCTTATCATTATGGCTTGACTGACTTCCGTTATCAGCTGATAGGGCTAGCAGATTACTCTCATGAATAGAAACAATGAAACACTCTGGTCTTCATTCATTCATTTGAAACAATGGCATACTGTAGTCTTCATTCATTCTTTCGAGACAATGACATACTATGATCTTCATTCATTCTTTCGAAACAATGACATACTATGATCTTCATTCATTCTTTCGAAACCATGACATTCTATGATCTTCATTCATTCTTTTGAAAACAATGACATACTATGATCTTCATTCATTCTTTCGAAACAATGACATACTATGATCTTCATTCATTCTTTTGAAAACAATGACATACTATGATCTTCATTCATTCTTTTGAAAACAATGACATTCTATGATCTTCATTCATTCTTTTGAAAACAATGACATTCTATGATATTCATTCGTTCTTTCGAAACAATGACATAATCTGATATTCATTCGTTCTTTCGAAACAATGACATTCTATGATCTTCATTCATTCTTTTGAAAACAATGACATTCTATGATCTTCATTCATTCTTTTGAAAACAATGACATACTATGATCTTCATTCATTCTTTTGAAAACAATGACATTCTATGATCTTCATTCATTCTTTCGAAACAATGACATACTATGATCTTCATTCATTCTTTTGAAAACAATGACATACTATGATCTTCATTCATTCTTTCGAAACAATGACATAATCTGATATTCATTCGTTCTTTCGAAACAATGACATAATCTGATATTCATTCATTCAATAATTTCTTCATAAGTTCATTCATTCAATAAGTCAGTCTGGCCTGCAAGTTTGCCGGTCAACCCCCTCCCCTCCCAAGGAAGGAGATAGGCTTCATGTGTCCATATTGGTGTTCTGTGTTAACGCATCATTTTTTTCACTGAAATAGCTGGTTCTCTGGATTTAGTCTAGAGTAATGTCATGCTGAAAATGTTTGAATTTTAAAATAATAACCAGCAACACTGACCAGTGACCAGTATCATTAACGTCATGCAATTTTGTAGTTTTCTTGAAGTCGAGAATAGTGGCTGGCGAAATGAACTACGATTTCACTATGCACACAAGTCTAGAACGAGAACCGAGTCCTTTCCGCTCAACATCGCTGATAACCAATGGCACACGATTGCCGTGAGCGTCGTTGGAGCCACAAACCTGATGGTGTTTGTCGACTGCAAATTGGTGTTTGAACGGCAGATACCTGACCTGAAGCTGGACATGGCAGCACAATGGGACAGAATGCATCTCTGGATAGGACAGAGGAACACCAGGCATGTGTATTTCAAAGTGAGCATACTTTACTCTTATGCAGATTAGAACTACATTGTTCAGAATTACAAGCAATAGGAAATTAAGAAATTTCGCATAGCTTAGCAGACAAGTAATCAGTCATTCTCGAATCATTCAGTCATTCAGTTGTCTGTCAGTGAGTGACCAAACGCATGAGTGAGTGAGTGAATCACCCAGTCACTCAGTTTGTATCCTGTGCATGACATATAAAGCTGGTGAAGTTATGAGCCATTTAGTTAGCTTAATTATCCTTTAAGCTGAAGTGCATTCAAGCAACTTTTCTGTGGTGTAACCTTGTTTTAAATACAGAATACAGGGTGCTCAGCTTAAATGTTTTGTGAAATCCTAAGTGCAAGGCTTATGAGTTTCAAAGTGTGGTAAATTTGACTGAAAGAGTTATTAATGCAAGAGAATGGGTAGGTAGTAGTGCAGTGGCATATGGGAATGTAATTATAAACTGGTATAGAGAGCTTTATAATCAGTGTTCAGTTCATATTTGATTGCATTCATTTATTTAGTTTATTTAAGGTATGACCCACATGAAGCCACTATTGACAGGACAGTCATTACTTAGCATGAAGTACTGGACCACCTTGGGACAAGCAGAATGCACCAGGACACTTTCTAGTGATGGCTGGTGACATTTATGTACATCGACCAGCTCATTCAGAGTAATCCTAAGGATTGAAAAACTTGAGCCGTTCTTTGTGTTAGTGGCTGCAATAATGCCTCTGATGAACTGGTAACGTGGTTCCTATAGATATCTGTCGCAATAACCCTGCAAGTGATCCTCGATTTACAAGTGATTACTGATGTTGAATGGCCCTCTCCATCCACTTGAAACCAAGTTGTGTTTGTTTAACACAAAATGATTGTTCGTGACACTTTGAGCTCGCATTCGGGAATTTTGTGGCACTGAACAGTTCCCTTTGGCTATTTGCACAACTATTCTGTGTTTGACAAGCTGATTGGCAAAAGATGTGATCAAGTTGTTTAAGTACATTTCCTATCAATGACCTCCTGCTGGCTCATCCCATGCAGTCTTTTAGAGCCTCTTCTGCACTTGATATCTTGGGTATGTGTGTTCAATCTGTCAATCATGCGCTGTCAATCATCTCAGTTGAGTGATTTGAGTGCTCTGCTATTCATTTAGCCACACGTGTCTGTCGCCTGTGGTCCGAAAAAGTACTCTTTGATTACCTTAAATGGCATCTGCAAGTGTGTTTGGAGACCAGTGTTCATATTCCTGTTCCATACTAGAAGTCTGTTTGTGAAATCTGTCATTGTTAACTTTGTGCTTATAGTGGTTATTGGATGGGTTCTGATCATGTGCTCAAAGACCTTTTTCAACAGTTTAGACATGTTTAAAGCTTTGTTTTGGGGTTGAGTTTGGTACATTGGCATTATAAGTGGCTGAAATTTCATTTTGAAGAGCTTCCTTTCGAACTGCACCTCTGTTATGACAAGCTCAATGAAACAAACCTGCTGTCAACCTGTTAAAAGTTTTAATAAACTGTGAAGCTGTTTATTTAACTAACTGACTGGATTTATAAACTCTGACCATTCTACTGGTATGATAGAGCTGAACTCTTAAAAGCCTATGTGGATGAGAAGGAAGAGTTCGTGGCATTTCGGAAAACTTCTTTTATGAAGTTTTGGCTTTGGTCAGTCCTTCACACAGTTGCCGAAACATTTGGTTCCATGGAGGCTAATAATAATAATACCGGTAATAATAATAATAATAATAATAATAATAAATAAAAATAAAAATAATAATAATAATGATGGTAATATTTAATAATAATAATAATAATAATAATAATAATAATAATAATAATGATGATGATGGTAATATTTAATAATAATAATAGCAACAATGGCAATTTATATGGCGCCGTAACACAGCCATGCTTTTGCAAGGGCACCTCACATAAAACTAACAGCAGGATAGGTCTTGCAAAATAAATAATCTTCAGTCCTGATTTGAAGGAGTCAATTGAGTCAGCCGCTTGCAGGGTGGGAGGAAGACTTCCATCTGGGGCTGGCCACTGAGAAAGCAGGTTCTCAGCCGCCTTACACGGAGATCGCTTTTCTCAAGCGATCTGAGTCGTAACCCGGAAGTGGAGGAATGTGTCCCGATACAGTAATCACACAGATACTCGGGCACAGGTCCGTGCAGAGACTTGTAAATTATGCAATGTCAGTCTCTGAGTGGATCCCTATTTTTCAAATTCAGGTGTGGACTCCCTGCCGTTGTGAACCTGCTGGTTCATAGTTTTGTATGTATTTATGTGTCAAAGTCATGCTAGCCGACTGTTTGCTGCACACTAACTAGGTTCCCTACAGAGATGGTACGATTACGGTAGTTAAATTGTTGATCGATTGGAATTAGAATTGCCTAGATCATGTAGATAATCGATTGGAATTAGAATTGGCTAAATCATGTAGATAATCGATTGGAATTAGAATTGGCTAAATCATGTAGATAATTGATTGGAATTAGAATTGGCTAAATCATGTAGATAATCGATTGGAATTAGAATTGGCTAAATCATGTAGATAATTAACTGGAATTAGAATTAGGTAAATCATGTAGATAATCAACTGGAATTAGAATTAGGTAAATCATGTAGATAATCAACTGGAATTAGAATTAGGTAAATCATGTAGATAATCAACTGGAATTAGAATTAGGTAAATCATGTAGATAATCGATTGGATAATTCCAATTAGGTGAATCATGTAGATAATCGATTGGATAATTGGAATTAGGTAAATCATGTAGATAATCGATTGGAATTAGAATTAGGTAAATCATGTAGATAATCGATTGGAATTAGAATTAGGTAAATCATGTAGATAATCGATTGGAATTAGAATTAGGTAAATCATGTAGATAATCGATTGGAATTAGAATTGGCTAAATCATGTAGATAATCGATTGGAATTAGAAATGGCTAAATCATGTAGATAATCAACTGGAATTAGAATTAGGTATATCATGTAGATAATCGATTGGATGGAATTAGCTCCCTAATGTCCTTCAAGTAGGAAAAAGTGGCCCACATGTCCTCCAACTTAGAAAAAGTGGCCTTAAGGTCAAAAAAAGTTGGGAACCACTGATTTAGAGCATTTGTTCATGACACCTGTTTCTTACATTTCTTCATCTTTAAGCACTGTAAACCTTTTTCAAGCATCAGTAAGTAAAAACAAAATGTTTAGGTTATTAAACTGTCTTTCGAAGAATTGACAGATTTATGTGTGACAAAGTGCTACACGTGCAGACCTCATTTCTCCTCTCTTGAAGTTCTTTCTGTTTTGTTTCTAGTCTGTCTGCCTTCCTTTGCCTGTGTTCGTTTGTCTATCTGTCTGTTCTGTTTTG
This sequence comes from Lumbricus terrestris, assembly GCA_949752735.1. Taxonomy (NCBI): domain Eukaryota; kingdom Metazoa; phylum Annelida; class Clitellata; order Crassiclitellata; family Lumbricidae; genus Lumbricus; species Lumbricus terrestris. Next base: position 55,970,815 of record OX457039.1, read on the forward strand.
TCCTAGTCTTTTTATCTTTCATTGGTCTTTGTCTTTAGCTGTGATTTTTATTAAGGCTGTCATTCCCGCTGTTGACCTTTCTTATGAAGCCATGACAAATGGCTGATGCCTTTCTTTCTCTCACACTGGGCGATCAAAAATGTGGGTTTTACTTGGAAACGTGAAAGCGCTACACTAGGGAAATTTCAGCAATTTTTCTGGATGCGAAATGCTGTAAACAGATCGTTTATAAGTGATTAATTTTCTGAGTACAGAACACGATAATTCATTCTTACCTGTGCATTGTTGGAGATTCAATGAACTCAACAGAAATTTTATTATACCTTTCACAATATCATCGTGAAGTTGAGAAAAATATGTTGATTCGATAGTCAAGGTAGAGATAGATAGATGGCTGTGGGTTTTGAATGAGTGCCTGACTCAGTGACTTAGCCACTGATATATTGCAGGAGGGATTCCAAAAATGGTGAGTTAGCAGTTACTGTGAATCAGTGCTGGCAGCAGGCTTTGATTGAACAAAAGTACTTGGGCAACTCAGTTGTCACCTCCTCAAGCAGCTTAGTGGCCTCATTATTCTGCATTTAGTTGCTTAATGGAAGTGCTTAGAGTGTAAAAACGGAAGTACCTGAACGCCTCTTACCTTTCCAGGTTGTGCTGGCCTAATAAGTGGTAGGACAGCTTGAGATTTGAAAATGAGTGTCTGGATAATGTCCATAGCCATCCTCCTGTCACACTTTAAGGCGAGGGCTGCTTAATGACCTGTGAAAGTGTTTTATTTGTATACTTTGGAAAATTGATTGGTATTAAATTGAATGTGATCTGACTTGAAGCATAACTTCATTGCCGAATAGACTGCTGAAGATATTGATTGCTGGATTACAGTGGTGATCTCTAACTCGTTTTGTTTTTATTGCCAGGGTGCTATGGAATATCTAAAATTAGTTTTCTCAGGGGAAGGATATTTGGAACAGTGTCCTCTTGCCAGTGTAGGTAAGCAATCAGATTACTTACCTGTCAGTGAAATTGAATTTTAACTTTTAGCTTGTTTTTGCCTGCGTATCCTATATAGTGATTTGTCACCCATGGCATTGCTGTCAATGATGATATATTCAACAGATGCTTGCGAACTATACCATTTATTCAACGTGTGGGCAGTGTTTTTAAGAGATTCACAAAATGTGATTTAGAATGAAGTGTCTAGAAGCTTATTTACAGACACTTTAATCAATTTGTCAGGCTTATCAGTAATATATAACAAAGAATCTTGAACATGGTGAAAGATTTAAAGGTTATTTATGGGTAGGGTAAAATAGACACAACTTTATTACACAAATTTGCAGATGACAATAGTGCTCCTGAGAGGAATAACTTTCAGATTGAAGGCTGTTTCACTAATTATGTGCAAACATAACAAAGGCAGCAATGACTTACTCTATTTATGTTTATGGTTATCAAAGATGCATTTTGGTCCACAAACTTGAACCAAAAATGATGATTTTATTCTGGACAGACTTCTTTCTAGAACAATGCCACTGAACTGACCGAAGAAAGAACTTAGCTAGACGATAGAGCTTTTGAAATTCAAGCACACAAACATTTGGACCAATTGACTTTTCTGTACAGTTGATGCCCTGATGAACTCTCCTAATGTAATTTTTCTGGTGAGGTCAATGTCCAGCGGAGATTAGATTCTGCTGGATTTTTGATTCCTGCTTAGAATGAGAACCAGGCCATGACTGTGTTTATTTGTGTTTACTTTGCATATGCAATGCATACTTTATTTTATGGGTTGAATGGGTGTGAATGTCACTGGCTACGGTTGAAATTCTATTCAAAGTGTGTGTAGGTTGCCTGTCATTGTTCTAGAATGAAATCGTAGATCTATACTGATTTATTTCCTGCAAGGACTTATAGAGGAGCTGCACACTTAGTTATAAATGCAGTAACTTTGGACCAATTTGGACAGGTCTTTCACTCAAAACTGAAAACATTGCTCTTTCAAAAATCCTATCCTGATTCTTCCTCTTCTCCTTACATCCCCCGCCACTTCAACTCTAAACATCACCCACCTTAGCCGTCCATCTATCTGCCTGCCTGACTCTCCGGACTTGACCCGCTGCCTATCGATTTTGTTTTGACTGAGCGCCTGTGAATAAGCTGGTTCCCGCGACTTGGCTTTTGTGGGCGCTGTAGAAGTTTCGAGATTACGATTACGATTACGATAACTGCTGGGCAGTACTGAATTCAAACGATCATTCAACACAAGTGCAACAACCCTAAAGCTTTTATGTATTAAGATGCATGCATGCCTTAGTTGGAAGTAGGTGGTGTCCTATTCTATGATAGTTCACTGTCCAAGTACTAACAGGGCTGGCACTGCTTAACTTTGGTGAACCTGTCAGCATCCTATCAACAGCTACAAATTATTTCTCAAGTTGCTTGATTTAGCTCTGATATGTGATATTGCAGCCTTCCCTGGTACCAGTCTGGGGTTTCAGCCCAAATTCCTGTTGTAATGTTTAATCTTAAATTTGCTACTTTCTGATCTGCCAGAGGAATGGGGACTTGACTGGGATTGTTGTAGGCTTTACTGAACCCTCAACTGGAGGATGAGATTACTTGTATTTAGATCATGAATGTGCAAGGCAAATATCTCCAGCAGGTCCTTCACAATTTCAAGAGCAGCAGAGTATCAATTTTCAATCAATTATTGCATTGTAAGGTTAATTACTATACCTTAAATTAATCTTAAATAGTTTTGTGCTTTCAGCTTGTCCCACGTGCAGTCAGTTTCAACAACTTCAGCTTTCAGTTCAGCAGTTGCAGTCTGTTGTGACTGAATTAACCAAACAGGTATTGAACAGTCACTACTATCATTTTTCCTTAGTCAGGAACTGCTTGGTACTGACAGAAATTAGCTACTACAGGTGTGCTTGAGACTGCTCTGCAATTTATTCCTTGATTTTAGTTAATCTTCAGTCTATGTTCAAAAGGGTCATCCACTATGATGTGGATGGGTTTAAAAAAAGTCAGATTTCATTCCTGAGATGTATACCAGCAGCCTGAACATGTACTTCTGTTTCTGGAAGCCAAAACAGGAACGGCCTTTTAATTGGTCATTTTCAAATAAGGTTATTTTCATTGGCTGAACTATTTTTGGATGTGCATCATGACCGTGTATTTTGCATTATAATAAGGTGTGCGATATCGCATCTGTGGTGTAATATAATGTAATCGAACTCGAGAAAGATTCATCTTGAGTAAAGAAATGCCCAGTTGTTGAGTTACTGTTGTCTTACATGTGCTTTAGCCAAAATATACTTTCACAGCGAAGATATATGTTCTTTAAGAGCTACTGTTGTGAGTTACACCACCATACCATTTATAAACAGAATATCTTGCATGCATTATTCAGTGGTACACTTACATGACATATACATGTAGATTTCAATGTACAGAACAGTGCTGTTTGATTATAGAAAAAATATGAAAATATATGCTTTTTATTTGCATATTTCATCCTAATTCTATGAATAAATAGGCACTAAACTATGCAATACAAAGCTGTATAAAATGATTCACAGCACTGCCGAAATATCTGTCTAATATGGACCAGTCTATTTACAAAATCTGTCTGATGTGGACTTGTAGAGGTGAGGTGCACAGCTGAATGTAAATACTAGCTGGTGTATTGTAAGGTGATAGTTATCTCGAGGGAGGACCTAGCAGAAGCTATGCAATGTGAAACAGTGTGAAACAGTTCAAGCACTCTAGATACTGGTGAAAGTAGTTCAAGCTGCCTTTGAAATGACGATCTGTTCCTGGAGACAATACGCAGTCTTTAAACGCATAAGCGGAGCATTGTTGCTATTTTAAAATGTGACACTGTGTTATAACCGCATTGCCGTAACGCAGTTCTGTGGTAATGAAAAGAACAAGATACATTGTGCTGAGTTTAAAATTAGAAACTTGAAGCACTTCGTGTACAGTCTGAAGTTGTGGGATTTATTTGGTTCAGGTTGTAAATGCAAATCAACGGATTCTGGAGCTGGAGGATTGTGAATGCCGGAAACAGTGCAAGGTTGATGGCCGGGTGTACAGAGATGGGGAAGCGGTTCAGCCAAAGGAGGAGTGTTCTTCGTGTAAATGCAAGGTATATATATAAATATATATTGCTAAGTGGTGCTTATTTGTGATAAAGAATGGTGTGTAAAGTAGTAGATGATTTGCTAAGTAAAAACTTTCTTTTCTTGTTGGAAATTGAAATCTCCGGAACCATTGTAAACTGTGAATTTCTTTGTCAAGTGGACAGTTTTTGTTATGCTTTTCAAAGTCATTTAATCTCGGAACCACAAATGCCTTCGATAAATAGTCAGTTACTATTAACACGAAAATCACAGCAACTTCTAACAATTAAATGTTTTTGAGAAGGCTTATTAGGTTTTTTTATTGTTTGAGATTACATGTCTTTGCTAGTATACAAGCTTTGTTTCTCTTGAGGAGCAAGAAAGCTGCCTAAAAAGCTGAATTGTGCAGACCGGATTTTTTCTTTTCAGAGTGGAGTGATTATTTGTGAGAAGCCGATATGTCCAGTTGCGAAATGCGCAAATGCTGAGGTTCCTGAAGGTGAATGCTGCCCTATATGTCCAAGTAAGTACCTGTATTAGCTCAGTATTTTCTAGCATATCAGAACCTCCTCATAACAGTGTAAGTGATCAAGCAGCATCTTATTATGAGGTTACCGTATGTCATAATGAACTCATTTCTAATACTCAACTGCATTTTGAACCCACAAACACAAAGCAATTTTTTATGTGATCACTTTGAAGGTCAATGGTCATCTTTTTTGATTGTCACTTTTCAGAGATTTGCTGTTTTTGTGGCTATAGGCTACTTCTCCCGCATCTATCGTTTCCTATTTCTTAGTGCTTTCTGATTTACAGCATTTGTCCATGAAGCTGAATAGGTAGGCTATGGATGATTTATTTGGAGATTAGAATGATGATTCTACTTATCTGACAATCATGAAGACTCAGTAACAGAATGTCATTATGGTTTGGATATTAATAATAATAATAGTGAAAGTAATGGTGGCAATATTTAGAAATAATACAAATAATTTTTTTTTAAACTGATCTTTGCAAGTTATAAGCCGTTTCGGACGTTTGCTTTATTGTTTCCGGGCAATGTTTTAAGATTTTAAGAGTGAGGGATCATAACTATACCTCAGGACAAAAATATAAGAATCATAATTAATAATAATACTTATAACAATAATCGCACTAATAATAACAAATTTATAATAATGAAAAATATGCGACTATTCACCTGGCACATCAGACTGACCAAGCATGTGGAAATGAATGGATATTCTGCTCACAAGTACCAGATATAACCTGTGTTATGTTTCTTCCACAAGAGTGCATTGTGCTACAAGTTCAAGTAAATATCATAAGAATAGGACTGGGCTCCTTGGATCAGTAGCTTCTTGAAGGTGTTTGAATAAGGCTGTTTCTGTTTACTGCTCAAGTCTGAAAGTTTAGATTTGCTTTTCTGTTGTTGAGTTCCCTCCCACCTTTGGCCGAGAGTATAGGAGGGACCTACTTCACAAGTAACTGTTCAAGGCATTCCATAGGAGCTATTAAGCACATTTGTCAAAGAATGAGCAGCATCTGATACAACTATGCTAAATTACAAGGTCTTGCTTGCTCATCTTATAGACATAAAGTGTCTTACAAATTTCTTACAAATTTCTTCTCTAACTTACTTACTTATCCGAACGTTCTTGCTTTTGCAGATTTGGATTATATGTGATTTGCTTTAAAGTTGGTTTGCCTGGGATAAAAATAATGAGCCAATTTCTGACCATGTGGGCTTTGGGATAAAATACTTTTGATTTTGCCTGGGTAGTGCAGAAATGTTTGAGTTAAAACTGTGAGCTGTTCTTTCCAATCTTCATTAATGGCGGTCAGCAGTCTTTTAACAGAAAATTGATCTGATTGTTTTCCCCACTTCTGCACGCAAAGATTTGCATGTTGGAACTTCTACTACACTCAATTGTTCTCATAGAACAATATACTTATGCAAATTCTGCTTGTTCTGATTTCAAGCTTGGATTGCATTACACGTTCACAAGCTGATTAAGATTTTCCATTCTCACTCAAATATGTACAGCACACTTTTGTACACGTTGTTGCGTGCTTCAAGTCGCTATAAAAGTGTTCCTTTACAATGGAATGTAATACAATAGTGCTCAATGAATTCCCCAGTTACATTTTATCCAATCCGTGGTCCAGAGTTTTTATATGTGGCATATCATTGTGGAATATCATTGTGGCATATCATTGTTCTGCAATGATTGTTATTATTTCCTACTTAGAAATCAACACAATTTCATACTCCGACTGTATTTAAACAGGCTTTGAACTGCTGAGTATGCCAATTATGTGCACATAATTATAAACTTTTACTGCAAATTTTATGGTATAGATAACTAATATATTGGATGAACTATGGATGATGGACTTATATATTGTGTGCTTGTGTGTGCATGCATGTGTATGTGTGCGCATGTTTCACTTGCTTGGCTACTAGACAGTGGCATACTTTCTCATTTGTGGTCATTTCCATTTGGAATGATCTCCCACTTGCACATCACTCTGACTTGTAGTCTTTACTTGTAGTCCAACTTAAAGGGTTCTACAAGTCGCTCTCATATATTTACTGTATTATATATGTATATGTGTACATTTTATAGGCATTTGCATATGTAGTATACACATCAACTTTGCGGGTTTCATAGTTACATGCATTTGTGAATACCGTAGAACGCACTTGCATTCAACTATAGGTGCATTAAAGGAAATAATTCATTGGCAATGTCAGTAAATTATTTACCATGACTGGAATGCTATTCACCAGTACGTTGATGAGTCTATAGTTGAATGGGAGACCCTTTTGTCAGCTCTAAATTTGCTGCATAAAACTGTCACATTACCTATTCATATTGCTGTGGTCGTGTAGTCATTTTTCGTCACCAGGCTGAAGTCAGTCACTGCGGCTCATGCACATTTGATCGCTCAGATATTTACCATTTGAGGTGCATATTCTTCTGTAATTGGCTGTAAATTCTGTTGTTGTGATCAGCGTGTTGGGGTTGACTTTGTAAAGTGGGTTGACCAGTTGAGATCGCCCTGGTCTTTGGTTGGCGACACCTTGAGAGTATCTTCTAAGGTTTATTGGATCGACACTGGATACCACCATTGTGCTACGTTTTGCAGGATGGCAAAGCATTTGATACAGTTCAAAGGGCAGTTTGAATGGAGAGTGACAGTGAGTTCGTTTAACTGAGAGAATATTGATCAAAGGTGCCTTTCCTCCAAGACTGTGAAGGCACTTTTGGTATGCCTGCAATTCTGACTGTATAGGGGAGGTTCAGTCAATCTGTATATACTGAGTCCCTGTCTTTACGTGGGGCGACGACAACGACTGTTTAGTTTGCATTCAACTGCTTGCCAGTTCGCTGTAGTCAACATACCTTAATATTTTGCAAAGCATGTTTACATGAATGGATCTTGTTCGGAGCTGTGCTGTGACATGAAATGTGCAAACCTCAAGGGTCAACGTCATTTCATATGTCCTCATTGGCTATGATTTTATAAACAATTTAAAGCAAAAATTGCAGTTCGGTGAAAACTTTGCCTGAGCTAACTGAGATAAAAGGATTTCGTGGTGATATTAGTCGGTAGAATTACATGAAATTAATTGATTTTACTATGTAAATATAATTTATTTGCTACTTTGTATGGGGACATTTTTTGACATCTCTACAAATTTATTTGCAATTTTAATAGGTTTAATTTCTTTTAGGAATTGTTGTGGAATTTATGCTTTTGTTTGACACTGTTTGTTACTTGATTATTATTGTCCTGTATTTTCTCTAAATTTATGTTTTATTTTGGAAATTTCTTCCTCCCGAATGTGTAAGTGAAACTGATATTCAAAAGATGAATTTGACATGAATGAGCTCTACATATTCTTAATAAAACTTTCTTAAAATCATTTGCATTCTGTTTCCTATGGATTTGGACTTCATGTTTTCCATTCCAGGTACTTTGTATTACTTGAAATTTTTCACAGCAGCATTTTCTTTTTTTAGTTAGTTCCTCTTTCACTTTGTGTTTCTGGTGGGTTATCTCTTTCTTGAGTTTCCTTTACTATGAATCGGATGTCTTTTTTGTGGTTTTTTAGCTTTTTTTGGGTAAGATTAACGGTTCTATTGTAATTTGTTTAGAGCACTGTTTCTTGAATAATCTGCGGCATGAGCATGGTGAAGAGTTCAACCCAAAGCCTTGCCATAGCTGTATCTGTAAGGTGAGTGTCTGTAAGTGTTTCTGAAAGTTCGAAGAATTCAGCCATCTATTTGAAATTAGTCAAGAAACAAAATGGTGTTTTCATTAATAGAATCGATGTAGTATACAAATTATCAATGTTATATCAGATTCTGGTAAAGCTCAAAGTGCTCAGTGGGCTTAACATACAGTTTGAATTGAACTTTATGCATTTTTCTTTCTCATCAGAGAATTGTTTGCCAAGAGTCACTTGCTTTTTGTGCTTTTACCTACTTGTTATATTTGCTTGGCCTGCTTCTGGCTAAGTAAACTTTATAACTGGTATAAGGATTCTCTTGTACAATGTATGCTAATGTATGTATGTTAATAATGTATGTTAATCTATACATTATAGAAGTCTTTGACTTTAAATACTAATTATACCAGTCAGTGCGGGGTAGCTGAAATTAATATCATGTAAGTATGGTATCAGCATGCAGTGTAGCAAGAAGAGTATAGATAAGGTCTTCAGCAATCTGTGATGTCTGGGCTGCTCCAGGCTAACATTTCCTTGTAACTAAATCTTTGCTTTATTGTTGCTATGTAGACAATCCTGTGAAATTATCAACCCTTTATAATTAATTATCATTTTTATACGAATTTAAATGGCATGTATGAATTTGTCTTTCAGAATGGTCGTAGTGAATGCCAGCGCAAGCAACGCAAATTATGTCCACGGCCTCAGTGTCCAAAAGAGAAGCAGATCACATTACCGGATGAGTGCTGCAAAGTCTGCAGTGGTCAGCTGTAATTCTGTTACCAATGACAAATAAAAATTCAGATTGCATTTCTTGTTCGGCATTTTCGGAATTTCGGTAACCAACATTGCCATTTAACGTTTAGTGACAAATGAATGTTCTTGTGATGAATTTTGGAAACTATCTTTGTTTATATGTATGTATGTATGTATGTATGTATGTATGTATGTATGTATGTATGTATGTATGTATGTATGTATGTATGTATGTATGTATGTATGTATGTATGTATGTATGTATGTATGTATGTATGTATGTATGTATGTATGTATGTATGTATGTATGTATGTATGTATGTATGTATGTATGTATGTATGTATGTATGTATGTATGTATGTACCTGGTATGTATATATAAGGCCATTTATATAGCACCATACAAGAACTTCATGAAGTCAAGTCACATTTGCTTTGATATTCATTGATGTGGGTATTTATTGGACTGTTAGACAAGACTAGCCTATTGCCTATAAGATTAATTGCAGTATATGATTAGTAATAAAAATCAATTATTGGATTATTAAGTAGGATTAACTACTTGGGTCTTTCCTTGGAAAAATTAGCTTCATGATTGTTCCATGCAAGAATTAGATTCTGATAAACCAAAATGTGTGTGTTGGAAAATTATTCTAGATGAAATGTTTAGACATCAGATGTTATTTCATGCATGCTGAAGTGATAGCAGCCACATGTAGCTGAGGTGTGATTTGACAGAGTTTTTCTGCTTCTTCTGTGCCAGGTAGTGATTTCTGCTCTCAGAATCGACACCTCTGCACCGCCAATTCTACCTGTATAAACCTCGAAACCAAGTTCACCTGCCAGTGTGATCGTGGCTTTAAAACTGTGGGCAAGACCTGCCAAGGTTAGTTTAAAGGATTGCTTCTTGATCGTACACTGAGAGCTGCGTGGGGTCAATTAAACTATAACCTATACTTTTTATTCCATAAGGATATGCATTTTGTAGAACGATGCATGGTCTTAATTACTGGATATTGTAATGTCTGCATGGACTGAAAATAGTAATATTAAGTCTTTGTCTCTCAAGAATAAAATATGAAAGGTGTTTGATTCTTGAGACAAAGTGGATGTTTGTAGGTATGCAGAAAGCAAACTTCTCTAAGACAGAGATCATAGTTAAATTGCGAATGTTTAGTATTCACTACTCAAATTAAGCTTAAACAGATAAAAAGATAATGCACCGTACTATTTCTTTTGTTAATTGGAATTTAAATATTTTCTTTTAAATGAGGCAATTGTTGCTCTTTTAATATAAAAGTTTCACAATGGTCACATCAACGCTATATCATGCCACAACAGCCAGTTTTTTGCCAGTTCCAGAGCCATGTCTCGATGTAGAGGATAATGCTTGAACTAATGGATTGATAAAGCTGCTACAGATACGTAGACATTCTTGCAAGGTTTAGATAAAAGTCAAGGCTTGTGGTTTTTTTGATGAAACTATTCTAGATGTGGACGAGTGCAAGACTTATGGTGGACCAGATGGACACCATTGCCATAGCAACTCCCGATGTGTCAATACGCTTGGATCCTACTACTGTGTATGTTTGCCAGGCTATGAAAAAATTGACCAGTACACATGCACAGGTTAGGTCTTACATCTCAGTTCTTTGCTCTGAGACGACAGAACAGGTTTTAGAAATTTTGACTTTTGCCGATTAAAAATTGACTTTTTGAAATTTTGCTTAGTTTTGTGGTTATATTGCACAGGTGTATATATGGGAAATGTATCACATTAATCTGACTACTGTGTCAGCTATTTTTAGCGGTAGTCTCTTTCTTGCTCTGTTTGATGTAAACTTTTATATAAGTAATGTTATTGGATAACAGACTGCCTTTAGTTTGTGTGTTTTGTATTTAAATCCTGCATGTCAAGTGTACTTGAAAATTGATTGTCTGGCTCTATCCAGAGAAAAGATATTCACTTTACATCTTGCATTTCATCCAGCATATTACTCCGTCCCAGACTATACCACTGCTGGAGGTAGTAATTGAACAATTACAAGTACCTTACGTTACATTATATTGTCTAGTATTGCTCTTACTCTTCTGCTACAGCAATTGGCCAAAACACATTGACTTAATATTTTAAATAAAGGATGTTCTCCTTTGTGTAAACTTAATACTTACTGTGCACATCCATGGACTTGTATATACCTATGCTTCTATATGTTATGTATATGTAATCGGAAATAATGCATCTTTAGCTGAATATGAATGGAACCTGGATATCTAGATTACTGTTTCAGTGCATGCAATATGCTGATTGAGTGAATTGGAGAGTGTTGTTCATGGCTGATTTGCATTTGATAGTGGCCTGTCCCCGCTATACAGATGGTGGTTTTGTTGCTGTGGTTTAAATTGCAGTGTATCTCATGTCACTGTTTGTATTGCAGCTGGGGAAGATGAGTAAGCCTTCCTGCCTGCCTGCCTCGTATGCTACATGCTCTTTGTCATCTGTTTTCAGAGATGGACATGTGTGAACTTGTGGGAAGAAACGTCTGCCACACACGTGCACAGTGCCTCAATACACCTGGGTCGTTCGTCTGCCAGTGCGCTCTGGGATACGAGGGAGATGGCATCCAGTGCAATCGTACGTTCCTCCTCACTCTGGCTCCTCCTTTGTGGGCAATCTCTGTTCAATATGAATCATTCCTCTGATCTTATCAACTTGGCTCATGGATTTCAGCTACACATGTCTGCCGATATGATACCTTCATCCAGGGTTGTCTTTAGACAAAAACCATGCATTGTGATATACAGTGCAAAATCTATGCATTGCTTAGTGCATCCTAAAATGCAAGTCAATGCAACATGCTTGCTTATTTAAAGATAATCATTATGCAAAGTACTTGTTTACTTATTTAAAGAAAGTTATGCACTGTAGATAAAACTGGTGCAGATTAGATTAGATTAGATCCAATTCTCTCAGTCTTTTACGGGCTTATCACCCAGTCTGTTTTGCCCTTAGAGCATTGAGTGCATTTTTATGCAGGAAATTAGAAATTGCACTGCAATTACATTTTATAAGCAGTTCTTTCTGAAAAAATGAATTCCTGAAAATGATGTGTATAAAATGTCTGAGATGAATTTAGTCTTCTATGCATAACTCTGTTGTAGCTATATGCTCAGAGCCATGTAGAAACGGGGGCCAGTGCGTTGAAGTGGGCGTCTGCAGGTGCCGCAAAGGCTACAGAGGCAGAAACTGTGATACAGGTTACTATTCAGAACTTTTTATCTGCTGCCCTTTGTCTCAGGATGTGGCATTTTAACATTTTCCAATATTTTATTATATTTATGTTGTAAATATTAAACCTCTAATTGAATATTGAGTTGATTCGTATACTGTATCTGTTGCTGAATATTACTTTACTATTATGCTTCTCACTTCATAGATTGCATGTCAAACTGACTGGTAACCGTGGTAACTGTGATGGTATTTGCTGCTGAATTACTTTACTGTTACGCTTCTGACTTCATAGATTGCATGTCTGACTGACTGGTAACCATGGTAACCATGAAGGTCTCTTCTTTTCCAGATGTCGACGAGTGCTCAGAGGGCATTGCGGCTTGTCATCAAAACTCTATCTGCACGAACGTTCCCGGTTCATATTATTGCCAGTGTAAAGACGGCTACCACAGTAGTCGGCCGGACAACAATGATGGAACCCTTTGTCAAGATCTCGATGAATGCCAGGGCTGGGGGGGAGGCCAGCACTGTCCAGCTTTGACCGTCTGTCACAATTTGGACGGAGGGTACGAGTGTCAGTGCGTTGAACAGTCAAGTTGCAGTCCAGGTTGGTAGATGAAACCTTAATGAATGGGATTACCAGCCAAATTGATTAAAGACCTTTGATGTCTGTAACATTAATAAAGTTGGCTATTTGGTTGTTTTTAACTTTGGCGCATACATAAACACCTTTCTTGACTGACACATCAACTTTTGGATGTATAGTTTCAGCATTTTAACCATAAATAACTGATTTCACTGAGCACAATATTTGTTTAGCATGCAACATATACAGATAAATATGTATATGTATGCTCTTTAGCATGCTACTTGTTCAGAAAAAGAGTATTCTTTTCGTTTCTCAGTAAAGTCTTATAAAACGAAGCATTTACTTGATTCCTGTAAAGTCTACAAAAGTGCCTACCAACAATGCATTTTGGCTACCAGATGCTCTGGTTGCCACCACCCAGCGCATCTCATTAAATGTTTCCATCTTTTTTGGTGTTGCCTTGTTGATACTGTGCTGGCTTATTTGCAGCCGTTTTCTTGTCCAATTTCTACGACTAATGGCCACAAGCTTCTCACTCTGCGGTCTGCAGTGAACTTCTATAACGCAACTTTGGGGCATCTGTAAATGGATTTCCATAGAGCTTCATATTCTATGAAGGGACCTTCACATGTATTTTATATCTGTCTGAGATTTCTTCTTTTCATCACTTGGATGGGCCGGGAGCACCTCTAAGTAGCTATATATCTTGAAGGGTTCTATATCAAGTTTTGTTTGTTAGATTGAAATGATTCAGTGATTACTACTAAAGATGTGAATAGTGCTAGAAAATGTTTATTAAACGTGTTATTTAATGGTCATTGAGTTGTGTTTCATTTCTGCTCTTAGGATGTAGTGTTGATGGGAAGTTATACGACAGTGGCAGTTCATGGCAACCCGAAGATGAGCCATGCTCAACTTGTCAGTGTGAGGTTCGTGTTAAATTGTTAATGTTAATATTGAGTAGTAAACCGATTTTGATGCCGTTTGTGGTATTTGATTCACAATATATTCGTCTATTGCCCAGCAAAATTGCAGAGTAATCCAGTAGTGATTTCTGAGGACTTTGATGACATGAACATTCTGAATCTTTTTATTCGATTTTCTTACTCTAACTAATTGAATATAACTTCAATTACAAAAAGATATTTTTATTCTGAATAAAGTATTTTAAAGCAGAGCCACTGTAGCATGTGACTGAATAAAAAGGTAAGAAACAGAATGTGACGGGTTTCGAGCCCTGTGTCACATATAATACATTGCATATGCAATTATGCTTATTTGATTAATGTTTGCGAACTGTAGATGATTTCTAGTAGAGACACACAGAGTTTTGAGTCAAGTGAGCTGTTCTTGTTTTCAGAATGGAAAAGTGACTTGCAAGAGTAGGTTTGTGAATTGCGAGCACAGTGAAAGTCTCGCTGCTGCTGCTGCTGGTGATGATCAGCAACAGTGCTGCAAGGATAGTCACATGTGTCTGCATCAGGAGCTACCTCTAGTGTACACAACGGGAGATAAGTGGCACTATCAGTGCAGCATTTGTCAGTGTCATGTGAGTAAGAAGCTGTCAATTTATTGATTGATTGGCATGTTCATACTACATATCATATTAAAAAATCAACTTGTTGTACATATGTATCAGGAGCTGACCGTGGCATAATGTCTTGTAGCAGCTTGTCGGAGGTGCTATTTCATGGCTATCTATCTAACAGCTGCAAGCATTTCTTGAGGTCCCTGCTTCTTATGTGATTTCTTAGAGGCTAATCTGATTTTAAGTGTAAATGCTTATCTAACTGCATGTCATCTATTATTTTAATAAGGTAATATTTAAATTTCTATTGTCTGTTGTGTCTTATTTCACAGTATATTCAACTCTTCTACAGCATTTTTTATGTACTCTGAACTCTGAAGGGGTCAAGGAGAGGCTAATTAATTTTGATTAAATGTAATGCATAATAATCTCATATACATCAAACATATTTGCCTAGAGCCTTAGACTAGTTTCTTTAACTATCAACTCTCAGATTGAGTGAGGTGTTTAGGTAAAAGAACACTGACAAGCAGTACTGATGGAAGTACCCGTAGATAGTTCACTGACACTGTTAACTGACAGGTTGCGTCCTCCTCCTTTATTCAGACTTGGGACTGGCACTGCTCCATGATGCGGCAGCACTTGGTAGAGTTACGCCGATTGGGTGAGGGTTTATCTCTTCTATGAAACTGTTTTGAAAATGTGTTATTCACTCACTGTAGGTGTTAGAGTCCATGAAGGATTTTGTTTTGCATAATCCATCTCGATGGAGTGCTTTTAGGAACCTTGTTAACTTTACAGGATGGTGAGACAGACTGCTGGCCTCTGCACTGTCCTAAGCTGGACTGCTTTCCACTTGTCCACGATGCAGGTGCGTGCTGTCCGCGATGTGCCAGCCCAGACCCGTGTGCAACTGAACCGCAACAGAATTCCTCCTCTGAGGCATCTTCCTGCAGTGTTAATGGCGTGGTGATGCCAAATAAACATACCTGGACACCAGATTCAGATCGCTGTTCATCTTGCCAGTGCCAGGTGAGTGTTATCTTTCCAAGGAATTCGTCTTTCATCTTGACTGCAAACAAACAAAACTGGATTTTCTAATAACACAATGCATCTGTGTTTAATGTCAGTCGAACATACAACATGCTTCAGGTTGACAATTCAGCAAGTCTTCAAAAACTGATCCAGTTTTTAAAGCCGATTTCATGCTGCCGCAGAGGGTATTGTAGATTTTTTGGCAATGTTTCAGCCGTCAGTTATCATGTTCCAAGTAGCATATGCATCTGTCACCACTTTTCCCCCAAATTCTTTGAGGATAGAAATAAAGTAAATGTTTACTTATCACATCTGCCAACAGTCGCCATCAGCTCTTTGGTCATATCCTCTGTGAAGATTGTGCAACAGATTATTTTGTTTTAAAAAGCTGCAACTGGCTAAATTTATAGAAAGTTCAAGCTTTGTGCGTTGTTATATGCCAAAGAATATATTCAACTAATAGCATTCATTACAGATACTGTGCATGTTGTACAATGTGGCTAATTACGAGGGAGTTGGCATCCAGTGTAATTGTACGTACTTCCCGAAAAAAATTTGTTGTAGGTAACGTAAATTTAATCGAACATGAGTTTGATGAAAGTTGTGCAATGATCTGTTTGTTACTTGAGAGATGTTTTGTACCACTTTTTGATCATTATGGCCATTTAGTCCTTGGATTTGTTTTCCATACAAAGTCAGAACATCCTCTTGCCTGAATACATCGTGAGCTATATAAATCATTATGTTTCTTGTAGAATGGCAATGTCTGCTGTTCGTACGACCACGTTTGCAGCGATGGACTTCCGACGCAGAAACTTCCATCGCACGAAGAACAGATCGAGAACAGGAGAACTTATCTGCCACCGACGATGCAGCCAACTGAGACTCACCGACCACACAGAACGGCGAGAATGACGCGGCCAAGGGCTCGAACGAGACACAACGAAAGGCAGACGGAGGACAACGGTTGAGATAAACGAGACAACGTTGTCTGCACTAGTCCTAGAGTTGACTGATGGACAGATGGATGTTGTACGTCCATTTTCTTCTGCGTCATCGTCTCGTCAGGTGTCTTCTTTCACGCTGGCTGTCGAGGGGATGAAGCTGGTTTTCCTCGGCAACGGAATCTAGAAAATGTGATATCGATAGCGTGCATTGCTGTTGCTGTAGTCTCTGGTCTGGTCTGGTCTGGCTCATCGACTTGCTGGACAGGATGACTTAGCGCTACGTTTGAACGTCGTGCTTGTGAGAGACTTCATTAAACGCTAACGCCAAGGCTGTGTTGAAGAATCTTAGGGAATGGACATTTCCTCTTCAGTTCTCCGCTGTTTAAAGATCGAGGCAGATAGTGTACATGTGGCATAGGTTGCGTTATCTGAGGAGTTATGTTCGCATTTTTGTTTTGTATATTTTTAAAATCTGTCTTCAACTCTTCATAGTGCTCTAAAATCCCTGTAGATCAAGTTGTTGAAATTTGTACCAGAATAATTAATTTACCATTTTAGTTTTATTTATTTGCTTGTAGAGGACAACCCTTCAAGCCTGGTGCCTTTCTTTTTCATTTGTTTGTGTCAATAATGCAATTATGACTCGTTCTCTGTTAAAGAGTACTTTTAGGTGTAATCATTGCATTTTTCATTACTTGCTATGTGGCCTCGTAAAAATGCTGGTGCTATACAAATTTGACCTCGGTCATAATCTGTTCGTTAGTGACTTTCTTATTTAATTCACCCTTCAGTCATTCGGCTTAAATAGCGAAGTTGAAGAATTTGTAAAGAGTCTCAGGAGTAATTGCCAGTAAAATTAGCAATTTATTTCACGATTATGGTAGTTTTACAGGTATATTTTGACATGCACATTAGAATATGAAATGCATTAATATGCTTTCAATTGTCAGTTAGGCCTTTACGAATAAATTGTTGGATGTCTCTTGGAGGTTTACTCATGTGGAACTACTCTGCAAATTTCAGAGTTTGCATGCTTATTAGCAAGTTCAGCACTGCTAATACTGTGCTGCTAATTGGCTTTTGCTCTTTTTACGTCTGACACTGGTGTGTTTCTGAACAAACTGACTTACAAAACTGGAAACGAAATAGCGGAGCATGTGTATAGATGTAATGTATTTATGAACCTCCTCCAATTCATTGCTGGAGAATGCGAGGAACAACAATGGGAAGAAATGCAGCCAGGCTGAACAAAGCAATTGCCATAACTCATGTTTTATACACAATGATGTAATATATATTTGCTTATTTATATTAAATACTGTGTATACAGCTATGCAC
The DNA here is from genome assembly GCA_949752735.1 of Lumbricus terrestris. NCBI lineage: Eukaryota > Metazoa > Annelida > Clitellata > Crassiclitellata > Lumbricidae > Lumbricus > Lumbricus terrestris. The sequence goes on from OX457039.1 coordinate 55,988,607, forward strand.
ACAAGCGAGAGGTTATCTAGGTAGTCGTTAACTGTGCTATTATCGTCGTATGATGCAGTGTTGTGAGACCACTTTGTTGCTTTCAAACAGAAAGATTTATGATTATTTTTGGTCGTGTGAGTGCCTTTCAACAGTCTGTTGGTTTTCACGTATTGAATAGTTATGTAACGTTCATCGTATTTGACCACAACACACTGTCTAATTGGTAGAAGTGAATTTGTTTTGCCTTACAGAGGATGTCATGTGTGCTATTGAGTATAACAGAGGTGTACAGTGCGTCTCCTTGAGATGCAATTAGTGCACTGATGTTAGAGTGCTGCAAAAATGTCAGATCTTAGTATCTTTAATGTTTGTTTTGTAGTTTTAACCTATTCTGACCTCAGTGCCTTTGATTTTTTAACCCTTTGGTGTTTAATGTGTGTAGTCCTCGGTAGCAAGCATCTTCAAAAGTTCTGTGATAAAAGCATGTCAACCTTGGCATTTAACAGCTTATGTTTGGTTGCCGCTATTACCAGCTGAAAAAACGTGCGACTCAAACTTAAAAGGAAGAATAGAATTAACTTTTAGCAAGTTTTTAGAAATTTTCAATTGTTTTTATAACAGTCCAATATAACGGTCCAATTGTCGAATTAATAATCAGTTTGTTACTGTTTGTAGTAAGGCGTTTAGACTTTTGAAAGTATCACAGTTGGTTTGATAATGCAGTTTAAATTGATGATTTAATAATCTGTCAAAGTTGTTTGTATCTCATAAGGAAATAAGTTATTGTCATCATTGGAATATACTTAATGGAATATATAAATATATATAAATATAAATAAATATAAAGTAATGTAATGCTTATTAAATTAAGAATTTTAGTAAACCTAACTAAATGAAAATTTGCAAAGCTTCAGTAAAAAGTCATCAGTAGCAAACCTGACGAAGCAAGGAGGCCCTATGATCAAGTAAAACACAGACTTCAAGCACTTGAAGAACAAAGAATGTGGACAGATTAGTAATCGTTCACTTCTTGCAGCAACCTGGCAATGGCTAAAAAAGCAGAACTCGTGGGCACTAAAGCCACTGTATGTGAGTGATCCAAAGGAAAGAACGTGTCCATGAGGGCGAAAGTTCCAACATACCAAAGAGGGTTTTCAGGTGCTGACATCGAAAAGAGCAAGAAGTGTTAAATGGCTGCAGTCGCAGGCCTCAAACACACCAGTATAAGTAGACTACCTAGTTATCTCTACAAAATTTAGAAACGTTTGTAAGAATGTGTGTTCCACGTAAAAGTGTACATAGAACAATGCGAACGAGGCGGAAAAGAAACGAACAGTTGGAAAGGCAGTTAATTGTTTGGCATTAAGTGGTTTTATGTTAGCTGAAGCTAATTTGATTGTATAGCTTCCATAGTGCCACTGGATTGATGTTCTCAGTTATCTCACGGTCAATCCGTACAGTTTTGAATAGTTCTCTAGTCCAAGCTTTAGACTGGAGTTTCTCAGTTGATATTCACTTGGGCAGAAGGTCATTAATTCCTGATTTTATTGAGTGCTAATGGATGCATAGCAAAGACTTTCTGTTATCAAAAGCAATAATGATGTTTAAATAGAATTTATTTATTGTGGAAGGCTTTATGGTATTAAATTCGATTTAGCCGCCAACAAACACTTTCGTAACCATGATGGCTAAACGTGCGTGCTACCGTCTGCAATACTACTAAAACTATTGAACTGTGAGATATTAATTGTGAATTATTTGTATTAAATTATGAATTTTCGCATTTGTTGACATCGTTGCTTCTGCTTGATATCCATAGCTTAGTATTCCTCTCTAACTTATCCAAGACGACCACATTACATTCATTTGGACCATTGGTGGCTATCACTGTTGAGTTAGTGTGAAATGGAAGTTAGGTTATAGATCCAATGTGGGTGTCAGAGAACAGTGTTTCCTTTTTTTCTTAGAGGCCAATATAAATTCCTTCACAAATATATAAATTTACACATTTCTTCTCATTTACCCACAGGCTCTAGACAACACATACAAATTGGGTCTAGGACATTACCCCTCCCCCGGACATTTATATTACCCCAGGGGTAATGGCAGGGGTAATATCCTACAGTGGCGTAGCCAGGAATTTTTCATGGGGGGGGTTTTATGGCCGGAAACCCTGTTTTTTGCTATTTTTTCTTACTTAAATGGAAAAATAACCTTAAAAAACCTTTTTTCCGGAGCCAATGGGGGGGTTTTAACCCCCGAAACCCCCCCCTTGCCTACGCCACTGATATCCTATGGTGTGGGTAATGGCAGGGGTAATGTTCGGGGTGGTAATGTCCTGTTCCCATGCAAATTATAGTTCCAGCTGTTTGGTAAAATTCACACAATGTGAATAGTTTCACACGTGATATAGAGCAAAACATGACACATCTTGAGCAGTCCACATTCACTCAGCCAATTAAATTAAATACGGTACCTAGCTACTTCCAACATAGAGCCATAGAAATGTCAATCTTGAGTTCTCGTGCATGTAGCCTACAGCTTTGATATGATTACGAAAACGCATGTGAGTTTTCAGGAGACGAGCTTAAATTATGCCGATTCATATGTAAAAAAGATAACTGTATGAATGCAGATGTGGTGGTCTAATATAGCGCATCATAATTCGTGTCGTGGTTATTGGTGACCAATGGCAACAGCACAGCGTCCGTAGCAGGAAGCATCAAAATGATGTCTATAGTGTAGAAATAATTATTAACATCAGTGAGTGGATTAATTTACCTTTCTAAAATGCACAACGTTCATAATCCTTTTTTGCAATAGTTTTCTTAAATAAGTGTATGCGGCACCATTCTTTAATGTTTTGGGTAATATAAAATTCCATCGCGATCACGATTCGAGAGTGTGCTGTAGGAAAATTAATGATCATCGCGGTGGTTTTTTGTCCCACAAAATAATTGGCAGTTATAAAAATATTATATGTAAATGTTTCAGGTGCTGCAATATTAGCAGTAGGCCTATTATACCCCGGGTGACCTCTGCAAACTGAGGAATTTTCATCGTAGTCGCTTAAAAATCACGATGTATACAGTCTGTTATCATCTAACAGCGCTTGGGTTATCTCTGTGTAAATTTGCGATGCTGTGGTTTAAGTGGACTAAAATCAGACAAATGTGTTTGATACAGCTAACATTTTTAAGAGTAGGTGTCAAAAACATGGCTCAACTTACGTAAAGATCAAAGAACATCCCGTATACGTTGTGATTTGTCTAAAAGGCGTAGGTTGCTTGGTGCGGAACTATCGTGGGTATGACAGCTAGAACGTGACCTGAGAGAATTTCAGGAATGTCAGGACACGTATACAGGCATAGCATGGAGGGACGCCTAGGAAGACAATGCTGACTTGATAACACAATAGACTATGAACACAACAAACAAGGTAATAGAAATTCAAGCTTTATAGTAGAAATTATGAATGCTTTCTCCGAGTGAGCCTGCACTAGCAGTTGGTATTTGGTTTGGTTATGAGGGCATATATTATACTTCATTAAAATAGTTGGCAGCATATTCTTAAGCAGTGCTAATCATAAAGGAAGTTACTCAGACAATGGATGCTGTTTGAGTGCATCAGACCTTTAATTGCCAGGACACCCCCAAAAGGAATCTTGTTGACAGTAACATCTGCTAAATCTTTCATGACTGAATTAATTTAATGGTACAGATAATTTACAGATGCTGCAGTCTTGGTACCTAGTACTGCCCTGAGGCTCTGTGGTTGTAAATCTAGAGGCAGGAGAAGCATAGGACATTCTATCCAAATGTGCTGGCTTCTTTTTAAGTACAAAATTCATCAATCCAATTTCATTAACCCTCCACACATGCAACAGCATATCTCTTCCTCCCTCTCCTGGTCCCTCCCTCCGGGACACTCCATCCCTCCCTCCCTCCCTCCCTCTCTCTCACTCTCTCTCTCTCTCTGCAGTCCAGATGATATGAAACTACAAAGTGAGACATGAAGTGAGAAAACACAGGAACCACAGCTGTTTAGATTTGCTTTTGCAGTCTGATTTAAGGCTCCTCATTCATTACATGACCACATATATTTAGCATATAATGTGCTGTACTTACCTTTGTCGCTGAGAAACTTTATTAGAAATTCATGGCTTGTACAAGTCAGTCTGCCCAAGCCCTAGGGGAAGATTTGATTGCCTGTCTTAAATATTAGTCTTGTTGAAATTAAGCTTTTTTAGACAGACGGCATACGGTTAAATAGAGCAAATGTCTCCTATCAAATAGACAGCTGGCAAATTAACAAAACTCTTCTGCTTATAAGTCAGGTTTACAGGAAGATTTAGTTAAGAAATTGTAGGCATGCAGTAAAATTCCTAATCATTAAGTACACATACCTGCAATGCTTTATACCTTCATGCACTTACTAATAATGTATAGATATTTTGAAGGTCAACTTGGATGATTGTTTGCCCCAATTTGAAACCCCTTTATGGCTAATTTATGACCAGAGGATCTTTACTGCCCACAATTAATCTTGGTGTGTTTCACTAGACCCATGTATCTACTCCCAGTATACTAAGCTGAGGTAACAGAAAGCTCAAACTCTTAACAAAGATCTATGATATAGCATTACCTAGCAGCTAGGCGCTAATTGCATCCAAGGTCACCTGTCGATTGAAACCATAGAGATATTTCCATCTGTCATGGAGGTAGCATTGATTTTAATTGACTTTTCGAGTCTGTGTATGTTTGCTGGCATGGTCCTTTCTTTCATTCCAGATTTTTAATAATTTCCATGATCACAGAGGTACTGGATATGTTCTACTTTTTACAGAAGTGCTTTTGAAAGACTCATCAAATGTGCTATCGTTATATCCCAAGTATATTTGGACCTGGATATACCTTTAATGTGTATTATACTATTGCCCCAGATAAGTCAGTTGATTTTAAGAAATAGTTGCTTCAGAAATGTTAGAATAACATGTAACAGTCAGCCAGACTACAACCTGCTGCTGAATACCATTTGGAGAACCCTCTGACTCGATGCAGTGCTTGCGGATAAGTTGGTGCCCTGAGCTTGACTCTCAGGAATTGCTTGTTTGGAAGTTTGGAGCTTATCAATATGATTACTTCCATGTCACATTGCACCAATCTAAGCATGCTTTAACCTTTTGCCGGTAATTAAATTGTAACCGGTTGATTACATTTTTTAGCATAAAATTGTGATATCTTATGCTAAAATACAGCAAGTTTTATCAGACTTACGCTTTCAGTGGTTTCTCTGACACACTTCCATAATTATAGGAGCAGGGATTTGGCATTGAGCAAAATAAACTACCGTAAATTCTACTTGAGTGTTTGAGTGGCATATATATAATTATGAATATATCATAGTCGTAATTTATTCGCTTTTATTAGGAGAAGAAGAAAAGGATTAAAACTTCAAATTTCAATTTTTTTATTGACCAACTTACATGTAGGTATGGGTCTAATAATTAATAGGTCTATGTTGTAGGCTACCATCTGTTACTTAGTCGTGGAGTAAAATTATTTCACAATATTTCATTAATCATTACTATGTGTTTATTTCAATGCTATTAAATGAATACTTAGTGGAGTTGAATCAGCTAACTAATGGAAGAAATTCGACCAAATGCCACTTTTGTCTTCTTGTGTTTCTTGTGGTCAGTCATCACTGGTCTGAAATTCGACATGAGCTTCCGCATCTTTGTTTAGGTGACTTCTTTGTTTGAGTTGAAGTTGAATGATTAGATTTCCACAATGACTCACATCCGACAGCATGTCCTGATGCATGAAACAGAGACATGTGTATATTGGCCAATTGGTTTTTTAAATTGTTGATGCCCTCCTAGGTCTTTCAAGATTAGAAATTCTCTCGCTACTTATAATAGATCCAGCTACACACACGCTCAGATGCAAGGCATGTTCTTCTGCTAAATAGGCCTGCACTATTTCTGGGCAAGCTCAATGCTTGTTATTTCTTCTGATAAATCAGTTAGGACTTCAAAACTGAGTTCTAGAATTTAGTTAACTGATGTGAATTTGTAGATGTTTACTGTCCTTCTCAAGATGAATTAATTAGAGTTAATTTCTCTCGGTTGACTGTCATAAATGTGCATAAAAATTAGTTTATGTCTCAAGGCATATTTATTAGACATGATATTTCATACTTTACATTTCTGAAATAGAACTCTGTTTATTAGCAGTAGAATCTCTTGTGAAACGTTTGCCGATGTTCTAAAATGTTGGTATATGATTGACAGGTGAACATATAGAAAACAAACATTACAGATGTCGAGTGACCAAATACCCAATTCAGCAAACAGGAAAACTGATGATCAGATGGTTGCAGAAGAGTCCATGGTAAATGTATAGCAACCATGTTGCCTTGATCATGCTCATTTTTCAATGAATTGTGCACGAGATCCTTTACTGCCACTGCACTATTTAAGGTCTCCATGCACGGACCAAGCTACTTGAAGCTAGGCTAAGATTTGAGGCTTGAAATTCATCATCTGAAGGTGATCAAAGATTTTCATTACCTCTCAAAAATCGTTTTATGAGACGTGATCTATGCCAGCGTTTCCCAAACTGTGGGTCGCGACCCAAAAGTGGGTCGCAGAGCTTTGGCAAGTGGGTCGCGAAAGTTCTTCTTATTTCTCTGCTAATTTCAGTATTTATTCCAGTAACCCTCAAACGTCATACTTTATTATTCCGTTATAACTAGTGAAACAACATTTGACTATGGTTGGGCTATAACTAGCTTCTACTTGTGCGTGTATGTGAACAGGAAACTGTGCACGAGACTTAGCAACGAGACTTAGCATGATTAATAAAAAGTCTGCCATTCAAAAATAAACAACATGTATTTAAATTTCACAAATTTTATTTTCCATTTTTAAAACTTTGCGAAAAAACATGGATAAATTTTTGAAACGAAAACGAGAATCTTTGTCATGTGTGAGTGGTCATAGCTCAGAGTCGGAGTCGAACGATGATGTTAATTCAACTCTTGATAATCGACTTCCGAGTACGAAGAAGGCATGTCCGCCGAAACATAAATATTATGATTCATATCTGAAATTCGGATTTATTTCAACAGTTGCTTGCATTGCAATAAATGTTGGCTTTTTTCTTAAGTTAAATTTTACTGTTTTAAATGTGGTAATTTCTAAATGCTGGATGTAAATCAGCATATCTTAATCCCGATTTATGAAGCAATCCTTAGTTAGTGTTAGTTTAGTACTTTGTACCTAATTTTGTTTAGTGGGTCCAGAGACAGAAAAAAATATTCCTAAGTGGGTCGCGAGCCAGAGAAGTTTGGGAACCTCTGATCTATGCTGTTGACATTGTAGCTAACTGGGGCAGTGCCACAGTGGTCATTGTATGTCCACCAGCAGAGTGTAAAAATGCAGTGCAGTATTTAGCATACTGAGTAAAGTGAAAAATTGAACATATTGCAAGTAAAAATGATGATATGACAACGATGACGGCGACGATAATGGTAAAAGCAATGATAATGATAATATGTCAGCAAGGAGTGAATGAGTGTCAATGCTAGTTAAGCTGATTGAGCTCTTGTTGTTTCAGAACATTAATATGTTGTTGCTTTAAACTAATTAATTATATTTTTTGAGGATGTTTTGAAAGACATATCAGGTTGCTAAAAGTTCAAGCATGTTGTGCATGAAGGACTTGAAAAATGTTTCTGCTGGTATTTTTCAGAATAAAACAGCCAAGCGTATTTTAACATCTGTTAAACGGGATGAAGAATCTAAATTGCTTCTAGATCCAGTGCAGGTACAATGTTGGAAATTTCTATCTATGTCCAACTTATGCTTTACATAATGTGCATTTCAAATATTTATGTTTTTATTATTATTAAAGATCATTCAATAATTTCAAAGTTTTCAATTTGGAGTGCCACTGATATTTGTAATGTTGCTATTGACTCTGACAATTCGGCTTCCAAAGATTAAAAATCAACAGTATGCAAGTGCTCATTTTAAAACATTTCTGCTTTTGGATTTTAGTTTTGACATTTCATTTTTATTTTGAAAACTTAGTTTTGCAGATCAGTCTTCTCTTAATTGTAGACTGAGGAAGAGAGACGTCAAATATACCGGGCAAGACAACGTTGCACTCGGGTCAATAAAGTGCGATACATGTATTCTCTGGGTGTCTTAAATGAAGCTTCTATGCAGAGGTATCGGTTTCTTATTACCACATCCCAGATTCCCGCCCCGTCAGTCAATTGAAAATTTTAACTAATAGGATTTGCATTTTTTAGGATTTCCGATTTGGATAGTTGACCTGTTTTTGCCTATTTCGGAATTGATCCGATTAATCAGCAATATTTATAATTATTTTCGAGGATGTAATAATTAAAGATAAACCAAATTAAGCAAATGTAACTTATAACAAATTATTGAAGATTGTAAAGATAAACCACACAATAGAAACATATTGTACTTTTGAATGATTTAAGATTACCGCATGAGGTCACAGAAACAATTTACTATTTTTGTTTTAATGGAAAAATAAATTATTTTTGATGAATAGTTTTACAGTGAGTCAGAATGCCAAGTAATGATTTTCTTCAAGGAGGTGCATGTAGGGCTGAAAAATGTGTTGAAAACTGTTGACTTCAAAATCTGCTGTGCATGTTTGGGTCAAAGCTCATTTGGAGTAATTGAGGGGAGAGCAGACAAAAGACAGTTTCGTAATGGTAGCTCTAGCAATTAAATGTTGAAATGAGAAGGAAACTCAGATGTTTAAATAATTATAAGATAATAAGCATCCAGATTGCTTCAGAGCTGTCTGTGATGTATGGCCAATGCCTTGGAATCAACCCACGCATTACCTGAAGAGAGAGGCTCTCTAAGTTTTACCTTGCTGGCTAATTAATGACTGACAGAGCAATTTTTGTTTGTATGTTTATTTGTATGTGCACTTCTTATAGCGCCCCTTCAAGCTCTTATTGTCTACTCAATGTAGGACTGGGTATGTCAGTAGACTGCTGTAATCGTACTCCATAGTAATTGACTATAAGGCAAATTGATGAATTTATTCAATTCAATTCAATTCAATTCATTTATTGTAACCAACCATCAACATACACAATAGACATAGTATAACATGCTTCACATTATCGGATGGTAACAAGGAAGGCCCTAAGGGATGAATATCCCGCTAACAGGGACACCTAATTACATATGCAATTTTAACAGATGGCTAGACGGTTGACATAATGAATTGAACAATAGGCTAAAAGAACAGCATGAGATGACAATTAATGTAGTAAACTTAACTAAAGAACGCAAAACAAACACAACAAATAATAATAAAATAAAATCAGTGCCTATAAGGTTAAATATCTTTGCAGTCATTAACCAAGTAGTTGCGCAGTAATGTTTTTGCTCTTTGTAAACTGGAAGCTTGTTGAACATGACTAGGAAACGAGTTCCATATACCTGGTCCAGTATATTTAATATGGAATCTTCTTGAGTTTAAACGAGCGGATATGGCTCGATAATGAGAGGAGTTCCTGGTGGAATAGCAGTGAATTTCAGATCCTTTTTGGAAATACCCTGCAAAGTTAAGGGGAAGAAGATCATGGGTGAACCGATACATAAAGACTCCTATCTGGAAAGTCATTATTTGGTGAAACTTTAATAAATTAAATGATTGAAATAAAGGACTTGAGTGAATAAAAGGCTTAACTCCAGCTATGATACGTATTGCACGTTTTTGGAGAAGTACTAATTTATTGACCCTGGATTTATATGTAGATGCCCAAACTAAATTACAGTATGAGAGATAAGGATATATTAATGAGTAGTACAATTTAACACGGATAGTGGGGGGGAGTATATGGGAAGTTCGACGAAGGATACCAACACTTTTTGCAACCTTGGCAGAGATATATTTAATATGATCATTCCATGTGAGGTGTTGATCTATGTACACACCAAGAAATTTAGTGGAGCTAACCTGCGTTATGGAGGTATCATTGATAGACAGTTGCAATTCATTCTGGGGGCACATCTTTTTATTAGTTCGAAAGAGCATAAAGTTAGTTTTATCAATGTTTAAGGAGAGTCTATTAGCAGAGAACCATTCGGCTATGAAGATAAGTTCATTGTTTACTGTTTGCATTAGACTCTGGTAGGATTTATGAGAGTAGAAGACATTTGTATCATCAGCAAACAAGATGAATGAAAGAGTAGGAGATATATTAGGCAAGTCATTAATGTATAGAAGAAAAAGCAAGGGTCCGAGATTAGAACCTTGGGGCACACCATATCTAACAACTCTAAAGTCTGAGAGAGCTCCATTGCAGGAAACACACTGGAGACGTCTTTCGAGATAACTGGTAAACCAAGCTAATTGGATGCCTCTGATGCCATAATTAGCTAATTTTTTTAATAGGATCTCATGATTCACAGTATCGAAGGTGTATGATTATAGGTGTAAGATTCAGACCCCAAAAAACATAGAAATATCCAACTGAAGCTAAGAAGCTAATCTGTTTTGACAGTTTAATGATGAGCATGTTGAAAGAGTTACTGGAAAACTAATGCAGCTGGTCACTATAGAGTCTAGCTCTTATTGTCTAGAAAGAAGTATCAGATGTTAACAATGTCAAGACTCACTTGGAGGTGTGCCATTCCAGTATCAATAGATGAGATGTTGTCCAGCACCAAAACAATGGCGGTTTCAGTGTTTTTAGCCATCTCAGCACTGCTTTCAAACTAAGACATCCTTAATAAGAGTCATCCAATCCTCAGCAATTGGTCTTTGTTTTATATATGTTTTCTAATTAGATTTTTTACGAACAACATTGGAAATTGATGTTGAAAAATCATGTAGCTGGAAATTGGTGTTTTAGGATAATGGAGAAACACGGCGGCACTTTGGACAGATGGTTGGAGGAATCTGATGTGAGTGATTTGGTATAAAAACATAAATGTCTGTTTTGAACCACTTTTTCAGCATCTTGATTGCTGGCACATGATGTCTAATAATAGCTTAATATCTTTAGAATAGTTGTTTTAATTACCGGTATGTTGCATAATTACGTCATGGTCCAACCAAGGCAATTAATAAAAATTGCTGGTCTACTTCTGACTATTCTGGTAAACGTTATTGTTGCTATAACTTAGCTTTATCTCTAACATTTGCAATTGTTAATTTCAATTTACGCTGTATTAACAGTTGTTTGTAAATGAATGCATAAAGACTACCAGGATCCTGCACCTACCAGTGCCCATTGACTGTCCCTAGAGCAGTATTGTTTTTACCACCACCATGTTGTATTTATGGTAATTTTCCAAAGTGCATTAAAGATTCCAAGACAAATGACAGGTCATTTCTTGTGGAGGAACTTCATAGGTTCTTGTGTTCAGGGCACATATGTGATTGGCTAGAGTGCTTGTCTTTGTTTTGTAATAAGGAGTGTACAGGTTCCGGAGCAGTCTCTGGGTAGAGCCCTTCACTGACAAAATTCTTGTTAAGTGCAATCAGTGGTCTGCGATATGGTTTTGTGTGTGCTTCTGAACTTTGGAAGACAATACAATATCAACTGCAGTTATATTGTATCAAATTGTATTGTATTATATGGCTTCGTCGAGTGTCTGATATGCAAGGCAAATTTCACAACCTGCTTCCTTACTAACCATGAAACTTTACTTTTGATCTCTGACCCTTACATTGGTTGTCTAGATTTTAGACCCTACTCTACAATACTGAATGTTGTATAGGGCTAAATGAAATTAGAGCTAATGATGTAATAGAGTTAGTCATCTTATGTTAAAATTTTCTCAGATTTCAGACAATACTGTGGAAAGAACAACAAAGCTTGAAGGGAAAATGAAAAAGAAACCTAATGAAACCGTTGAACAACATCCACTGGAAGTTAGAACTCGATCAACAATGGACGTGGAGTTTATTACTAATGGAAAGACTACGCCTGTCACTCAAGAGAGACTACATCCTGTCAGCTCCAAAGTTGATTCTTTGAACGCAGATCTGACAACGAAGACATCAACTGAACGAGGAAGAAGAACGACGTGTGTTGCGTTCGTCTTTTTTGCATTGATTAGTTAATGATTAGTTAATGATTAGTTAATGATTCGATTCATTCGAAGGAGCTGAATAATGGGTTCAAATCCCAATTAACTTTGTACGCAGCATTACTAGATTGCTCTATTTTGTATTGGAAGGCATTGAGCGTGGGATACAGTCAATGGACTATTCAGCAAATTTGTAGATTTCTCTTCAGCTACTTTCTACACCACTGTCTATAGTTTGCCCTCGTTTTTTGTAACATGTATCATGTATGTACATGTATGTGTTTGTATTATCTGGATGTTTCTGTAGCACTTTTTTAACTAAAAAAAACTCTCTTCAGCACAGTATGGAGGAAAGTTTGTTCTCAATATTGAATTATTTGACTTTTTAAATATGTGAGGTATGTACAGTTAGTTTATTGTAAACCTGAAAAAGTAGCATATAATTTCATTTTATGATATTCATTTCTCATCGTCTGTTGTTTTCAAGGAATCTGAAAGATGAAACGGGAAGCAGACAACCTTGTTGCTTTTCTGACGTTCTCGTTACTCATAAACTGATTGTAAGTCTTTCAGTTTTGCTTTTGATGTTTCATTATCATTAGGCTGACAAGAGTTCTTCTTGAGCGAAAGATGCTCACTTCTTGCACTATGCTGATGCACTTTGGGCCAGAGTTGACTTTTAAAGGCTTTATTTTATGTCCCTAACCATTGTTTATTAAATGAAATAGCAGATTTGCATATAATAAATATGTAACAAATGGTGCTTGTTGTGATCACGATGATGGCAATAATGTTGATGTTAAAATTTCTGTATTGTTCCACTATGTTTGAATTAAAAACTAGATTTGTCAGAATTAAATGGTATTACCGTAATAGAGTAGAACACCTGAACATAATAGTATTGAAAACAAGCAGTACCTGTGATACCCATGACTTCGCTTTGTGGGCACTGTAGAAATCTTGAGTTCACGGTTACATTTACAAAGAAAAAGTCAAATCTTGAATCTCGATTAAATTTTTACTTACAGCAATTCAGAGACAGATGACAAGAGAAAAAATCCAGTCAACATGGTATGCTTTATTCGTGTGATGTTGTAGGAACCCAGATGTGTGAGCTTGTTGTGGCATAACTACCTGAAATAGCCTACACTAAAGTGATGCCTTACAACAGAAATGAAAATCCGCAGATGCTGGGACTGTTAAGCAATGGTTGCAATTCATGATGCTCCTTTCTATATTTTTCGATATCAGATGTCAAGAACTTCCTCACAGCAGTTTGAATGTTTGCATTTGTCTTGATAATAACATATCTATGGTCATGGCGGTTGGTTGACTGAAGCGGGAGGCACGGTCAATTATTGTTTTTTTCGTAGTCGCTTTTCGTTTATTACGTTAACCACTTAGATATTTTAAAGGGTTGACATCATGACTTTGATATGAACACCAGGATTAATTCGAAACCGGAATATTAGTTGCGAATTCATGTCAAATTAATTTGATGCGGGAGGAGTGGCCAGTCACCGGTTATTGTCTGTGTGTACTCTTTGATCGTTTTGGATACATCGGTAACTTTTTAGTTCTTACTATCCTGCACTACGGTACTCATCTCTCCGGTCATTCTGGTTATTCCTATTATCAGCCTCAGAACTTAAAATCCGGATTATGTCAAGGAAAACTGTAAAAGTTGATGAGCTGCTAGATAGCATTGTCGAGGACGATAGAATCCTTGACGCACTGACAGCGCGGCTGACGGTCACCCTCGCGCCATCTATTGATGCAACAATTGAAGCCTCTTTCGAGAAACTGGCCGTTAAGTTTACCTCTAAGCTGGAGGCTTTGGTTGAGGCGATGGTGGAAAAATTCGCAAATGACCACCTATCAAAAACTTATGGAGTATTGCAACAGAACATTTCCAGTCTTGAAACTGAAAATTCACTATTGAAATCACAGCTTGAAGAATCCGAGAAGTCATCTCGCCTAAGCAATCTGGTGATCCACGGTCTACCAGAATCTTCACCAGGATACGCTTCTGAATCTACCTCCAAGCCAACTTTTGTCCAGTTCCGCCAGGCGGCCATCCGGGATGCATTGGAGTTCTTCACCACTCGTCTCCAGGTACCGGTGACCGAGGTCGATATTTCCTTTGCGCATAGAATACCCAACAAAAACAAGGGAGCACCTCGGCCCCTGATCGTTGGATTCGTGGGAAGACGCGTGCGTGATACAGTCTTCGCTGCCCGCAGGACCCTCTGGCACTCACCTAGCAACAAGTCTTCTTCCATCTACATCAACGAGCACTTGACTAGATCGGGCTCTATCATCTTCGCAAGAACTCGACAACTACTGAAGGACAAGAAAATTAACTCTACATGGACCTCCGGAGGGACAATTCTACTCAAGCTGTCAGACTCACCTAATGAGAAGCCGACTAAAATCATCACCCTGCAGCAGCTTGACGACCTCCTACCTTCGGACTAGCTACTCTATGAAGTATGATATGCGAGGATTTAGCTACCTTGCAATAGTATATATAGGTACTGTACCAATTTACCCTGTGATTATTAGTTTGCTAATTGTATTTCTTATTACCATTAACTGGTTATTTTGTTTTATTTATTATTTATTTCATTTAAGGATTGCTTTCAGTATTCTTTACTTATCTGTATTATTAATTTGAGTCCCAATATTTCATTATTATCCTTATTACGTTCAGTGATTTCTTCGGATGTGATCGTGAATCTTTCATATCCTTCTCGTGATTTTCAGTAATAGAGGATGTATCGTTATTGAGATTTTGTTCTAGATTTTCTCCTGCTGTTCTTACTGGTTTTTAATATCCAGATGGGGACTTAATTTAATTTGATGCATCTTTTTTTCTTCTTGACGTTGTGTCAGTTCTATTAACTTAGTTGTTCCATTATAATTTAGTTAATTTACCCGTTTTTTATGTTTGAATTTGATTGTTGTTATTGATTTATTCTGATATTGAGTGTTTTTATATGTGGCTATTTGAGTCCTTTTTTTTCAACGACTATGATCTATTTGTATATCCTGACTATTGATCGTACACCTGCCTGCTTGAACTTTCAGCCCAGGCCGCCCATTCAGGCTGCCAGTGCTGATATGTAGTTTGTGTACCCACCCAATTACAATTTCAGTCAGATACGTTTTTTGCTCAATGTGCAGTAATGCTTTCCATTCTCAATGCTGTGGTTCTGAAGTGTCGAATATGTGGATCTGTTCCCAATGTATTAGTAATGAATTGCCTTTCTACCATATGGAAGACATAATGAAGCATGTTCATGATCAGACAATGCCTGCAAGTTCTATTCAATTTAAAGCAGCTAATATAAGACTTGAGGTGTTAACTGATGAATCGGAAAACCGATCTTTGTTAAATAGTGTCGATATGGACCCCGATTGTAATTGCTTATCTAATGCTATTTGTGATAGTTTGTATCTCTCTCCTCCTTCTTTGAGCTCTAAACTTACATTACTCCCTTCTGCTTCTTTAACAATGATACATATTAACTGTCGTAGTTTATTACCTAAGTTAACTGAAATTAGTGCCCTACTTGATACTTTACCGGTTTCCATTCTTGCACTCTCTGAAACCTGGATCGATAAAAATTCTGAGGATCTTATTAATATACCTGGGTATCAATTCGTGCACCGACCAAGAGGGCAGGGCTACGGGGGTGGAGTAGGATTCCTTATTAAAAATGAGCTTTCATTCTCTATAATACAAAATATTAAATGCACCAATGCAAGTACTTTCGAGGGTCTATTTTTAAAAATTCCTGTCAAATCTGGTTCCTTATTGGTAGGGATTTTATACAGACCACCGGGCCATGAGCTTGATAAATTTACTGATGATTTTGAGGTTCTACTTTCTGAAATTACTCATCAAAACAAGGATGTTATACTTCTGGGAGACTTCAATATTGACCTCTTAAAAGTAAATATACACAAGCAAATTACGAATTTCTACAATTGCTTATTAGCTCACCACTTCCTGCCCATTATAACTAGACCTACCAGAATAACTGATCATTCTGCGACTCTTATTGATAATATCTTCACCAATGCTTGGCCTCGTGTGACTACCTCCTCGATAATTACTTCTGATATTTCTGATCACTTGCCTCTTTTTGTCCATCTAAATTGTGAAATTAAGGTACCTTTAAAATCTCCTGCAGAGAATTTCAGAATAATTACAAATGAGGGAATTAGTACCTTTCAAGAGGCGCTATCCTCTATCAATTGGTCCTCAATTACTGAAGCTTGTACTAACAATGACCCAAATCAAGCTTATGATCATTTTATGACTCTTTATAAAGCATTATATGATAAAACTTTTCCCATTTCTGTCAGTAGAGGGCGGGGGGCTACTTTAAAAAACCCTTGGATGTCCAAAGGTCTTCTAAAATCTTGTAAAACTAAAAATTCTTTATATTTAAAATATATAAAAAATCCAAATGAGGCTAATAGAAAGAAGTTTGTTCTGTTCCGAAATAAATTTAAATCTATTCGAACCAGAGCTGAAAAAAATTATTATGCTGAAGAATTCTGTAAGTGTAGTAATAACCTAAAGAGAACATGGAATCTCATCCGCTCAGCTATTGGCTTAGCGAATAATGAATCAGTAATCAATACGTTATACTCCGACGGGATTAAGATTGAGGATCCTGAAGCAATTGCCAATAAATTTAATAGCTATTTCACTGAAATTGCCCAAACCTTGTCAAAAAATATACCTGTCCCATTCCTTCCACTTGAGAATTATCTGAACCCTCCCATTACTAACTCTTTCGGGCTTGAAGAAACAACTTCAGAGGAGATTATTGAACTGAACAAATCTATTCGTTTATCCCATAGTAAGGGAATTGATAATATAGATCCGTTTGTTGCATCCCCCTCTATTAATGTCATTGCTCAGCCACTTTCTGAAATTGTAAATTGTTCTTTTAACACAGGTATATTTCCTAATGCCTTAAAAATCGCCAAAGTTGTACCAATTTTTAAAAGAGGAGAGAGGACTGACGTGGCCAATTATAGACCAATCTCTGTCCTGCCCTATTTTGCCAAAATCTTTGAAAAACTCATGTACAAAAGACTGAGTATTTTTCTTGAAAAAAAACACATTATATATCCATCTCAACATGGATTCCAGGCTGGTCGGTCTCCATATTTACCACTACTAAGTATTCAGGACAAAATTTCTGAAGCAATTGAGAATAATAAATTTTCCCTTGGAGTTTTCTTTGACTTAGCCAAGGCTTTTGACACGGTGAGCCATGACATCTTACTTAAAAAACTCGATAACTATGGTATAAGAGGAGTCCAACATAAATGGTTTTCCAGTTATCTTGAAAATCGCTCACAAGTAGTTTACTGTAACGGTGCCTATTCAACTATGCGCTCTATTTTCTATGGCGTTCCGCAAGGATCGAACCTTGGACCTTTATTGTTTCTTCTTTTCATTAATGACCTTCCGAACGCATCTCCCATTATGTACTTCATCCTTTTTGCTGATGACACTAATATCTTTTATTCTCACAGCTCCCTTACCACCCTCTATCAAATAGTGAATGGCCAACTTACTCAGATTGCTAACTGGTTTCGTGCCAATAAACTATCACTAAACCTTGATAAAACTAATTATATTCTATTTAGGTCTTATAGAAAAATCTCAGTCGCTAATGTAAATGATTTGTGTATTGATGGTCAGTCCATTAAACAGGTTGAATCAACCAAATTCTTAGGTGTCATATTAGATCAGCATTTGTCTTGGAAAGATCACATTAAAGCTATTTCTTCCAAAATTGCTAAGAATATTGGTATTATAAAACGAGCTTCCTTCCTGCTGCCTCCTCATGTTAGGCTAACCCTTTATTACACACTCATCTATCCTTATCTTACCTACTGTAATATAATATGGGCTTCTACTTATAAATCTAATTTACAAAGGCTAACAATTCTACAGAAACGTGTCATTCGCTATGTGGCTAATGTTCCGTACAATTCTCATACTTGTCAACTATTCCTGGAATTTAAGTTACTAAAAATTGATCAAATTAGGACGGTTCAGATTGGTGAATTTATGTATCGAAACGAACATAACTTGTTACCAGTTGCTTATAGGCAAATGTTCTTCCGTGCCTCTGATTTTCATTCCTACTTAACAAGAAATTCTAATTCGTATAGACAACCATTTGCTCATACCAATACTCGGCTATTTTCAATCAGATTTTCAGGTCCTAATGTTTGGAACAGTATCCCATCTGCTATCTGTCAATCTCATAATCTTCATGTCTTCAAGAAATGCCTTCGTTCTTATTTAATCGATTAAATTGATTGATTGCACATTGTGTTATATTGGGTGTGTTAGTTAAGTATTAGTTAAGTGTTCATTAAGTGTTAGTTAAGTTTTCTTTATCAAGTTCATTCCCTGTTTATATTTGTGTTCCTGAAATTGTCTCAACTGACTGTCATGTGTTTTGATTAATGATTACTGGGTGGCCCTGTTAGCGGGATTTCCATCCCTTCTGGGTCTCCCCTTGATGACCACTAAGCTATTCATTACCTTTGTTTACTGCTATAATTGTTCATCTGGTGGTTTCAGGAAATAAAAGATTGATTGATTGATTGATAGTATATATTGAAATCTGTGTGCAAAGCGGTTTGTCAACTATGTTGCTCAATTACAAATACTTCAGAGATTGCATTATTTTTGTTCAGAGTAAGCACTGTTTATTGCTTATTGTAGCACTTCATCTATTATATCTTGCAATAATAATTATTATAGTTAGCCTATGTTCAACACCATTAAGTAGCTGCCACTCTTAAAGGGGCTTTATAAATTCGCAAATATGATAGCCTACGATGTTGATTGATGGCTTGTGTATTAGGAATGGCTCTATAGGAGTCGACACGGTCATCTTCATCGTCGTTGTCATCGTCATCATCATCATCTGCCATGAATACATTCATCTTAGCTGGTGACTTGTTGATAGTTGTTTGTCTAATATTCCGACATATTCCTTTCTCTCTTATGTAGTATATATATATAATATATATATTATATACATTATATATATTATATAATATATATCTATATCTATAAGAAAGGATGTGACTATATTTGTGACCGATGCACGCTCGCAGTTTTGCAGCTACTGACCTGAAAGATTGCATTTAGATAAACGTTCACCAAAACCATCCAAGTACGCTATTTTCAGCTTTTTATACACTTTAGATTTCGAAAAACAGACATTATAAAATTTCGCTGTGTTAATGTATGCGCTTGCAGTTAGCCTATCGCTGCAATTTTCAGTAACGGCCTGTTGCCGTTGACGTCATATTTCGACGTCATTTTCGCCAAGCTGTTGCCATGCATATTTTAACACTTATATCTGAAACGTTACAGCTAGACAGATGTTTACACGGTCCACCTCGCCTCCACACACCTCAACTTATTCACTTTAGAACTCGAAATATTAGACATTTTAATTTTCGCCGTGTTATTTGTGCGATCGCAGCAAATAAATGCGACGCTATTATTTGAATCGTCGTGCAATAACAAATGACGTCATTTTTCGCCAAAGCTTACGCAGCGCAACCGCCCTGGGAAAAATAAATGGCTTAGACCAAGGAGTATAATATACACTACGAGGAGCCCCCATGCAACATGGGTTTGGGGACGAAAAATCGAAATTTCCCGTGCAACGCCGGGTTCCCCAGCTAGTATATAATATAGGAAAAGCCTGGATGAGGATGACATCACAAGGGCCATTGCAGGATGAACTGCAACCGGATAGTCAGATAAATAAGCAGTGATAAACCCATGCAGTGATTAAAGTGTAGAAAACTCCTGACTTAAGGGCGATGATCGGGCACAAGGTTTCATAGAAAGAAGATTACAGACTGACACTGACAATAGCATTGAGGGGAATTTTCAAATATCGCTTAACGCAGAAGAATTGTGGAGATGAACAAACGAGTCAGAGAGAATCTATTTCAGTCTGATTAATTCAAATTATTACGCAAAAGCAAACGTTCGTTTTTTTTCTCAAAGTGATACAATTTATGTAGCCTATAGTTGACACGGATAAGAGAAAGACTATGTAGGCTACAAAAACAATTGTTATTTGCTGTGCAGCATTAAATGACCGTTGTCGTTCCCATTCTAATCTCAGGTGTGAGTGGGACGTGCCGTCGTGCCCTACGTCCAAAATCAACGCCCTGGCAATTAAAGCATCAATTAAAAATCAATCATCGGCTGCTCTTACATTTACATCTAGGCCTATTAATACGGATATCTGTACATAGGATTAGACACGCGTCACAAGTCGGTTTCGTAAGAAGCCAATGCGCTTAAAATGATCATCCAGTGGCCACACAATTAAGTTTCTGCACATGATCAGCAAAAACTACGAAATTTTATCGATTGTTCTCCCCAAATTATCTTTACAAGTTTTTAGGTACCAGTATTAATTAAAGCTTTAGAGACTCCATAAAAGTTACCGGCCGAGTCCGGTTCACATTCGCAAAACAGGTTAAAGTAGGCTAGGCGGCTACTCAGAATGCATAGGCATATGCGGTGTTCAAAGTGTAGAAAAAGAATTGTCTGAACGCCATGGGCGAAGTTTGGTTTCCGTTCTTGGAGGGGATAAATTTGTCGGGGCTGAGACTCGAGCGGCGCCGAAACATATTTTCTCGGTCCAAAAAAGTTGATGACCTTATTTTTTTAGTCCTCGGGCTGAAATCTCGCCGAAAAATAGAAAAATACTCATTTTCAAGGCCAAAAAGTTGATGACCTTTTTTAGTCATTCGTAAGTTTCGCGTTCGTGAACAGAACCATTTTCCCCGAAAAAATGTCTGATTCTGCTCCTTCTTGGAGGGGGGATAAACCCGAGAAAAGATACCATGCTGGACGCCCGTCACGTGTCCAGGCTTTGCTGTTCAAATAAGTGGCAGGACGGCGTTGAGGTCTTATAACAAGTGCATGGACGCCGTCCATGACCGTCCAGCCACACTTTAAGCGCTGGGCCTATGCCTAGATCTGCTTTTCTTAATTAGTGTTGAGACTCTCAATAAGCCTAAAGATAATTACGCGTGACACACTGCGGACCT
This sequence comes from Lumbricus terrestris, assembly GCA_949752735.1. Lineage (NCBI taxonomy): Eukaryota > Metazoa > Annelida > Clitellata > Crassiclitellata > Lumbricidae > Lumbricus > Lumbricus terrestris. The sequence goes on from OX457039.1 coordinate 56,009,831, forward strand.
AGGCCACACGTTGGTTCACGGTTCACCATAAACGCTGAGTTGCATGCTGCCATGACACGCGCAGTTCTCCCGCTGCCGGGAATTCGACGGGACCAATATGGACTCCTAATGGGTTGAACATGGGAACACGGGTCCTGTTTGGGCTCCATGTAGACAGGCATGCTGGTAGGACGCCCCACTCTATTCTAATCACGACCGCTGCTGGATGGTAAAACCTTCTCAAGAACTCGAGCATAGCCAGACAAAAGAACGCAACCGATCAGCATCGCTATAACAGTTGTCTGCTGCCTCTTTCCACTGTCCACGGTGGCTGCTGATGCTGCAGACGATCGGCTGCGGACGCATCCATCCGCGTCTGCGTTGACGGTCGACTGACCAGCAGCGTGTCCATGCGCGGTCGCCGATCCTTTTCCGTTGACCTTGACGAAGCAGTGCCTCGTCTCCTTCGGTCCGCTGAGCGGCATTTCCAGGACGTCAACATCTCCTCCAGATAGTGAGCTGCGGAACCGGACTGGGAGTCGTTCCCTGCGGAACCAGATGACCCCGTCGTGTGCTCCGTAGAATGTGTCGTCCGACCGATTGTAGTGAAGGTCAACCGTCAGGAACTGACCCATCGATAGACGCAGGGCGTTCCTCGTCGCCTCGTACCCAACGGTCACGTTCCCGAAGGCCGAGTTGGAGTAGACGCCGAGGAAGTCGGGATGAGGTCTTGGCCGGGGGTCGGTGGGTAGGTCGGTGTCGTCGATGGGGTCGGTGGCACTGCACTGGGACCGGATGGAGGATACGTTGAACCAGTGCTTTTCGCCGAGTAGTAGGTCGGAGATGAAGTACATGATCTGGCTGAGGCCTTGGGTGGCGCCCGACGATAGACTGTTGGAGGCGACGAAGATGCCGAAGTCCTTGTCCGGGTAGAACCACAGCTGCGACTTGTATGTTGAAATGCTGCCGGAATGCCACACGCGTTTGTAACCTATCGATATGCACACACAGGCCTACATGTGTGTCAGATTGTTAACACGTGTAAGGATGATACTATGTGACGGATGACTATAGGCTACCTCTTGCAGGACCAAGTCAAGACAAGACTGTCGATATGAATAATGAGGCTAATCAGGGTCGTTTGCAAGACAAGCTATAGACTGACATCAAATGCATATATACATAATGAGCAATTGTTGTAGCGCCCCTTCAAGATTCTATGAACTCAGAGGCACTTCCGACGCATACAGGCAAATACAGCGCAATGGAGTTTCACCTATACTATGCCGAAGTGTATGAGCAAAAATTATTACGAGTGCAGGGCTTGCTCAGGGTCCATATACGCGGCGGCTTGAGGTAGATTCTAACCTGCAACCCTCCGGAAGCAAGGAAGCAAGGCAATGAACATACCCACCACACAACCTCGCCCTATATGTCATAATACATTGCATGAATAGGCTATACCATGAATAATCTGCCGCAGTCTACTACCTCTGTAGTAGTTGGTCATCCATCCTAGGTCGTAGGCGACGTGTACATCTGAGACTGGACTCTTCGGTCGGACAAGGTCACGCTCGTTGAGCTGGCGGACGCTGGCCACGTTCTGCTCGGTGTACGTGTCCATCAGTCGCTGGAAGTCCCTTATGATCGGCTTCTTTCCAGTTTGGTCTGGAGAGGAACCGCCCTTCAGATGGAAGGTCATCCACTTCGTCATGTCGTGAGCCGTGGACACAATCGATCCCGCGGGACCTGCCACATCCACCTGACTGAATATGCCAAGCATAGACGCATCCTTAGCAAGGACCAAGACGTAGCTTATTAAAAATAATTATTATAATTTTTGTTTATTCAACAATCCGGTTGACAGACCGTAATCGGTTACAGTATACAATTACAGCGGCGCCCGCAGACGTACCGCACATAGGTAAGTGCGTACAGCGCGATGACCCAAAAGGTATGTTTTTGGGAAATTCTAGGTTGATGACTAAAAAAAAAAAGGTCATCAGTTTTTTCGGCGGATAGAAAAGGTATGTTTTTGGGAAATTCTAGGTTGATGACTAAAAAAAAAAAAAAGGTCATCAGTTTTTTCGGCGACCCTAACGAAAATAAAATTTCTGTGCGTACAAGAAAAAAATCCTGCGGGCGCCGCTGTACAATTATACTGTTGAAACAATTTACAGGAACTCAGATAACAGAATACATCAATCTTAACTACCGGTACTAACAGAATAGACAGCCTGCAATAATCATTATTATAATCGGCGCCAATAGCAGCCTACAAAGCATGTCCGCCCTGTACGAGGCGCGAACTCGTTACCTCTTGCTCTCTACAGTCTACACCAGCGTGTTATGACTGTTATGAGTGTTATCCATTGCGCTAACGTGTGACGTGTCCCACTTATAGTATGATAAATTTATATACCGCCTCTCGAAGTGCACTGCAGCAATCAGATACTATACTACCAGTTAATAAGGGAATAAGCTAATAAGGCTTACACTGTTACACATGTAAGTTATATAATATTTCCTAATCAGCTAATTGTCTAATTGGGTTTAAAAAAAGCACGCGATAATAATGTTATTTTATGATCTGCAATTGGGGTATACCGTATATAGGCCTACATAAACAAGAAACTGCATGTGAGGAATCCAATTATTCCAGAATTTGTCCAAAAGGCCAAAAACTCCGAATCACGGGATCTACAGTAGGCCTACCAGGGTGAGAATTGGCGTGTGCTGCGGGGGTTCAACCCCAGTCTTTCTTATGGCCCCAACTTCCCCCCAAGGGCCATAAGAAAGACTTTTAAAGTCTTCACGCCCAAACTCCACTTGGATCTTAGTCTGGCCCCAGTTATTTTCCTACAGTTCTCATACCTGAGGCTTAACATTGAGAGCGGTACAAAAATAATTTTCTAGCACTTTAGGCCTGCTTCTTGTATGTATATATATAGGTTACTTAGGCCTACATAAAGCTCACCACTGTGCAAGAAGTAGCAACTAACCGTCGAGGTTTATTCCTCTTGTTCAGTGAGTACTTACCAAAGGAGTGAGTACTTACTGAATGATTGAGTACTTACTGAAGGAGTGAGTACTTACTGAAAGAATGAGTACTTACTGAAGGAGATCTGTGTCGACGGATTTGTGTTTTCCATCAAAGTATGCATAGGAAGCCGCCATTTTGTCTTTGACTCTGAGTGCCTCCGAGACGAAAAGGGTGGAATTCATCGACAAAGGTTCCAGTAGATAACTTCGAACGAGATCCTCCCAGGGTCTGCCCTCGAGGACTTCCGCCACATAGCCAGCCAAGGCGTACATATGGTTGTTGTAGTGGAAGTGAGTCCTGAAAGGAGCTTCCGGTTTGTGGTAACGAAGGCTGCTGCATTTCGTAACACACACATACACGCGTACAGTATTACAATCGGTCAGGTTCCACAGTGATACGTTGGATTTGCGCTCATAGCCTGCTTCTAATCTAGACAACTAGGCTACATGTGCGTAAGTTCCTCCAAGTCTCCTGTTTAGCCTATGTTCAATTGCCAAACACTCCATCGGAGACGTCTCAAGTAGACATCCCACGAACAATGTCCCCGGTACATTCAGCATAAGTTTATAAGTTATAGCCGAACAACTGCAACGGGGACTCTGGCAGGGTTTGACCGTATACATTACTATATATCTGGACGGGGTCGACGGACAAACCTGAAGTATGGCCTATTATATACCTCGCTCCTACTTTCACGCCTTATATAGATTATAGACCCAAAACATCATCCACCTCTGGGCCTTTTATTACAGTACGTACGTTACTGTACATTGTACAATAGGCTACAATACAATACGCATCTCAACTGCGCATATACCGGATATACCGTACTATACCAGCAACTTGCTGAACTTTTTTTCAGTCCTATGCCGACCGTAGGCTATGTATACGAGGGACAAACTCCTCGATCGGCACACAGTCGAGTAAAGAACAATAGCCTATTAAGCCTATAGTCCGGTAATGTGCCGAGCCTCTTTAGCGCACCTGCAATTATAACTTTTATAAGTCTACATGTATAATAGATTTTGTGTTTTAGTCGCAGGTCAAACTGATCGGCGGTCGCTACGCTCTTTATCGTGTGGCGATCGATATGTAGGTGTCGCGCTTCCGCGTAGGCCTATTAGCGAGAACACATTGTTTCTTCTGCCTTTTGAATACCGGAGTATTCCACTTCACACACGTACGTTGCTACTGTTGCCATGAATGCCAATAGCATGTGTACAATGCTTCTGAGAGTACAAGACTTAGTGTTCAACAGACGCTATGTTAAGTATTTTAATAGCTTACATACAATACAATACAATACAATACAATACAATACACAGGCATAATGCACCGTATAACAAATATCCTATAACAGTCAGAAAACAACGGATTGGCCTTGGCATATACTCACTGAATCAATTGTTTTCTAGTTAGGCGCTCTGGATAGGGCGCCAGCAGAAGCAGGAAGTAGTCCGGAATGCCCGTTCTGTGGGCCAACAAGTCCTCTAGGGTCACGTGACTCGTCAGCAGGTTGTCGTAGAGTGCGAAGGAGTCGCCGAGAAGCTTTCGGATGGGCGTGTTCCAGTCAAAACTGCAGAGACACGAAATGACTACAGAAACATTTGTGGCCTTCATGACACATTTGCTGTAATGCATTGAGCGCCATAACGATTACAGTCGCAATGTCCAAATTATTTATTCAGAAACTCTATCTTGTAGCCCACAGACATTCGACCATTTAAAAGTCGAGCACGGATAATAGAGGTGTTTAACACATTGACCGCGAGGTACGAGTTAACTCGTACTCCAGATATACAGGGACTTCAGGCGTCGTGCTGGCAATCAATGGTACCTCTGGTAATGGGAGATCAGATTCTCTGCCTGGCCTGGCTTGTCGATGCTTTTCAACAGGGTTGACGCGTGTCATAAAGCGTAGGGGTTTCCTCCGGTCTAATTTACGATCTCGAGAGCACTGTACCTCGTTCAGACCTGTTGTAATTGTAGGTGCGGTCATTAGTTTATTAGTGATGCCATTTTATTGCAGTCCTAACTGCGACCATACGACTCATGCAGTAGGCCTACATTATTTTTCTGAACTAAGCATTTTAGTAGCCAGGCCTGATGGCGTCGCGAGAAAGATACACAGTCAACTATTGATGACATTGAACCTCTTATAATAGTTAGGCTATGCCGAGAGTGAGATAATTTAGGCCTGCAAGGTCTCCATTGCATATGCATGTTGACTCCGAGTCATATTCCAGGGCTCCAGGCCGAGCCTTGCTGATGCTGCGATGACATCGCACGACACTTTTATTTACAACTCGTGCTTGGGAAGCTGCTGACACGAATTACACACCAAAGGTGCTTTTGAATATGGTTATATAAGGCTGGTCTTAGCAGCTCTATCAACATAATCTAACTGCCGAGTTACGTCTGATAGAGTTCTTCGATTTATTATTTACGAATGATATAAAGAGCTTGATGGCAGAAGAGTCCAACAAATTCGTGGACCAATTTCTACAAAAGTCCACATTCAGGCCAAAAACTAGGTTCACTAATTGTTGGCACTCCACAACAGTACATGAGATGAGAAAATTCCTGGATTTGTCTTTCCGATGATAAAGAAGCCGACAATATGGATTGCTGGGGATCCGACTATTGTCACTCCCCTTTCAATCAGACCATGACGCGAGACAGATTTGAACTCATAGGCCTACTGAAATTCTGGCACAAATTCAATGTGGAGGTTTGTCTGAAAATGACAGACTTTTCAAGCTGCGTGACATTTGCAATGCCAAGGTCTTATGCTAATTTCACGATTTCAAGCCGTCTGTAGGCTACAGCCTACTCTAGAAAGCGGCATTCATAGGCTTACTGTTGAGTGCTGTGGCATGGGCGGCTGCAGTGGCGGAGACCTAGGGGGGGACAGGGGGGGACGGTCCCCCCCAATAAAAGTGTTGGGGGGGACGGCCCATGCATTTGTCCCCCCCAATGTTTGAGCGTCAAGACTTGTTTGGGCGGCGAAAATAGAAAATTTCTTCGGGATTTGGGCGAGATTTGGCCGGATGACTAAAAAAAAAAAAAAAAAAAAAGGTCATCAACTTTTTTTGGCGGCGAAAATAGAAAATTTTCCGAGATTTCGCCGGTCGTCAGAAATTTTCGGAAAATCTCGCGTCTTTCCGTCCCCCCCAATTCTCGGCGCAGGTCTCCGCCTATGGGCGGCTGAAATGCAGAGTATCCTTAGACAGGTTACTGTAGGCCTAGAATATACTAGACTAATAATTTGACAGTTTCTTTGCATTTTCTTTTTCCGCTTTACATTTCAAGAGTCACTGTCAATGACAATTGACAATGACCGCTCTGTGCATGAGTTTGGTAGGGCTGCTGCGTAGGGCGACAGATAAGCTTACTCCCTAATAAATGGTCCCTGCGATCGAATTTTATGATCGAGCTGCCCTGTGTCAAATTTACGATCGGACTGCCGGGGTTCAAATTTTCTATGGTGCCGCCGCGTACTGCAAAGAAATGGTCCCGCGGTCAATGTGTTAAGACACCTTATACAATCATCATTTCTGTGACTCCTTATAATTATTGTCATAAGTTTATCTTTGTAACAACTCTGTAGAGTGTAGACGACAGCGGTACTGTGTAACAAGAGAGACAGACAGACAGAAACAGGGACAGTACGGTATTAGGGAGACAGAAGAAGAGAAGCAAAGAAGGGGAACGAAGAGAAGAGGAATAGGGAAATGAGGAGGAAGGAGGAAGAGAAGATGAAAATGAAAATGAAGAAGAGGCAGGAGAAGGAGAAGAAAGGGATGAGGAAGAGGCAGAGAAGGTGAAGGTGAATGAGAAAAAGAAGGAACAATAGCAGACGAAGAAGAAGATAATGAGAGGAAGGATCGAGCAGGTCTTCTTTTAAGAAATTTTTAGAACTGCACAATCCCATCTCCCTCCCCATCCTCTGTGGTAGGGGTCTGTGGGGCCTACGTTATTGATAATCGGGTGACAATGAACGTTTTGACTATTTTTTTAACTGAATAAAAATGCTATTACAGCAGCTGCTGCAGAAATTCGCGAATAACTGCCCTTTTGGGTAGAACAGCACGCTAAAAAGCCTAAAAAGAAGCTTGCCATGGTATTGTTGTATATTCGTTTACCGTAATTCAATAGACAACAGACACAACGCTGTACATGTAGGTTTAAATAAGGAGGAAGGGGGCGGAAGTTGAGTTGAGGGAGGCGCAGTAGAAGAAGAAGAAGGAGGAGGAGGAGGACGAGGAGGAGGAGGAGCAAGAGAATGTGAAGGATAAGAGGAAGGGCAGGAGAAGAAAAAGAAGACTGGAAAAAAGAAGGTGAAGGGGAGTAAGATAATGAGGATGAGAAATTGAGTACTCTGTAGGCATATACAATTATACATGTACGTCGGAGGATATGCCTACATGTAGCCTACGGTACCTTGAACGCAAGTGCTTGTGTTTTTCGATGAGAATTGCCAGGAGGGTCGACGTAAACGCTTTCGTCGCCGATGCGATTGGAAACAGCGTGTGCTCGTCGACCTTCGACCCGGTGGAGATGTTGGCCAGGCCGTATCCTCGCTCCATCAGCACTCCCTCCGTCCGCCCGACGATCGACACGGACATTCCCTGGATGTGTCGACAGCGCATCGTCCAGTCGATGATCTCTTCGATCTGCTTCTGATCATCACCCGTTAGCACGAGCGGTGGCGTCCCCTGCCGGCCAGCCCTTCGTCCCGCTGATGCGGCCGCCGACGATGACGTAGGATGCAGCGCAGAGCCTACTCGCCTCCCAGCAGTCTCGTCCGTCTCGGCAAACGGCGATGGTGGCGACGACGTGCGGACGACAGAGTAATAGGCGAAGGTGATCGTCTGCGGCGCAGAGTTTCACCGGAAGAGAATTAAAACAGATTTAGCATCGAAAAGGTCAACATCTGTGATCCAGTTTAGGACTATACTGTCAAACTCAGCGCCATTATATATTATGTGACTGTGTGGCCTGTTGTAACGTCATAATTATGTAGTCAATCATGTTGTTATTATTATTATTATTATTATTATTATTATTATTATTATTATTATTATTATTATTATTATTATTATTATTATTATTATCATCATCATTACTATTACTATTACTATTATTTTTATTATTATTTTTTTTTTGGGCGCCCGAGGTATAAATGATCCCTCAGGGTTTAAAAACAATAAATAGTAAAAGCTTTTTTACAGGTTCTCGTCCCCAACGTGCCGGGCGCAGCGAAAGAAGACCACTTACGAGGGAATTAGGTATTACGGGTACGACAAGAGCGAGTGGAAAGTACTGTGGCGGAAAGACGCCCTCTGAAACACCCCGACTGCGGAAACAGTTGCCCTCTCGGTCCGTAGGATGGCCGATTACCGATCGGGCGGGTGCCAGTCCAAATATGCCCGCGTGTCGCCTCAGGAGGGAGACGCGAGTCCGCCTTCGTTGTATTTCGAAGGAAGTGCAGCCCCTTCCGACCGATACGCCTCACCCAAGAAACACACGACGATGAAGAGAAGAAACACAGTTTATTCACGGCAGTACGACACTCATCAACTGTACATCACGACTCGCTCTACGACTGACTATATCTCTGGCTAGAACTTGAGGACTGACTCTCACTCTCTCGATAACTGGATGACTGACTACTGACTCTGACTACTCGAAGACTGAATGACTGCCTCTCAGAGCAACAGGCTCCCTTATATATACTACAGGTCGTACACGCCGGCGACCGACTTCAAAGAGATGGCGGTGGAACATAAAGGATTCGCGACCGCGGGGGAGAGAGGCACATAAAGCGATGCCGCCAATACCCTCAATACAGTCGGCGGTGGAACATAAACGATTCGCGCTGCGGGGGGAAGGGGCACATAAAGCATACCGCGGTCGCGGCCGATAATACTAGGCCGAGCGGCGACCGACTTCAAAGAGACGCCGCCAATACACTCAATACAGTCGGCGGTGGAACATAAACGATTCGCGCTGCGGGGGGAAGGGGCACATAAAGCATACCGCGGTCGCGGCCGATAATACTAGGCCGAGCGGCGACCGACTTCAAAGAGACGCCGCCAATACACTCAATACAGTCGGCGGTGGAACATAAACGATTCGCGCTGCGGGGGGAAGGGGCACATAAAGCATACCGCGGTCGCGGCCGATAATACTAGGCCGAGCGGCGACCGACTTCAAAGAGACGCCGCCAATACACTCAATACAGTCGGCGGTGGAACATAAACGATCGGCAAACCCAAGTTCGCAACATCCCCCACCCACTACGATTAATAAAATGTCCTCATTTTAGTCACCACGATGAAAACATTGGCCAACGGGCCCACCAAGAGTCTATAGCTAAGAAAGTCTCTAACAGCAATACCCTAACTCTGGCACGGTCATCATACAATTAATCTAAATATGCCCTGAGGCTACAGAAACCCGTCCTTCAAGGGACAACTGAAAAGCAATTCCTCCACGGGGACCTTTACTCGTACGACTTTTAGTCAATAGCTAATAATATTAATTAGCCAGTAGGCAACAACGATCTTAACTATGCCCGTAGGCAACAGAACAAGCGTGAACTCAAACGGGCGGAGGCGACGTTCCGCCCGTAACACATTAACATGTGCCCAATGGGCAACCAAGCTACAGAAATTTGTTCCACAAGGAACAACACATAACAAGGATATTTACGTCCAACGGACCTAAACCAAGTTCCTGCACACTGTCAAAAATCGGGACTCAACCTCAACGGCACAATCAGCAAATCAATCAGACTCCTAGCTACTCGTCGCTGCCAGCTGCAGCAGCTGGTGACGTCATGTACGTCGCGCACAGCAGATCCGGTATACTAGCGACGTCGTTGCTCGTCTCCTCCGGTGGGCAGCAGTAGCACAGTGCAAAGCCCCGCCCCAAACCCTCTGACGGCTGCTTTAGGCACTTTCCCACGGGCAATGGACCACCCGCGAATATTCTTACCCGCTCCCACGGATATACGTTGGGCGCTAGCAACAAGGGACAGGGCGTGGGGGGTCGACCACAGATAGTAACCCACTTACGAAATCTCGTCACCCTCCCCAGCCAATTGTTAGTCCGATCCGTCCGTCGTGGCACGTGTCGTTCAATATGGCGCGCGCTCTCACGGTCACCTCGTCCTCGCTTAAACCGTAACCTCTGCTGCCGATAGAATTTACGAGCGTTATTGTCCCTTCGCACCCGACCTCCGCTAAAGGCATGCTTACTAATTGCAGATTCGATCAGCCCGTCATTTAACGTCCGATCAAGTTCACTGTCGATAGCTGTCCTATGCGGCAAGGGATGGCGTCTTAAGGGCTGCCTAACGGGGCGCGTCTCGTCTGTCTCGATTCTATGCATAGCGGCAGTCGTTCTCCCTAAATCTCGGTCGGTCACTGAGAATACGTCCCGATATTCAAGAAGCAACTTGTCCAACCGCTCCCGAATCTCGGAGGGAACTTCCTCCGGCAAATCTGCCATTAACATATCTCGGGGCGAAATCTCACTAACAGGTGCGGTCCCTTGTCCCCTACCTGTACCCATTTCCACCTCCACTGGATGCAATCCTCCTAGGAATCGATCCTTCGTTAGCGTAACGGTCTCGTCGCTCAGGTTAACTACTCTAACACTAGCATCCGCGCGGTCTCCAACGACGACGCGAGCGAGATGCACCCCTGGCTGTATCTCTTGGGCTTCTGTCATCCATGCAGGCGCTATAGTAGTCAGGTCCCCGTACAACATCTTCACAGAGACTTCGCTCTGGCATTTAGGAGGCACTACAACCTCTTCAGCAATTATCACTCTACGGCACCACATAGATCCGTTCCCTTTTACGAGGGGTACCCGTCTACGTCCTAAAAACAATGCCCCGTTACCAAAACCAATTCTACACCGGTGTTCCCTCAGCCAATCCATACCTAGCATGGGCTCGGTAATCTGGTCAGATACCAAAAATACGGTGGAAACCTCAAATCCGTCCCTTATCTTAATGGGCAAACGGACCTCCCCAAGGACATTAATGCTAGTGCCATTTGCAGCCATCAGAAAACGAGAGCAAGATTGCAGTGCTAACCCTTCGACGACTGTAGACGGGATCAAGCTGACCTCGGATCCGGTGTCGATTAAACACATCTGTTGTCGTCCGTTGATGCTCCCTCGAATGTAAACGGCGTTGCTGCTGGCTCGGTCCGGCAATCTTGGGCGAGTCGTATGGTTCATCAGAGGCGGCGGCGCCTCCGTTTCTGTGGTCTCGACGTCGTTCCTGCGGTCGAAGGGGCGACGAGGCTGGCGGCAATTCCGGCTAATGTGACCTGCGCGGTTGCAGTTGTAACAGGTCACACTCCGTCTCGACCGGTCCTGGTCGTTGGCGCTGCTGTTTCCGGGGCGGCCGTTGCGCCCCAGATCGTCGTCGGTTGAAGCACGGTTTCGCAGCTCCTGGAATTGGCGGTCGATCCTTCGTTCCATATCCGTCTGCCATCGTCTCTGCTCGTCGCGCTGCGTCTCTAGGAATCGGTCGAGCGTAGACTGGATCTGAGTACTCGCATCGGTCTCTTGAGTACTCCGCACGCGGTTGGAAGGCCTCCGTCTATCGTCAGAATCGTTCGTCCGTTGGTAGGCGTCCAGACGAAGCGCCGTCCTGTAGGCCTCGTCCAGGTTCTTTGGCTCCCGCTCACGTACTTTGAGTGACAGGTCTCTGTCGCTCAACGCCTCAAGGAAAGCATCCTTGGCGATGATCTCCGTGGTCTCGTTCGAAGGTACTGGATACGCCAACACGACAAGGCGACGAATGTCGTGCAGCAAGTCGCTCAAAGTCTCTTGGGAACGCTGGCGTCTGTAATAAAGCTGAGCGCGAAAGCTTTCCGCCTGGCCCTCCGTTCCATACCTCTGTCGAAGGCGTTCGACAAGCTCCTCGTAGCCGACGTTCGGACGAGCACCGAAGTCCCACAGCAGCTGCGTGGCGGCTTTCTCCAGGCTGCATCGAAGATAGTCGACTCGGTCAGCGGCAGTCCATTGGTTGTGACGGGCGCAGACTTCAAATTGCACCAGGAACGACTCCAGCGATCCCGTGCCGTCAAACTTTCCCGGCTTCATTGGAGGCGGTCGAGTCCACGGCCGTCCTCCGGTAGTCTCCGGCATTCTCAGGGAAGTCTCCCGATCGTCAGACGTCTCTCGGTAGCTCACCCTCGTCGGCCTCCGCAGCTCCTCGATGAGTCGGTCTCGGTCTGTTCGCTGGTCTGCCATTGCACTCTCGTCGGCCAATGGCGAGGAAACGTTCGCCCGTAGATCAGCGAATCCTCCAGCGGCGTAGGCGATTGTGACTTCCTCGTCTTCTTCCATCGTCGGTCGATCTGCGAATGTCGATCAGAAGGCGACCACACACCCCACTTGCTGGGTACCAGTGTGGCGGAAAGACGCCCTCTCTGAAACATCCCGACTGCGGAAACAGTTGCCCTCTCGGTCCGTAGGATGGCCGATTACCGATCGGGCGGGTGCCAGTCCAAATATGCCCGCGTGTCGCCTCAGGAGGGAGACGCGAGTCCGCCTTCGTTGTATTTCGAAGGAAGTGCAGCCCCTTCCGACCGATACGCCTCACCCAAGAAACACACGACGATGAAGAGAAGAAACACAGTTTATTCACGGCAGTACGACACTCATCAACTGTACATCACGACTCGCTCTACGACTGACTATATCTCTGGCTAGAACTTGAGGACTGACTCTCACTCTCTCGATAACTGGATGACTGACTACTGACTCTGACTACTCGAAGACTGAATGACTGCCTCTCAGAGCAACAGGCTCCCTTATATATACTACAGGTCGTACACGCCGGCGACCGACTTCAAAGAGATGGCGGTGGAACATAAAGGATTCGCGACCGCGGGGGAGAGAGGCACATAAAGCGATGCCGCCAATACCCTCAATACAGTCGGCGGTGGAACATAAACGATTCGCGCTGCGGGGGGAAGGGGCACATAAAGCATACCGCGGTCGCGGCCGATAATACTAGGCCGAGCGGCGACCGACTTCAAAGAGACGCCGCCAATACACTCAATACAGTCGGCGGTGGAACATAAACGATTCGCGCTGCGGGGGGAAGGGGCACATAAAGCATACCGCGGTCGCGGCCGATAATACTAGGCCGAGCGGCGACCGACTTCAAAGAGACGCCGCCAATACACTCAATACAGTCGGCGGTGGAACATAAACGATTCGCGCTGCGGGGGGAAGGGGCACATAAAGCATACCGCGGTCGCGGCCGATAATACTAGGCCGAGCGGCGACCGACTTCAAAGAGACGCCGCCAATACACTCAATACAGTCGGCGGTGGAACATAAACGATCGGCAAACCCAAGTTCGCAACAGTACCAAAGCTGACGATTCTACTTATTATTATTATTATTATTATTATTATTATTATTATTATTATTATTATTATTATTATTATTATTATTATTATTATTATTATTATTACGTAGGTAAGTAAGTAAGTAACTAAGTAAGTCGCCTTTATTTGTATCTGACAATCGCACATGCATTACATTGCAGAACAAAACGAATAGGGTCTACATACATGTTTAAAAACATGTGATAGATAGATCGAGTAACAGCAGTTAAAGTCATGTATAGCTAAATATAATTGAAAATGCATCTGTTAATAAAACTATTTTAAGACAAATTTGTTTTAACGAGAGGCAGCATGAAAGGATGTCCTCTCTTGCGGAGTATACATACCTGTCCTCCCGAAGACGTGGCAGGAGCTGGTGAATGCAATGGCCAAAAAATGGAGCTTTCTGGAAGAGCTTCTTGTGACTCTTGTCTGCTTGGGCACAGTATGAATATTCTCAGAAATTTTCCATCTACGAGCCATTTTAGGGCAGCATTGATGCGCGCTATATCATGCAACAGTTAATGCCGTCTTAATTTCGCGTTAACTACCACATCAAAATTTAAATGTCCAAAACTCAGGATTTAAAGTCAATTAAGAGCTGAAAATAGTCGCGCTGACCTAAGCCTACAAATTTGCACAAGAAGATTTTTTAAAATGTTTCGTCATTCAAATGTTTGCGGTTTCAGAGCCTTTCTTGAGACAGACATACACATTTGTAGACCTATATACATCGTCAAAAAATACAGACATTCTATTTTATAGTTTAAGATTCATTTATTGTTTATTTATTTATGTATTTTTTAAAGCTGTATATACTGTAACCGGTTGACGTCATTGTCACCGACCATCAAAATCTAGGGTTTTAAATCTAGTTTTAATAGGGAACTTTATGCTCAGAGGCTTTCGGGTGATCAATATTAGAATGAGCTAGGACCTAAAACAAATGTAGCTGAGATTCGTTTAAAGATTATATTATAATAAAACAATATCAAACAGTAAAATACAATCAATAATCTTATCTACTTATTTGTGGCGTATTATCTAAGAATATTATAGCTTGTTTCTTATCTTCCACGTTGGACTTCTCCAGCGTAGATGTAGAAGTTCTTCAGTTCGTATGGATTGGAATGAAGGTTCGAAGAGGAAGGAAGGTCACCTTCTTCTTGCTTGCCGTCGTTCCCAATTCTCTTCTGTAGCTGTGTAGACGGAGAATGCTGTAGCTGGCACAGCACTCTGTAGTTTCGTCCGCCTCGTTGAATCTTCACAAGCAACGGTAGCTTCTCGTCGCTTGTACGTCCTTTCGACCTCGTCTTGTTGTCGTTTCGCCCCTTTCTTCTGCCGTCGAACTCCAATCGCAATTGTAGTTCCGAATTCGACCTTCTCCCGATGTCGAATCGCAGTTCACTCGCAAGTGTCACATCAAACTTCGCAAAGTTTCGTTCGACACGCCCTGGTATCTCAGTTCCCAAGGTCTTATAGTCTCTAGTGGGACAGGCCGACAGCGTGTCGCCTTCCACACCCAATTCCACCGTCAGATCTTCTGAATTACCGACAAGGAACGCCACATTTGTCAATGGCCGCCCTTGCTCAGAAATCTCCGTCTTCTTCCTCCACTCGCTCTTCGCTGACTAACTTTTATCGTCTGCCGTTGTTGCCGTCTGCTCAAGTTGACGCTGCTTTCCGCCCTCCGTTGTATATCGAGAATTGTTGTAGCGCGTGTTCAAGGATTGTTGTAGCGCTATTATTATTATCTAACTTAATGCCACAAGTAATATTAATTATAATCTACAATACGCCACATATTGTCTAGCTTAATTCTTACTTATTTAATACTTATACAATGCATCATTTAATAGGTTTGTTTGATAAGAAGCATTCTACCGCTACAGTCATCCAGACTGTCAATATGCCTTAAACGGTGTGGGGGACATTTATCTCAATGGGGCATGCTGAGTAATTCTAAGTAGTCAGCTATTATTGCCAATGAGGATAAACTGTCAGCACTCAGGACAAGTGGTCTATAGGCTCACGCAGTGCCTAAAACAAGTGTATGGACGCCGTCCATGACCGTCCAGGCACACTTTAAGCCCTGGGCCCACGCAAATCCAGAGGGCACATGATAATATTGGAATATTGTCGCAGCCTTTGACATTGCATGGTCTTTTAGGCAAGTGACCAAATAATTCTAGCAGGATATGTCGAAATAAACAAAGAATCAGTCAAAATACAACGCTTCGGCGGAAGAATCAGCAATTGCAATGCACAGAACAGGACCCACAGTAGCATGCTTAGTAAGTTTTTCTTACTAATGTAAATCTTCGAGAATTTCTCAGCGCTCACAAAAGCCACGTCAGGGTCTGAGGGAGACCAGCTTATTCACCGGCGCTAGCTTACTATAGCTTACTAAAGAATTTTTATTTTTTACTGAGAGGATGTATGCAAAATACTAGAGAGCCTCAAGGTCCTCTGCGACTAGAGGACGAAGCTTAGCTGCCTACACTAGAAGATTCAAGGTTAACAGGAATTCCTGCGTTTGATTTAAGACTCCACGAACCGAGTTTTGGTTGAAAGAAGTGCTTTTGCCTTATGCAGCAAATTAAGATGGCTGCTGCTTCTACTACTGCTGCTGCTGCTACTGCTACTTTCACAACAACAACAACAGCTACTACTACTACTACTACTACTACTACTACTACTACTACTACTACTACTACTACTACTACTACTACTACTACTACTACTACTACTACTACTACTACTACTACTACTAGCACTACTACTACTACTACTACTACTACTACTACTACTACTACTACTACTACTACTACTACTACTACTACTACTACTACTACAACTGCTGCTGTTACTACTGCTGCTGCTGCTGCTAGCATTACTAACTGCACTACTATAATACTATACCACACTATCAATGCAATTATTGTTATTGTTTCTATTATTAATATTTCCCTATTTATTACAATCCTCTGTCTAATGGCGATGCGTTCACTGATGATGGCGCAGATGCTCTAATCTACGTTCTGGATTTGCTCGAGATTATCACCCCACCCCCCCCAAAAAAATCTTTTCATGAGATGCTCGAACCGAACACTTCGCTTTGAAAGGGCAGCGCTTAAAACAATCGGCTACCGTCACTAGTAGGCCTATAATTTTATCCTGCAGCTGGTAGGCCTACCCGTGACCTTCGAAATGACAGACGGTCGTGGCCTACCGGAGCAGGTTCTGATGAATAATTCATATACAGGGTGGGCCAAAAAAAGACACCCCTAGTTTTTTGCCAATATCTTGCCCAGAAGTAAGAATTTCGAAATGAAATTTTACAGGTCTAAAGAAAATTCATATTTACACATGGTGATCAGATTTCATCAAAATATTTCAAACAGAACAAAAGTTCTACCCCTTTTAGTGAGACCACCCACCGTTTTTGACGATTCAAAAACGAAACGCAACCAAAAATAACAAAACACGATTTTATTAAGTCTCATCTCAAATAACTGTTGTCAAATAAACTTGGCAGTGCTTCACAACTTGTGTTCAATGTGCCCACCACCAGTGCCAAAACTTCTTTTGAGTCTCTTTGCAAAGTTCTTGATGGACCTGTTGATTAATCTGACAGATTCCTTGTTTACCAATTTGATTGTCATATCTTGTTAAGTGACTTCTCAGTGACGCGCAGCTACGCTGGTACCCTGTTTCTTTTTTAAATCGTAATAATAATGATCATCTGGCAATATCAAGTTTACTTGATACCAATTATTTGAGATGAGAAAAAAATTTGTGGTTTTGTTACTTTTTTGTTGTGTTTCGTCTTTGAATCGTCAAAAAACGGTGGGTGGCCTCACTAAAAGTGGTATAACTTTTGTTCTGCTTCAAATATTTTGATGAAATCTCGCCAAGATGTGTAAATATGAATTGTCTTTAAGACTGTAAAATTTCATTTCGAAATTCTTACTTTTGGCCAAAATATTGGCAAAAACCTTAGGGGTCTTTTTTTGGCGCACCCTGTATACTTCAGTTAATTTTATAATTAAGCTTAATATTAAAGCGATTAGGCTACTTACCAGCGAAAGAAGACGAATTGTTAAGTCCATCACATTAGCGATCCTCCTGACCACACAGAATTTGAACCAGCAGTTGTTGCACGGTCTTCTACTGCATGCGTGGCTGTGATGAGGTCGTGGATGGCCACTCCTTCTTTGCAAGCAACGACGAAGACGAACGATTTCCGTGCAAGGACTCAAGGAGGCGTTGGCGGCGGCGGTGGCGGCGGTGGCTGAGGGGAAGGGGCGGGCGTTGGGCCTCCTATATCCGCCGTGATCCGGCCGAAGGAAGGTAATCCCTCTCTCACCCAACAGCAACAGCGGCAGCAGCAGCCCTGCCTCCAGGAGTGGAGGCAGGGACTCCATCGTCGCATCATATCGGTCAACGGATGCAACACTCTCTCCTTCCTCCTCCTTCTCCACTTCCTCCTCCTCCTCCTCCACTTCCTCTGTCCTTTTACCCTCCCTCTTCCTTGTCCTCATGCAGCCCATTTTCGGTCCCCTCCTATTCCATCCTTTTCCACTAAGTATCTCCTGTTCTCTCCTCTCGTCTCTTCTTCCATATCTGTATTCTTCCGTTCTAATCCTCGACCTCCTCCCTCCGCCTCCTCTTCTTCCCTCCACATCCTCTTCTTCCCACACTCCTCCAAGTCCTGCTTCGCAGCTCATCTTCAGCCTGTGCACGTGCGATGTGCTTGTGTGGGTGTGTGTCTCTGTATCTGTCTCTATGTCTCCTGTTCCTCCTGTTTTTCTCCCACACGCTTAATCTACACACCCCACATTCCTTCTCTCTTCCGCCTTCTTGAACCTTCTTCGTGTTGCTTCTTCTGTCCTATTCGTTGACATTATTCACTTCAGCTTTTCGTGAGTCGTAACTCATCCGCAGTTTGTGTGTGTATGTATGTCTCTCTCTCTCTCTCTCTCTCTCTCTCTCTCTCTCTCTCTCTCTCTCTCTCTCTCTTTCTCTTTCTCTTTCTCTTTCTCTCTCTCTATCTCTCTGTCTCTGTCTCTGTCTGTCTGTCTCTCTGTCTCTCTGTCGCTCTCTCTCTGTTCTTCTCTATGTCTCTTTCTGTCTCTCTCTCCCTCTCTCCCTTCTCTTTCCTTTCTCCTCTGCCTCCTGTGCCGGACGTTGAGACTTCGTCGTCGAAACGAGTCTTCTCTCTTAAGCCTCGGCGTAAATTCGCTGCGTAATTGATTGGTGGTATAAGCTTATATCCATGGTCACCGACGCCGGCGACGACGACGACGACGACGACGACGATGACGAAGACGACGACGACGATGACGACGACGACGATGACGACGACGCCTCGAACCATCAAATACGGAGGTCGATGACGACCACCGTACGTATATGGGCTATAATAGGTAGACAAATGAACGAACGAACGAACGAACAGATGAACGAATGAACATATAAACGAACGAACGAATGAGCGAACGAACGTATGAGCGAATGGACGCATGAACAAAGGAATGAACACATGAACGAACGAGTGAGCGAATGAACAAATGGACGGATGAACGAACGAATGCAGGATTGAACTTATGAACGAACGAGTGAACGAGCGAACAAATCGACGCATGAACGAACGAATAAAGGACTTGAACTTATGAACGAACGAGTGAACGAGCGAACGAATGAACGAACGAATAAAGGACTTGAACTTACAGTGTATGAACGAACGAGTGAACGAGCGAACGAATGAACGTATGAACGAACGAGCGAGCGAACGAACGAATGACTGAACGATTGAACGTATAAACGAATGAATGATTGAACGAATGGAAAAAAATGAACGAGTGCCTTTTGCAAGCGAGCGCACGCACTCTCCATGTTTGAGTGTGGGATACGATGCCACTGCCCCTTCCATATGTTCTGTTCATTGCTCCTCTCCTTCTTCTTCTCATCCGTTCACTGTTCGCCTTCATTTCGCTGTCTTCTTCCTCTTCTTCTTCTCCTTCCACCTTCTCCCATCATCTTCCTTCCTTAACTCTGCATGGCAAATTCTCCTATTTTTTCCCTGCTCCTATGATTATATGTCTCAATTTTTCTTGTATCGTCATCATTTTCTCTCCAACTTTAACTCTATATCGTAAATCGCGAAACTTGTCTTCTCTCCCTCCTCTTTCTTCTTCTATTTCTTCTCTCTCTCTCTCTCTCTTCTCCTCTCATCCTTCAGTTTATCTCTCTCTCTCTCTTTCTCTTCTCTGTTGTTCTCCTAATTCTCCGAAGTCCTCGTGTTCTATCAATTCACGCGCTGCTTGCATGGCTTCGTGACCCAAGCGCATTGTCACATGCAGAACTGATGCAGGCCATGAATGCAGCAGAGGTGGAACTGCGAATGGTGGCTGGAGTGGTGTGGGGCTGGGGTGGGGTGATGTGGGGCTGGGGTGGTGTGGGACTGGGGTGGTGTGGGGCATCTCCTGCTGGAGCATGTTGAGAGGATGCTGCATGACCCAGCTGCGGAAGCTGTTGATATGCACCTGGTGTAGGAATCCAATTATCGCTACAGGATTCAGACGGATTTAGGACGACGAAGATATGATGCCATAGCAACGCTTTGAATACGAAGACGACGACGACGACGATGATGAGGATGATGATGATGATGATGATGATGCTTATGGTGATGGATGTCGCATCAGCGTAGTAAGTCGTGGTTTCATTACCTGCCAAAAATGCGCCGCAAATACAGGTCGAATACAATGGATAGGGTGTTGGGAACTTCATTATAGACCTATACTAAAATCATATTGGCCTATCACATGTAATTATAGGCCTACTAATTATATAGTTCTATTATACATAAATGTTAAAGACAGTTATATAAAGATATGTGAATATACTTATATGCAGAGCTGTACTGGTAAATTTTGGAGTGAGTACACGCCGGTCCGAAAAAAATCGACTTTTTGGTCAATTTTTTTCTGACGACCTTTTTTAAGTCATCTAAATCCCGCGTAGGCCTACCCTCGTGACATAGGCACAACCACCCTATGGGACCCACGGGACGCGTCCCCCAACTTTTGAGTGGTCCCCTAACTTTATTATTATGGTCCCCCCTCCCAACTTTTAGGACGTGATTCATTTGGTCCCCCCAACTTTTAGGACGTGATTGCACCTATGCCTCGTGAACAGCCCTGGTGATGATTGTAGTTGCATCAAAGATACTAGAATTTTACTCTAAAACTCCAATATCTTTGTTTGCATGGTATTGGTGGCGGAACCTGATTGGAATCGGGATAGGAATCAATTCCTGCTCCAAGGTCACACCCAAATCACGCACAGTGGTAGAAAAATTAAGTCATGCCAGGAAAGCGATGTTGCAGATTATTTTTGCATTAAGCTTATTGCATATCACTTGCAGCCTAATGGTTTCCTTTCCTATCTCACATTTATTGCTAAATAATTATGATCTAGTTCCTTACCACTTCGCGTTTTGGTTTCAAGAACAGCGAGTCTGAACGAGAGACTGAACTTGCGCTGTAAATTCGTAAAACTAAACTACCAAAGAGATCATACATAGTGAACTTCTGATTATTCGCTAGGTGGCGCTGCAGAATCTATCATGTGGCTTGAACAAACAATACTTAGACTTCATTCAACTTAAGCTGGTGTATTGACTATTGAGCTTTTTAGGTCTACATAAGTTTCACAGAATGATTTGCTGCATTTTAGCTGCAAATAATTTAGCTGTTTTAATCGACTCGACTCGACTCGACTCGCTAGCAAAAGCGCACCTTGACTTCTCGGTGTTAAGGCAGAGGCAGACTAGAGCTAGAGACAAATGACGTCATTCGGCTGTGCGCATCTCATGAATGATTCCGGGTTCGATTCAATTCGTTGACCTCACCTACTTACATATTAATATCTAGCGCGTAAGCGCAAACGTTGCTTTGCTGTGTTTTGTAGACTTATAAGATGCAGCAGAAATCGTCAGTTAAACAATCGAACATCTCGAAATAATACGCTATCGAGTGTGGAATCATTGTTATATCGGATATTTCTGTAATCTAGAATGGCGGCAACGGGCGATGCGACGAAGGTTGGTTCATCGGTGGACAGCTGTGAGACCACAGGCGATGAGCGAACGCCCCTTCTGCAGCAGCAGTCTCCCGGTCCCAAATCAATTGCTAAGGGCCGACAGTACTCTGATTCGATTACTGAAACAACTACAGCGTCAGTTAATTGCGCCTATTCTGCAGGGTAAGCGAGAAGAATGGTGGCATTGTTTTGGTCTTGTGATCTGCTTGTTCAGGGAGTCAAACAACGCCCCCTATTATATAATTACGGAGAATGCTTCTATTGTATTTATTGTATTTAAAACATTTATAAAGCGCCTATACTAGGGTGAACCGAGTTGAGACCGAGTAGATGGAGACAGAGTATTCCAAAGAGAGGGGCCAATTGATGTAAAGGATTGGGACTGAGCCATAGCCGTTCTAGTAGAAGAAACTAGAAGTTAAAATCTATTTGAAGAGTGGAGTGGGCGATGTGAAGAGGTTGAAAGAGGCTGGCAAATTTAATTGGCTATAGATATTTTGAGGCAAGATCTCGTGCTTTGGAGACCAAGATGAGGATTTTCAACTTAATGCGTGCAGTTAAAGGAAGCCAATGGAGCTGCTCAAACATGAAAGTAGAAATATGAGAGTATAGTGTGGAAAGCGTGCAATTATGATCTGGCGGCAGCCCAATGCCCAATAAGCCCCAATTAAATCGAAATCGCACCAATGTTTATAGATAGATGTTTCTACAAGGAAAGGCAGTGTGAGAATTGTGAAAAAATAACTGTAGGGTTGGGCTATGATCCACATGGAATTGGGGTGTGAAAAACAGATTTTGCTATGGGGCTCTAAGAAGGACTTGGGATTAAAAACCCGGTTATTCTCACCCTGAGCAATGATCTGACAGTGGGGAGCATTGAGTTGACCCTGTCTCACAGAGCGTCAGTCAATGCGAATGTTCTGTGAAGGCTGCAGACTGGTGTAGAGTTAATCAGCCAAGTCTGACCCAAAAGGACCTATCAGTCATTAAAGCTCGTGCTATCATTATGATCCTATAAGCTATTTTCAGCCGTTATCATGTGATATCTATCTACACTATTGGCTGTGGACTTAACCATCTGTTTAAACACTACAAAGACTCGATTGATATGCATGGCTTGGTACTAAACAACAGCTAGCTAAACTTGACTTTCAATTACTGTCTGAGAAATTCACTGCGTATGCATATTCTTCAAGTGTCCCGTAACCTGGGCAATGGCATCACACTTCGGCAATTTCCTCACGTTTAAGGAGCATATATTTACCCTGACCCAGTGCTTAAAGTGCGGAAAAAGAAGTGCCTGGACGCCCCTTACCTTTCCAGTCATTACTGGCCAATAAGTGGCTGGACGGCGTTCAGATTTTAAAATAAGTGCATGGACGCCGTCCATGACCATCCAGCCACACTTTAAGCCCCGCCCTGACCCGCTCTTGCTTTCTTCAACTGACCTGCTCTTGCTTTTTTCAACTGAGGCGGCTCAGAACCATTGTCTATCAGACGATCAGTCTCTCCTTCTGTCTTTACTACTACCATAGTTCATGCGTTTCTCTGCCTAGACAACTGCAACTCACTGCTCATGAACCTCCCGAAACAACGTCTTTCTCCCCTTCAATCAGTCCTAAATGCTTCCGCTATTCTCATAGCTCGATTCCCTCGCTTTGCGTATATTCCTACATATATGCTTGAAGTATTACACTGGTTGCCTATCACTTCACGCATTCAATACAGGGTCCTCTGTCTGGTTTCCAAAGCACAGCTGGGAAATATATATTTATATATTCATTTGATGACGAAATGCCCCTAATTATCTCTCAAAGTATATGCAAAAGCCATTCTCTGCATCTTCATCTCGTTCAATGCGTTCTGCAGATCATCTTGATCTTTTTTGTTCTCAGGACTAGGACTGTTTGCTTTGATTAGTCCCTCCATTTAGAATGACCTTCCTCCCACACTACGGGCTAAGCTAATGACTCGTTTTTCCTTTTTCAGTCTCTTGTTCTTTACAAACATTTCTTTTCGCCAGAGTTTTTCATGCTGAGAGCGCCTCTGAATAGTCATTCTGTGAGAGGTGCTATATAAATGTATAAATACAATACAACACATTTTGTCTGAAAAGTGCAGCAGATCGACCATTTTGCAGGTGGCACTGTGTAGTAATTGATTGCACTTTACATTTGGAACCCATTTAAGACGTACAATTTGACAATTGCAGTAATATATGGTCTGCTGAATAAGTTTGTCATTGTCTCAATTTGGTGTTGTTAGAGGACAAGTTAAGAATCCGCAATATTGGTAAATGAGCAGCTGTTAAAATCAGTAAAATGAGAAGGGTTGAGGCTGTGCTGTCTTGGCAGAAAAAGATAATTAATTAAGCAGTTAAATGCAAATTGATTGATAATTTTTATTCTTTCATTCGTTCATTCGCTCAGTTGTTTATTAAATAGTTTGCCGTTAGAAATGGGCAAAATAAGTGCATTGCTTTTTTTATCTGATTATACGCTAGCTGACCCAAAATTTTAGTTTTCACACTATGACTAATTATTAATTATCATTTGTTTTAAATATAAAAATCAATGATTAATCTAAGATCTGTCATTTTGCAGTTTTTATCTGATGATTATCTCAATTTGACATTGAGCTACATTATATACTACTATTTCAAAATGGAGAATTGACTTAATGACAGGGTGTTTGACTATTTTAGCAATCAGCTGCCCGAAAATTCTGCAGGAAACAGCGATGAAATCTCCAAACTTGAAGGAAGTATGTCATGTGTAACAATCTTGTAGCTGTCTTATCTGTGCTCTAATTTGCATTTTGTATATGATTTAAATGTCTAATTTGACTGTCTATATAGTTTAAAATAGTTGAAATATGCTGTACACACAAAATTAGTTGCACTGACCATACAAGCATTTTCTTATTGGCATACTATGCTTAACTGTGTTCATTAGATGTCTGTGCACCAATGCACGATTAGTAATTGATTTATAAAGAATATACTTACACACTTGCAGACATTGAGGATGCAAAACTGATGAAGTCATCTCAGCAATCTCTGGCTAATGTGTGAAAGATTTAAGTTATGCTAGTTCTTGGGATTGGGAATTGGTTCATCTGCTTAGGTGAGGACTATGTCATATTTACCTTGTCGTAGAGCAGGTCTATGAAAGACTATGAAATGAGTTGGGTTCGCCGATGATGCATTTGGTAATGGGTGCATTGCATTTAAGGCTTTGCAAAGTTCTGGAAATTATAGAATATTTCCTTGAATGACGGCTGACAATGTTTTCTTCTTCTTCTTCATTGTCCATGGGCTGACAGCCCATAGGTGTCCACTGCACACTTGACTACTCTCTTCCATGATTCTCTTTCCCGTGCTCGGTGTGTCAGCTCCTGCGCATTCATCCCACACCACTCTTCTATGTCCTGCAACCATTCTCTGCATGGTCTTCCCCTTCTCCCCGTTCCCTCCATGATTCCCGTCATTCTCTTAGCAGACAGTGCTTATTATGTTTGACAAGGCTGAGCAGTTTTTATTTTACCAACCTTTCTAAAAACCTTGGAATATGTTATAGGTGTTCCCTACCCTTCTAGTATATACTATCGTTTTAGATGGCAGTGGCCCTTAATACAATATTTCATAGACTCATTGTGTCATCGTTTTTTGTGTTGAAAATCTAATGTTTTTGCTTGTTGAATGCCTAGGATGTGAAAGCAACAGCTTAAAAATAGTTGTTTTTGTTGATTAATGACAGATCTGTTAATTTCTGTCTATCATGTTGTTTCTGGATGCTAAGTGCTTACTGTTGTTTCCGTTTTCAGGCCAACATTGTCACAGGGACCAATTAGCAGCGACACAAATAGATCATTCTGCCCGTAGACAACTGATCGTTGCGAGTATCGTGTGTTTGACGTTTATGATTGGCGAATTTGTAGGTGAGTGATATTTTAACTAATTGTCAGCCTAGTATTAACATGAGGACTGCCAAAAGCAAATATTATGCTCACTGTTTTTATTATTGATGCTATGACTTAACAGACCAGTGCTCATTTGTACATCTCTACAAATGTGCGTGTGCGTTCATTTGTACATGCGTGTGTGCGTGTGTGTGTGTGGTGTTTGTTTAATGTTCAATACCATCCTGTTGTAGCCACATGTAACCATCCTTGATGATTTAACTTTGTCTACATAATTTATCTTATGAAGATGAGCAGAGGCTGAAGCTTGTTTATCATCTTTATCTTGACCTGTGTTGATCTAACCGGACTATCAGGAATTTACATTGTTATGATGGATTGTTTGTCTTGTGTCATCTACTAATATATATATTATGCATTGTTATAGCTGCTCCACAAAAATAATAGAGTGATGCGGTATAGAAAGATTTATTTTCTGTTACAATTTTCGTTTTTGCTCGTACTGCTCATTCGATATGAATTTTCTGTTTAAATAAATAAAAAGTAAAATTATAATTACAATTGGGTATTTATGAAGGCACCACTCAGCAAGTTAGAAGCGCAATCTGACATTTATTGGCAATCATCTGGCAATTAACATATGCAGAAATAGTAAATGATAATTGGAAACTCTGTCAATGAGGGTTTTCCTTTTCCTTCCAGCCAATTTGTTTCTGTTTTCCACAGGCAGTCAGGTTGTAGCATTGACCGTATTTCTATGCTCTGCAGGAAAGAAGTCTGTGTTTCATTAAATTGCGAGATATTTCAAATTCAAATGTTCTGAAGGTTTTCGATCAGTTGCTTAACTTGTCTGCGCATGTTTCCTGCTGCCACCCTTTCTGTCGCTTAGTTCTTGACCTGATACCAAGACTGTATCTGGGTTAACGGTCTGCCTTGCACAAACATCTGAAGTTGTTAATGCAAAAGTCCACGTACATTGATACATGCAGTGAAGACCAGATTACGCATGGTCCATTTACACATGGTCCACCAAAGTTCAATCGACGTAACAGGCAGTTACATTATGGTTTCGAACAATACCTATAATTATGTGTATGGGGTACAAGAAATTGCTATGTAACTGTATGCGTGAGCTCTGTGCAACTTACATTTATACATGCAGTGAAGACCAGATTACGCATGGTCCATTTGCATGTGATCCACCAAGGTTCAATCTACGTAAGAGGTGGTTACATTGTGGTTTCGAACAATACCTATAATTATGTGTATGGGGTACAAGAAATCGCTATGTAACTGTCTGAGTGAGCTCTGTGCAACTTCCTAAATAACTATGGAGTGACCTTAGCTTCAAATAACCCCCAACTTATGAATATGCACTGTACTGTGCAGATTCCTCGGGAATCCGCAACTCTGGTCTGTGCAGTGGGATTGATATTGGTTCCATTTGCATGAACTGCAACTATGCAGAATTGAACCTTTTCCGGGGTGGGCCCAGTGGTCTGGAATGGACTGTGGCTGCTTCCTGGGACTCTTGACTGAATCATTTTTCCAGCTCATAGCTGTACCTTGTTTTCATGCTAGATTTGGGAGTGCCTCTTCGTTGTCCTCTTGAAGAGGTGCTATAGAAACGAACAAATGCATATATATAACACTTTTCAAAGTGTGATTAAATTTCAGACACGGATCTTTATGCGCATGATAAGTGTTTCAAATATAATTATGCATGTGGATAAATTTCCAGGATGTTTTGTTAATTGTTAATTTCTTGTAACTACATTATTTGTATTATTTCAGGCGGCATTCTTGCAAACAGTTTGGCAATTGCCACGGATGCTGCGCATCTCTTGACAGACTTTGCCAGCTTTCTCATCAGTCTTACGTCAATTTATCTTGCTGCACGTCCAGCTACAAAAAGAATGAGCTTTGGCTGGTACCGTGCAGGTGAGAGAGGGCTATCATTTATCCAGTCAAATTATGATACTTGCTGCTCAATGGAGACGATGTTATGGACTCTTTAGTAGATTCTGATACGAAAATTTGACCAATTTTAAAGCAGCCGTCTATTTTGCTGCATATGCAGTATTGTGTAATGCCAGCATTGTTAAATGGTATTGTTGTTGTACAATGCTTGTGCACCAGGATGTTGCGGTTTTTTCCTCATTCAATTACAAGGCATTAATTAGAAGGTCATTTTAACTTGGTGTCTCTGTTCGGTGTGTGCTATTCATCTTTACCGGTCCACACTGTGACGTTGTCTTTCAATGCAACTACTGAGTTGTACAGTTGTTCTACTAATGGTGTTGTTATATTAGCAATTTAGTTTAACAGCTGTTACAAGTACAATTTGAATTTGTAATGTTTACCAGTATTTAAATTTAAAGGAGTGTGTGTGTGTGTTAGTGTGGTGGTTAGTATACTGGACTGTTAATTGAGAGACCAGAATTCAAATCCCTGCCAGCTCAGATATTTGTTTTGAGATTTCTATTGCACCTGTGCCCTCTGCCAACTTTTTAAAGACTTTGTTATCACAGCACCATGCAAGCCATGGGTATGATGATTGTTGACACCTCAACTCTGAAATACCAACAAAAAATAAACAAACAAACAAAAACATTGAGTTGACATGATCAAGGAAACAGTAGACAAGAGAGAGCAGGCCATGATTTGAGAGATGTCCTTTCTAAGATCTCACATATACTGCGATGAATTGCTTTGGTATGATAGAAGAAGATTGACAACTTAGGTTTGTAATATGGGAAGTTGAAATGTGAGATTTCTGTCTTGTGGTACTGCAAGGTTTTTTTGGTCAGTTTCTAATAGCGAATAGCAGTACCAGCAATGTCAATGTTATAATGATAAGGGAAAATATATGAACTATGACATATGCTCCAGTCTGAGCATGCTATGATCCAACAACCGTGGATAGGAATCTGGATGTCCTGGAGCTTTTCGGTTTTGACTGTCTTCTTAATAGTGCTATAGTAGATTGTAATGTTTAGGTTATTCTTGAGAGTGCACTGTACAAACTCAAAATTAAGTGTACAATTACACAGTGAATTTTGACCTAAGAAGATGGTGAAGGATGTTATCTTGTTGTAACTGAACTTACATAAAAAGCTTCCTGTTTATTCTGACGTTTGACAATTGCTGAAATTTGCTCATAAATCAAATGTTGTCACGTGCAGTATCCTGACATTCTTAACACCATCAGCTTTGTTTGTCAACTTGCATCAATTATTAAGGTGTAGTCCTACTGGTAAATATCTTAACCACAGTCCATTCTTTGTTTAGCAGGCTTAAGTTTAATTTAAATGACATGCATTCTTTTGAGAATTGTATTAAACTTTTTAAAAATAATTTTTACTCGATTAATGATAAACTTGTTGGTTGAATGCTTTGACTCTTAGGGGCCGTCCATAAAGTACGTCACGCTATTTTTGACCCCCTCCCCCCTGTCACAAACTGTCACAAATCTCGGACCCCCCCCCCTAAAGTACGTCACACTTTCGAACAAAAAATTTAAAAACATAACCATTTACCTAACCCTCGAAACCCTAGGATACTATCCCTAATCCCTCTGATAGTGACGTGTGTCCCTAAACGCTTTGATAGTGACGGGAAATCAACTTTTATCCCACCAGGCCGGGTTTTAGACACGCCGGGCCGGGTCGGATTTTAGGTACTAAGAACAAAAAAATATAAAAGAATTTAAAAAATAAATGTGTGACGTCACACATGGCCTGACCCCCCTCCCCCTGTCACAAACTGTCACACTTTCTTACACCCCCCCCGGAGCGTGACGTACTTTATGGATGGCCCCTTAATGACGAGCACCTGCAATAATGTATGCGAATCTTCTCCTTCCCGTGGGAAGGGGCTTAGGGTAATTCATTCATTCATTCGGATATTTATATAGCGCTCCTTCAAGAAAAAACTACTCAGAAGCGCTCCCGACTCCTGCGCGACCAAAAAGAACAGTTTAAAGTTTAGTAAGGAAGTAATGGTTAACACTCTGGAACGAAGAACGCACAGATCGGATGCGGGATACCGCTACTCTCCCAAAAACGGTCCACTCAACCTTCCAATCAACAGATGCCGTTGATAAGATGAGTAGTAGGACGTAGTGGGCGCCCTGCTGGCTGCCAATTATTAAATTTGACTCCTGTTATATAATTTGTGATCATCTGTCATACTATGAACTGTAATCATTCTGCATTGTGTCAGTTTTAAATTAAATGAATTATTATTTATTAAAGGAGTTTATTCTGTTTTGTTGACAGAGGTGATGGGTGCGCTCCTGTCTGTTCTGCTCATCTGGGTTGTAACTGGTGTTCTCGTGTACATGGCCGTCCAGCGTGTCATCTCACAGGAATTTGAGATCGATGCAACGGTGATGTTGATCACAGCTGGCATCAGTGTCGTCTTTAATGTCGTGTAAGCTATCGATGATATTTATGAAGAAACATTTTAACATATGTTGTATACACGTGGCGTAGCCAGGAATTTATGATGGGGGTTTGGGTTTTTTATGGCCTGGCCAGATGCTCTCTGATACCAACCCAACAGTATTGCAGTAAATAAAAATGGAATAGAGTAGCAGAGGGAATAAAGTAAGAAAAACAATTATTACTACAAGGAATTGTTTTGTTTTTCTTATTTAAATGGATAAATAAGGTTCCTTTAAAAAAACTTTTTCCTAGGCCAATGTGGGGTTTTAACCCTCGAAACTCGCCCCTTGTCTACGCCACTGTTGTATACACGTGCAGCTTAGTTGAATTGCTATTATTAATGATTAAAACACAAGCATTGCAAGAGCCTTAGACTTATTGTAATTGAATTCCATGATGAAATCTTTATACGATACAGGTTGTCATCGTCGTCATCATCATCATCATTGTCATTATCATCACCATCGTTTTCGCCTGTAGCCTGCATTTCTGTAGAGCATTGCCTTTTCTTAGCATACTGCCAGGTTTTCCATTCTGAACAAGTCTCCAGACTGTCATGTGTAGTTCAAAAGTCGGTAACGTATTTAAACAAAAATGATCTTACACGAAAGCACGTAACAGGAAAGTCATCTGGTTGATATTCAGAAATGTTGCACAAAGCTCATCAGAAGGAATGAAATGTGGGTTTCAGAGTTTGACTATTGCCATATTGGATGAAATGCAGAAACTAAAATGCTGACTCAATAGCTAGCCATGTAATCAATTGTCCTATGTTATCAGACAGAGGTGCTGCTTTTGCCGCTGTAGACACAATGGTTTTCAACTCATACTATAAACAATGAATCCTGAACTCTAGACATTTCGTTGCGTAAACATGGACTTTATGCAGGTCGCCCGCATGAATTGCAGAAAATGAAGAAAGACTTGAAAAGTGGATTTACAGCTAAGCTAAGTTACAGTTTGAACCGAGACTTTAGTACACACAAGTTGTTTAACTAACAGATGGCGAGATCAGGAATAAATATGGATAAAAATATCTAACAAAGATATTTATAGCTGTTTGTCAAGCACCGTGTAAGAACATTTTGAGCAGGAAGTATGTTGGTAGGATTGTTGACAAGAACGAGAGAGAGAATGATCAGGAACGGTTGCTTGCAAAGATGCAGGCCATCATTGTGAGAACATTTGAATTTCTGACTCAATAGCTGTTCTCAGTGATTGAGAACAATGATTTTGTGCTTTAGGTAATAATTCAGAATAGACTCAATGAAAGAACTGCTTATGGCTGCTTTTAGTTTGTTTCTTTTATCTCATTATTATTACTTTATCTCATTATTATTACTATTAGCTTTATTATTACTTCTGTGTTTTATTTTACATCTCAGACCTGTAACTTGGTGCGTTCTGTCACCTTGATTGTCTTACTTTGAAATTAAACGAAGATACTACTACTTTTAGTAAGTTCTGTTTGCTTTGGGAATCTCTGTTTTTACTCGTTCTCCGGGCGCCATTCCTCACGACAGTTTCTTTGTCTCACTGTCTCTTCAATTGAAATTTCCTTTCATGTTCCTTGCGCATTTGAATCCTGCTCATTAATTGAAAATATGGTAGACTAATAGAATTTATCTGTAAAGCGAGACAACAAAAATTACAATGCCCAAGTCATAAAACACTTTTGCGCATTTTAAGTGAGTGCTGCACATTTTTTGCTAGAAAATATGCATGTTCTTAAATCAGAAAATAGCGCACTTATGAAATGAGTTTGCTTGTAGAATGTAGATGCTTTACACAATTATTGATACTTAACTACTTAGCCTGGATAAGTTGAAAAATGCAAGGATCAATGTGAGATGGTTACAAAATATAATTTGTTGTGGATTTAATATATCATGTATTTGAATGGAAGACTAAGGTAAAATTGATGATTGTAACGAGATTGCGATTTGCCTTTTGAACCCATTGTAAGTGAGAAAGAAACTACTTGGACACGGACATGCACAGTTATATGTGCCATGTGTTTATCTTAGGATCCTTGAACTTGGTCAGCTTAGGATTGAGATTAATCAGCCAGATTCCATCTATTGAACATGTTGTGCTTAACGGCCTTGTTTTCTCCTGCTTGGCCCAGACAAACCTATTCTAGGGTAACAGTGGATTATGTTCAGTTTAAAGTCCAATGAATTACCCTACCCTCGTCTGTTTAGCCCTGTGAAAGGGGCAGTGCTGCTGTCAGCCTATCACTGCACTTGGACAGATTAACCTTAGCTCTGCCAGTTTTCATGACCTTAAGTTAAAGTTACACTGATGCACAGTGCACACGGCACTTTATGCAGCACGGCACTTGCGGCTGTGTGCATCAGTCTATGCGCACGGCACCGTCACAAGTGCACCATGCACCGGCCACTTGTGATCTAATGGTCATGAATCTTTAGGCTATGTTTGTACTCTGTTAGTGATGCACCTGCTCATTCTGGCTTATTAGGCCATTACCTCCCATGCATATGCTTGTATATAGTTAAGTATTTTGGGGCCTTATATATTTATTTACACAATTGTTTACAATTATTAAATGATTATCTATGAGTTATCTGGAATGATCTCCCTTCAAAGCTGCATTTATTACATCTGGCCAATCAAACTTTGTTTCAATAATCTTTCAGGTCTTTTTTCTTTCATCGTGGCTTGGCTGGGAGCGCCCCTGAGTAGTTTTCTTGAAGGGTGCTATGCAAGTCCATAGAATGAATGAATGAATGAATGAATGAAAAACTTGTATCATCCCTAACCAGTTTAGTAATCAAATATTGTTAGACTTAAGATTAGGAAATGAAGAGCTTGCTTGTTTATTTCTGTGATGAATGTCTTGACAGAATGGGGTTCTTGCTGCACGATCATGGACATTCTCACGGCGGCATCGGTGCCAGCTCTCAGCACAATCACAGCCATATCGGTAACCATGGCCACCAACCTGCCAATAGCCAAAGCCAACGACATGTCAATGACCATAGCCACCAACCTGCCAATGACCATAGCCACCAACCTGCCAATGACCATAGCCACAGCCATGCCAATGACCATAGCCACCACAAACATGCCAGCACTGGCAGTGAGCAGGTTGGCAGTGCTTCAGTGGAAACACGTCCGCATTCGCATTCACCTGATGTGCTGACGGCCTCTGATGCTGTCCATATCCGGTTGGTGGAAAGGGAGAATGATGAGGTGAAGGTTGAAGGAGAAAACGCGCGAAACATCAACGTCAGAGCGGCGTTCATTCACGTCGTCGGAGATCTCTTCCAGAGTTTCGGTGTCCTCGTAGCCGCCTACGTCATCTACTACAAGGTGGGAACTTAGTTCTCTGCTGCGTATTATTCTTTATATACCATTTAAGCTGCTGTGAGTCCATTTAGGTGCCCAGGTTGAATGGTAACACGCTGGCGTGAAGACCAGAAGGACGGGGATTAAATTCCCCGCTTGTCCCATCAGGTTGATTAATAAGCCTTCCACTCGTGTGGTGACGGTAAAATAAGCAGGCGGACCTTGAAGGTTGCCATCTTGTTAAACTTGTTTTAATGTCATCTGTTGCTGCCATAGCATGTCATAATATTGTATTCATTTAAAGTTTAAATCAATCAACAATTGCTCATTGCTATATTTTATTACCGGAATAGTGCTTTCCTAATGTTTCGTTATGGTCAATTGGTCATGCATAAGTATTGACATTTTTGGTGCACTGAGGTCCCATTATGCACATATCCACTTATCGCATGGTCGCCCCATAGCTGCCATGACACCTAATTAACATGTAATTATAGGAACTGTCTTTGTGGTTCTACACTTTGCTCACTAACTTGCTTACATAGAATCTGCAGAAATATGCTGTTGACCTACAGTACGTTTTGGCTGCATGCAGATGATAGTAAAGACACATCACACGTTTTTTTCATTTTTACATTAAATATACCACAATATTATTTAGTTGTTGATTTATTCTGTAGTTTATTAAATTACTTTGTCTTTGTTTGCTTTGTCTGACTTCTAACTCAACCCGGACCACCTTCGGACTACTCTTACAAACAATTTATACTTTTGACTCGATGCAGCGCTCGTGAATAAGCTGGTGCCCCGTGCTTGGCTTTCAAGTAGCGCTTTAGAAGTTTGGAGATTACGATTACAGCTTCCTTCAACTTGTATAGCCTGATCTTTGAAATAGCTGTGTTTAGAATAATAAATGTGAACATATTTTGATTTGATTTGCAGCCCGAGTGGAAACTTGCTGATCCAATCTGCACTTTCTTCTTTTCAATCCTGGTGCTATGTACTACATTTACCATAATGAAAGATATTTTAAACGTATTAATGGAAGGTATGTGTAGTTTATTATTTTTATCTTACATTTGTTGTATTTATTTAGATCTTACATTTCTTGTATTTACACAGGACTATATGTTGTCGTGTTTATTTAAATATTATATTTGCTGTATTTATTTAGATCATATATTTTGTCGTATTTATTTAAATCTTATATTTTACTTTCCTGGTTTTGTGATGAAGACTTTATTAAGATACATCAGTTTTGAACGAAAATTCAAATGTTTTAGAAAAGCTGAAGTTTACATAAAATCTCGAAAGTCTGTTTACATTTATGTTATCTCAGCAGGTATGCTTATCTAAATGATAAGCTAATTGCCTTCTGCTTAGATTTAACGGTTGATATTATTTACTTCCTGCAGTCATCTTTAGTAATGTAAGCTTACACCTGTTTTGATATATAGGTTCTGGTTAAGTTTATTCAAACAGGATTTGACACTGTGTGAGACGTATGCTGGCAACGGAGAAAGTGCATATCCTAAATGAATGTTAAATTACAAAGTCCCTCTTCATCAATGGCACATGTTAACAATTAGTGTATGTCCGATTATGTGGTGACCAACTGTTTCATACTTGTCACTGCTTGACACTTTGGTGACCATCTGATTTGGTTTTCCATTCGCTTTTAGTACACTGTCATCATTGAAGTACTAATGCTGTGTTTATGTTTAGCTTCTTTCCTGTTGGAAAATTCCCCATAAGCTAGATAAGTTTAATGACTGTAAACTGTCCTTGGGCTCTACTTACTTCAAGTGCCTGTTTCTGTACTGTGATTTGATGTACTTGTTCGCTAGGATTTATCATGCATGTTAGCCGCTTTGTAAGATGCCCCTGTAACCGCATGGCTGTGTTAAATTGCCGCAATTATTATTATTAATTATTTTTAAGCGGACAGTTCAAAAGGATCATCTTGATTTACGACGTATACGCAAAAAGGGAACTTCCAACCAATTAGATTACTTTGTCTTTGGCTGTTTGTGTTTTTTAATTAGTTAGTTATCTGAATGCTATTGTTTATTTGATGTTGCTTGTTGTTTTGTGTTGTAGGTGCTCCACACGGTGTTTCGTTTAACGCGGCGAAGGATTGTCTTCGCGGTATTAGAGGCGTTCGAGAAGTTCACAATCTGCGCCTTTGGTCGCTCACCGTCAACAAGATCGCTCTGTCTGCGCATCTTGCATTAGGTATTCGGATGTGATGTGCCTCAGTGTAGCTCTGATTTATTTAGCTTCTTTTATTTATAAGCCGTATGTCATTATCTTAATAGCTTAGCATCTGTCAACGATTATGCATTAATTAAAGACTTGAGGTCTGAACTCTGTTCTTTATTATTGATCGTCAGCTTCATCTTCAACATCACCGTCTTCATTACTCTATTTAATTAAGCATATTTTCTATGTAATGACAATGAATCAATGAAGGACTTTTTCAGGGTCCTGACACAGTAGCACTATCTTGTAGAAACCAAAACTACAGTTTATGTCAAAGGTAACTCCTCAAACCAAGGTCAGACTCAATATTTGAAGAGAAGTGCTCAACCAATGAATGGCCTGTATAGCTTCTGTTAGATTTTAATGGGGTTATATCACAGGCTGTGTTCATTCTGTTAGCTGTAATTTCTGACAATATGGGAGAGTGATTTGAATTAGCAGAATGACCGCTCCGATTGACGCTGAATTTGTCAATGAATTAGATTTATTTGGAAACAACTTGTGGGATTATGAAGAAATGAAATGAAATCATTATTTACTTAATTTTATGCAGATTAAATTTAATCAAGAAACAAATTGCCAGTGGATGAATTTTATTATAATGTTTGGGTAGAGGTGTTGAATCAAGCCGAGTTGGATTTTTTCTTTCAGATAACACCGTCAGTTCTCGGGAAGTCCTGGGAATGGCTAGCAAGTTGATGCGCGAGCGGTTTGGAATACACGAATGCACGATTCAAACGGAAGACTATACGGATGAGATGAATGACTGTATTCACTGTAGGGATCCAGCAGACTAAGTGGAATGTTTTCTTCCATTGCTGTTCTTATCCACGTCAGAGACCGTCTGGATCTTTTATGCCGCTATAAAAATGAAGTTTTGCTGTTTTTCACCTGGTCACCTGGTGCCGTCAGCTCTTGGAGCTCTGGCGACAGTCATGATGTATCCTCTCCATTGTCTCCTGTTTATTGTCGCCTCTCTTAGCTCTTCCAAGCTCATTCCAGACTTTTCCTGTACTTCATCCATCCACCTCTTCCTTGGTCTTCCGCGTCTTCTCCTTCCTTCACCGCATGCCGTCATCATCTCCTTTTCCAAACCGTTTGATCTCATAACGTGGCCGAAGTAGCTGAATTTCCGCCTGGTTGCTGTTTGTTGCAGTGTCTCCTCCCTCTCTATTCTGAGCTCCTCACGCACCGACTCGTTAGTTCTCCTTTCCATCCATGAGATCTTTAGCATCTTCCTCCAAATCCACATCTCGCACGCGTTGATTTTCTTTTCCATATCCTGAGTCTTCGTCCATGTCTCACATCCATAAAGGATGTTTTTAATCATTTAAATTTGGTCATAATCACCAAGTGCTTTATTTGTTTGTATGTATGCCAGTTGCATAGATCTTTTAATATTTCCACTGTTCTCGTATGTTCTGAATTCACTTGTTAGCTCTCATTAGTTATAATGATCATGCTAAATAGATAGCACTATAATCAAATATTATTTTCAATTGATCTTGTTTGCCATTGAGGCAGGTAGGTACCTGCAGAAATCGTGATAGTATTAGAATTGGTTTCACTTGGGGTAACTGTAAATATAATTACAAGGACTTAGTTAAGTAGTTCTGGCAATGTAGAAAGTTTTAATGTGGGATTTAACCCTTTCGCTACCGGAGGTAAAAAAATTCCTGTGAACGGAGAAATATTTGAAAATTCGACTTTTATCTTTTTCGACGGTAGTGATTATAATGAGCTGTTCGTATGCTGTATTTTTACTGATGATCATAAAGGTTATGTAAAAACAAAAGTTAATCGTACTTTTCATTTATATAGCGCCTCTTCAAAGACAACTATTCAACTCAAAACAATAGAACCATACGATGTTATGGCAATAGTTCAAGTTTGCATTTTGCATTACGTGTCTACAATGCAGATGGCTAAATGTAAGCTTTGTC
Organism: Lumbricus terrestris; assembly: GCA_949752735.1. Lineage (NCBI taxonomy): Eukaryota > Metazoa > Annelida > Clitellata > Crassiclitellata > Lumbricidae > Lumbricus > Lumbricus terrestris. The sequence goes on from OX457039.1 coordinate 56,047,275, forward strand.
AGGGGCGCCAAATGTATGCTTTGCCAGGGGCGTCAAATGTATGCTTTGCCAGGGGCGCCAAATGTAAGCTTTGCCAGGGGCGCCAAATGTAAGCTTTGCCAGGGGCGCCAAATGCATGCTTTGCATGGGGCGCCAAATGTATGCTTTGTCAGGGGCACCAAATGTAAGCTTTGCCAGGGGCGCCAAAAGCATGCTTTGCCTGGGGCGCCAAATCATGCTTTGCCTGGGGCGCAAAATGTATGCTTTGCCAAAGGTGCCAAATGCATGCTTTGCCTGGGGCGCCAAATCATGCTTTGCCTGGGGCGCCAAATGTATGCTTTGCCAGGGGCGCCAAATGTATGCTTTGCCAGGGGCGCCAAATGTATGCTTTGCCTGGGGCGCAAAATGTATGCTTTGCCATGGGCACCAAATGTATGTTTTTCCTGAGACGCTAAATGTAGGTTATGCTTTGCCTGGGCGCCAAATTTATGCTTTGCCAGGGGCGCCAAATGTATGCTTTGCCTGGGGCGCCAAATGTATGCTTTGCCTGGGGCACCATATGGGCTAGGGCTGGCCCTGCTTCTATAGGGACTTTCCGAGGCATGCCACTCACAATTAAACAGCTTAAACAGACAGCGCAGCACCGCCGGATATATCCGGCGTTGAGGGCATACGATTTATTTCCTCCGCCGGATATATCTGGCGTCCTAGGTATCGAATGGGTTAAATTATATGCTTCGTATAACGTTGTTGGTAAAAATGTTCATTAATGCATCTACTTGAAACTGCAATGCATTGACTGAAACATACCATTCTGTCTGATAGCTTTACAATATTTATGCTTTTTAACTGATGCCACTGACTTAAATTATTAATAATAATAATATTATTAATATTTATAATTCCATTACTATTCTCAGTTCTAACAACCAGATGCATGGCTTGGCAACATATTGAGTTGTTGCCTTGTGATCAAATGCATGATATGGCTGTGTTTGTATCAGCAACTTGCTGTTTTCTATATCCGGTAACATAAGGTCAGGCAATTATGTAACTGAAATTAATTGCTATTAGGTACTTGGATGACTAATGAGTGGATGCGAGACTCATCGGTACTTGAGCGCCTCTGAGTAGTTTCTTGAAGGGGCGCTATATAAATGCTCTGAATGAATGAATGAATAACATATATCTGGGATATTTTCAAATACTGATCAATTCGCTTTGTCTTACTTTTTCTTTCACAGAAAGCAAAGAGCATATAATGGAGCATGATAAATTGGCATTAACCTTTCTTATCCTACCTTCCCATATAGAACAATAATCCTGCATTTCGTTTAATGTCTTAAACTTTACATTAGTGTTTTGGTATATTTTATTGTTTTCTGTTTAACCTTATATTTTTAATGACGATGCTTATTGTTGAAACGAAATTGTGGTTTTAAACCAGACAATCGTATTTATGGAGTCAAGTACATGTAAAGAGTAATGCGGAACATTTATTTTAATGGCTTTTATATTATAATAATTTTTATTATTGTTACTACAATTATTATTTATTAATTTTTGCCTGGAGATACTTCATATCATCACGGACTTAAAAGATTTTATTATTTTGTTGTTGTCTTTGTTGTCTAAAGTGTCATCTCGGTAGATCTCAGAGAGTGGGGGAAATGTTTGCAATTGTCAGTTGGTGTTCACCCCCTCCTGAATTGAAGAACTTTTTAGATCTACTGGAGCAGGTACACTGTCTCCACCTAACTAGCTTCCAAATTTTAAGATGAACTGCAGGCTTGGGTTTCCAAGGTGACAGATAAAATGGCATGGGCGGTGGAGAATTTCACTCTCATTGACAGTGGTGCATTCAGGAGTTTCACCAGCTCTGATGGTGATATAAATTTATGGAAGAAGAGATCAGCGTGACACCATTGGGCCGCTATCTATCTTCCCTTAAGAGGCCGAGAGGATCTTTATGTGCGGATATTTTGGTCTACCAAGGATTCTCCAGTAGTAGTATTTTTGTATTTTATTATTACTTACAATATCTTACTATTACTAATTTCATTACAGTTTATCCTAAATGCTGTTCATCTGGTTTTACCAATGTTTTCTTTGTTGAATCTGGCTTCTTTATTTTAACAGCCTTGAATTTTGGCTGTCCATTGTGTCTTAACGTTGCGAAGATATTCTCTGCAGCAATTGTTGTTGCTCTGTTTTTAAACTGTTTTGCATTTCATATCAAGCCGTTAGTGAATATGGTTTTGCTATCTACTATCATCTGTTTGTTTTTATCCATTGTAAGATCAATTTCCAACCGTTAAGCTGCACTGCATGCAGTGGCGTAACTAGGAACTCGGGGGCCCCTAGACAAAATGTGAATATTGAAATGTATTATCACTATATACAGTGGCGTAACTAGGAACTCAGGGCCCCTCTGGGGCCTCTACACTCGGGGGCCCCTAGACTTTGTCTACCCAGTCTACCCTATTGTTACGCCACTGACTGCATGTCATGTGGTTTAGAAATAGTCCAGATGGTACCAGACAACAAGTTCAACAAACGCTGATTGAACTGCTTCCAAAGTCCTCATTTGAGGCGAATGCTGTACAATATCAAGTACAATACTTTTGCCGAAAATGTGTCTGTGATAGGTTTGTGACTATTTATGCTTATTTGAAGAAGTATAAGAGCTCACAATGAAAACGAAAGTAAAATTATTAATTTGACAATGAATTTATTGGCGATAAAAAATAATTTATATCTGACATTTGCTTGCGTGTATAGAGTTTTGAACGTTTGACGATTCATTATTTGTTGGACGATCGAGTTTCTTTGAAGGTCAGTAAGTAAGTAAGTAGTCTTTATTTGCATCTGACAAGTGCACATGCATTGCACTAAGCGATATGCAGATTGTGCACTGTATATAAAAAATGGGTATAATTTATCGAGCAACTTAACTTGTAAAAGTTATGTTGGTTGATTTTTTAAATTGTCTGCATATTATTCAGCACAATAAGTATATACATGTAGCTAGTTCGTTTCTTCAAAGGTGTGTCTTGTATGCTCTCTGTGATTTGGGATAAATGCATATTTAAGGATCTTTTATGCAAAACTTACTTTAAAATTGTGCGTGGGGAAAGCTGTTATTTTGCAAGTGATAAATTCTGTGAAGATAATTATATGATATTTGGTGAATGTTTAGATAAGTAGTTTGATCTATTGTGACAATCTGAAGTCTTTTCATGTACACGCTCATAAGAGCAGCGTCTAATCACTAAAACTGGTTGTCACTGGTCTTATCCTTTTGCAACATAGTCTGTTGGTTTTGAACTGTGATTGAAGCTCGTTAGAACTGATGGTCACACCATTGATTGCTGATATTGTTTATGTCTTTGTGATATCATTTCTGTCAATTTTGTGCTATTGTTATGCTTATTATCACAAAATGGCTTAAAGATGTCTCACCATTTTACATGTGTTTTTTGGAATAATTTTGCAGTTACGACTTTTGAAAAGCCTTTAAATTATGTTCCTATTGCAGAATTTATTTTTTAGAACTGTATTATTATCATATGTAAATGGTATTACTACATTCTATTTTTGTGTTAAATCCACATGTTACTAGCTGAAAGCTTGTGGTTTAAATAGTTTTTGGCTGCACTACAAAAAGTTTTTGTCTCAACAGGAATACTGGTACTTTTCATATGTTTGTTGTTTGAGTTAGCAGACAACTGTACAAAACAGTGCAAAATGATGTAATAGCTCAATAACAGTGCTTTAGACTCCGCTCTGTCGAGACTCGAGAGCTGACCACGGTGTTTTATATAGCGTAAGCCCAAAGGTAGTCGAGCAGTCAGAAGAGTCACATGGAGTCAATGGAGTAAAGGGATTCAAACCATGCAAACAACCAACATCAACACAACAACATGGTTCATGAGTCATGACGTCGAGCCCGCATACATCAGGAAGTTTTTTTAAAATTCAAATCTCTAGTCATGCAGGTCAGCAATCGCTGCAATCAGCTGCTCGTGAAGTCACTCTTATTGTGTCTTATCATAGATTCTGAGAGTTTCCTTTTTGAATAGAAGCCTAAGTATACTTTCGCTGCATGTGCTTGCTGTTGCATCGAGTTCTGTTCGGCAGAAACCAAGAAAATATCTTTAAATGCGCTGAGACATTTAGATGAGTCTGAATGCCGTCCTGTCACTTAATATATGGGCCAGCACACACCGAAAAGGTGAGGGCGTCCAGGCACTTCCTTCTTACACTTTGAACACTGCCTATAGTTTATAATCATAAAAAATACATCTTTCAGGTGTCTGTCTGTCTCTCGATATGTCTCTGTGTCTCTGTCCAACAGAAGTACCTTTTAACAAACGTCATCACAAGCGATTTGAAAAGCCGACTGTCAGCAACTAAAACGTGTTAGCTATTGCTCCTCTCGGCGTCTGACCTGACATTTACATTCGCGCATGCAGCGTCTTTGTGAGGTAGCAAACTGACAGACATGACGCTGTATATTAGTATAGGCCTAATTAATCTAGGCTAGTGCATCGATGATGAAATTCCGCTGGTTTGCTTCACTTGTCAACCTCGGACTGCCTTACGTGGGTTTCTACTTTACTGTGTATTGTTTTTAGTATTTACAGTATACTATAGGCCTATAATTGCTGATGTAAAGTGTAGTTCTTAATGACATCTAGCATTCTAGCTGCTCCAGCAGTAGGCTATCACATCTGTAGGCTATGCTACCGTTATCCGGTAGCGCCGAGAGCAGATCATCCATCGTTCATGTTTCGCTGTATTATAGCGGCGCAGTAAAACAGTTTCTGTTAATTAATTTACATTATTTTACAATGTTATTACAACACAAAACCTTTTAACAAACGTCATCACAAGCGATTTGAAAAGCCGACTGTCAGCAACTAAAACGTGTTAGCTATTCCTCCTCTCGGCGTCTGACCTGACGCGGTCGATTGGATTCCGAATAGGTAGGCTACTTGAATTTGAGGCAGGGTGGTGGCTTAACAAATAACCATGGTCCATAGATGGCGTGATGTCTATAGGAGTCTATTTCCAACAGAAGTACAAAAGTCATTGCAATTTTCGCCCTATAGATACCGTACACGGTCCGCACAATTTTACAGTTTCCAACCAAAGATGATTATAAACTATAGGCAGTGTTCAAAGTGTAAGAAGGAAGTGCCTGGACGCCCTCACCTTTTCAGTGTGTGCTGGCCCATATATTAAGTGACAGGACGGCATTCAGAAAATAAATGCCTGGACGCCGTCCATGACCAGACCGTCATGTCACACTCTAAGTCCTGTCTATAGGCCTACAGAGCAAGAGTTTCATATCATCATCATCAGGAACCATGGGCTCAGCGCCCGTAGGTGTCCACTGCCGTCTTCATCAAGCTCCTCCATCGACCCCTGTCCATCGCCGCGTGACTCAGCTCTTGGAGTGATGCTCTCCCCCACCTGGTGATGTCCAGCCACTCCCTATGCGGTCTCCCTCTTCGATTAGTCCCCTCCATCCTGCCGAACATCAGCGTTTTTATTTTCCTATCGTCTTTTCATATATTTTCATATAGAAAATAACAAACCTTAATTTCTGATGAGGACAGTTATGGCAACAAATAATCTCACTTTTCATGTTACCTGTAGGCTACCTGGATGCGGTCTGATATCTAGGCCTACATAATATAGCATTTTCATAAGGTCATGGACGGCGTCCAGGCATTTATTCTCAAATCCCTATGCCGTCCTGCGACTTATTTGGCCAGCACATCTGAAAGATGTGAGGCGTCCAAGCACTTCTTTTTTGCACTTTAAGCACTGCATGATGATGATGATTGAGTCTTGCTTAGACTGCAATATAGCCCAGTTTAAAGTGGGTGGGAAGTGGGAACGAGTTGGAACGGCGTTCCCACTGTTCTCGAAATTCTTTGCCAGTTTGCCTGCGTTCATCTGCTGACTAATGACCATGTCTGGAACCCTGGAAACACAATGTCATGTGTTCCAATCGAACTTTTCGTCACCGTGCCATGCATCACTGTTCGCACATTCGGCGTTCCCACTGCTCACCCAAACCACTTTAACCACTGCAGTGCAATCTAACAGAACACCGAAATCGCAAATCACGTCAGATGACCCTCTGTAGGCCTACGTGTTATTTGAATTTCAGTTTCTGCCTCTGTCACAGACGGAAGCACAGAGACATATCGAGAGACAGACAGACAGACAGAAATATAAAAATTGAGAAACGCGCTTTGGCCAAGACAGGTACCTACATATATGTGGGCCCATATTTTTGGAACCATGAATGCGTAGGCCTACACGAACGAAGCGTGGGTTACACGCAAACACGTATAGAAAAACAAAATAGAGCCTTGGGCCTAGACCAACAAGAACCAGACCACATCAGGCCACTTTTAAAAAGTCAATTAATGGAAATCACATAACACAACAGGACAGTGGCACATTCAGTGGCGGATCCAGAACTTTTCGAAGGGGGGGGCCAAAATTTTTTGGGCTGGGGTCGGAAAATTTTGCGTTGATCTTTCGCTGAAAAATCTGATGACCTTTTTTGTCGTTTTTGGCCGAAACCAGAGTTTAATTTAGCCCCCACCTCTGGGGGATTGAGGTTTCCAGAGGGGTAGATAATTGACCGTCTGAAGACAATCACGAGGCGCGCAGCGCCGAGAGTGGTAGGGGAGGGTGTGGGGAGGGGATATGCCCCTCCTCACCAGAAACTTTTTGAATTTTCACATTGCAATGGTAGCATTTTAAGCTGTTATCTTAACATAATAGCTGTACTTTTCAGTGCTTTTAAGAGTGCCATAAGGTCTCAATAAATATAGACTTTACTTAAAAACTTCATTCCCGAAAACTAGATGTTCTTTTTAAAGTAATCCGCCGGAAATCTTCAAAAAGGGTGTTCAATTTTCCTTCCCAAAAAACTGATGACATTTTTTGGTCATCCGTGCGAATTCTATCTTTAAAAAGGTGTTTAATTTTTCGTCTAAAAAGAGTGATGACTTTTTAGTGTTCCGTGCGAAATTTTCAAAAAAGGTGTTCAATTTCGCATCCGAAAAACTGATGACTTTTGTAGTCATCCGTGCGAAATCTTAAAAAAGGTGTTTAATTTTTCGTCTAAAAAGAGTGTTGACTTATTAGTCTTCCGTGCGAAATTTTCAAAAAAGGTGTTTAATTTCGCATCCCAAAAAACTGATGACTTTTTGTAGTCACTCGTGCGAAATTTTAAAAAAGATGTTTAATTTTTCGTCTAAAAAGAGTGATGACGTTTTATTCTTCCGTGCGAAATTTTCATAAAAGGTGTTTAATTTCGCATCGCAAAAAACTGATGACTTATTGTAGTCATCCCTGCGAAATATTAAAAAAGGTGTTTAATTTTTCGTCTAAAAAGAGTGATGACTTTTTAGTCTTCCACGCGAAATTTTCAAAAAAGTGCTCAATTTAGAATCCAAAAAACTGATGACTTTTTGTAGTCAACCGTGGGTAATCTTAAAGAGGGTGTTTAATTTTTCGTCTAAAATGAGTGATAACTTTTTAGTCTTCCGTTCGAAATTTTCAAAAAAGGTGTTTAATTTCGCATCCCAAAAACATGACTTTTTGTAGTCATCCGTGCTAAATCTTAAAAAAAGGTGTTTAATTTTTCGTCTAAAAAGAGCGATGACTTTTTATTCTTCCGTGCGAAATTTTAAAAAGTGTTCAATTTCGCTTCCCAAAAAACTTATGAATTTTTAGTGAACCGTCCGAAATCTTCAAAAAGGTGTTCAATTTTGCTTCTAAAAAATTGATGACTTTTTAAGACTAGAATGAATAAAATACTTCCCACTAGTGAATGAAATATAGTAAGATATAAATAAAAACAAGGAGTAAACATGTGTTATCATTCACCGCATTTTCTTGCACATAATTTTTTATAGGCTAAACTCAAAACTTAACATGTTTCGCCCTGAAATTTTTTTTCATCTGCAAAAAATAAATTACATCCCAAACACTGTTGTTAGTGTTAACTTGTTTTGTAATTAATAGATAGTTGTACTTAGTTATAATTGTGTTTATTGGTGTTAATGTTTTTACAATTTACTACGAATATATACACGAATAAAATACACTGCATGCCATAAATCATAGTTGGATACTGTTGAAAGATTGTTTCATTTCGATGCTTTATAATAAGGCAATGAAATTGCGTGAGAGACTTAGATTAGATTTTAATTACATTTATACATTAATTCTCCTGTGCATGACTGACACCCTGAGATTTTTTTTGGGCCACCATGGATGGGGGCCACGTCCCATGGTGATTTGAAATGGGGGGGCCATGGCCGGATTGGCCCCCCCTGGATCCGCCCCTGGGCACATCTCAATTCCTTTAATTTTATACGATAAAAATAAAATTATATGCCAACATTAAATCCGGCAACAACAGAGTGTCAGCGTTTTCTCTGCATCCCATTAATGCTTCCAAAAAGTTGTGTCAGAATGCTCCTGCCTCGGCATTGCAGAGTAAAAAAAACTTATAATATGTGCATAGGTGTCTTTGGTGACATGCCTCCCGGACATCTGCTAATGTCTTCTTATAACCGCTTGCCCTGCTGTAGCCCTCCCCCCCCATCTAATGAACCATCCAACAAATAAGTGGAGCTATGAATAATCACTTTCCTAACAATAATAAAGACATCGAAACAATTAAATTTCTTACTTCGATCTTCCATTCTGTGGAGCCTAGACCTACATCCTGTTCTGTGTGGTGCTGTTTTCTAACTGACTGCTAGCTTAATTATGCTTCAAACATTGACCGCGTTAGAATGCTTGTTCATTGTAAGATTTCCAACTTCGATCGTCTTGAAATTCGTGTCGATTTGAAGATCTTCGAAGTTCTTTAACGAATTGAGAAATGCTGCACCATGACATTGCAACGTCGATGAAAGATGACGTAAGAAAAAGATGACGTAAGAAAAAGGATGACGCAAGAAACAGTATGACGCGAAAAAGGCCGAAAGATGACATCATAGTTAATTAACTTTTATTCGAGTGGGCCTATAAATTGGATAGCAGTATTAGTCTGACGCTGCCTGCTAGACCTCGCTAGTATTGTATTGTATTGTATTGTATTGTATTGTAATTTGTATTGTATTGTAGGCTATTGCATTGTATTGCATTGTATTGTATCTATACATTTATATAGCACCTCTCACAGAATGACTATTCAGAGGCGCTCTCAGCATGAAAAACACCAGGGAAAAGAAATATTTTTAAAGAACGAGAAACTGATAAGGAAAACCTAGTCTTTAGTTTAGACAGTCTGCTGCAGTGGTTGGAGGGACCAACCACAGCAGACGCCCGATGTTGGGCAAGAGCAGTTCTAGTCCTGGCAAGTGGCAACAAAAGGATCAAGACGATAAGCAGAACGCATTGAGCGAGATGAACATGCAGATAAGGAGGGTTTTGCTTATATAGTTTGAGAGGTAGTTATAATAAAGGGGCATTTCCCATTTGTGCCTTGGAGACCAGACTGCGAATCTTGTAGAGTTGTAGTGAATGCATGAATTGGTAGGAGCCATGCGCAGGATGGGTGTGACATAATGATGACACGGTGTTTTTTTTTATTAAAGACTACGAGTGAATTTTGGAAGAGTTATTGGCGCTTAAGTTGGGTGAATTCGAGGTTAATGAAAAGGAAATTACAGCACTCAAGCTAAATTAACTGGAAATAGAACGAGGTAACAATGTGGAAGGCAGTGTTTAAAAAAAACTAAAAGTCTACGATGGTCCTCAACATATATGGACAAACCTGCAAGCCGACTTTTGGCCTCTTCTACTCCTCTTCTGCTGAGATATGGCAGTACCCCGACCCCCCAAATGGCTTCAATAGTTCTCTACTCTGTATAGCCTACCGTCCCAATGAAGCACTAAATTAAAAACTGTTACGCTCGCTAGAGGACGCTATACCACAACAGAAGCTTTGAAGTTGCTTTGTGTGTTCTCGGTAGGTGTAGACCTTTGAACATTAGGCCTATTTGATTTATCGAAATTAATGAATGGCACTTCTATTTCTCGGGGCTTCTGCACTAAGAACGACTCGATCTTAATCTTCCATGCTGCGAAAGGCGCTTCATAAATGTCCAGCTACGACCGATACGTCGGATACGATACGATAGGATATAGAAGAAGGAGTAGGTCTAGAGTTTAATTTATATATAGGCTACAGTGCGTCGCTGCGTCCGCAGAGGTCTGTCCACTTCCACGTCATTCACGTGTACGATTTTACAGGCAGCACGGCATATTGGGCCTATATATTATCCTCCTTCTGGTTCTCTGCCAATGATTGCAGGCATGCAAATGTCCAACGTCGACATTCCACTCGCAGCCTCACTGCTGAACCGCTTCTTTGTGCTTTCAAGCTTCTAACTGTCATCATCCAATTCAGCATCATCTGTCTTAGTTTCCCTCTTAATTGCTCCTCGCGCTCTATCCGCTTTTCCTTGGATGATGATCGTTCAGCGAGTTTTCATATTGTTTACCATGCTATGAATATATCATGCCTTGCCCTCAGTCTGTCGTGACATTTTCCAAAACTGCGCCACAACATTTATGAATTGGACAGTCCTTTCATGGCATTTTTTCGTCTTGTTAGGCCATGGAACAGATTTGACCAGATTGACGGTGATAGCACCGGCGCCAGAACGCGTCTACCATGACACTTAAAAAATCGCTGTAATCTCTTCTGTAAAAATTACCCGGTATCCCATAAACTCAGCCTATATTATACGATGCCTACCGTATCACAGGGCTTAAAGTATGTATGCATGTATGTATGTATGTATGTATGTAGGTGTCTATGTGGATCAGCATCTTACATGGTGTACTCACATTGATAAGATATCTCATAAAATAGCTAAAAATATTGGAATTATTAAGAGAATTTCTTACCTGCTCTCACCTAATACTCTATTGACATTATAGGCCTACTACTCCATGGTTCAGCCGTATCTGAGTTATTGTAATATGATCTGGGCGTCCAATTACATATCTAGACTTCAAATGTTAATAGTACTCCAGAAAAAAATTGTTCGTATCATAACTGGCTCTCCTTATACTGCCCATACTAACCAGCTTTTTATTGACTTAGAGATTCTCAAACTTAACCAGATTACTGACTACCAATCATGTGAATTTATGTACAAATCGCTGCACAATATCCTGCCAAATGAATACACTAACCTGTTTAAGTCAAGCTTTGACTTTCATTCACATGAAACAAGAAGTTCTCTTTCCTTAAGAACGGAATTTGCTAGAACAAACTCCCGTAAATTCTCCATAAAATGTAGGGGCCCACTATTATGGAATAGTCTGCCACAAAACCTAAAGGCCTCTCCTAACATTAACCTATTTAAAATAAACCTACGAAAATGGCTAATAGTTAGTTAACCATAACCGATATTAAATTAGTTATCCAATTATTACAAATGTGCTTCTTCTTAAAGGATCCTCCTGCATTGGAAGTTGGTTTGTTTAGTGTGTCTTAATTGCTTCATCTGCTGTTGGTTTTGGTTGACTTTTTTACCTTCTGCATTGTGTGTTGGTTTTCTGTGCCCGCACATTGCTTTGATGTTATAGGTGTGTCCTGATCATTGATCAACAATCTTCAGGGCTCTTTCTACTTTGTGTGTTGTTTTTCAGTGTGGCTTAATTGTTTCATCTGCTGTTGCTTTTGGTTAATTTTTTCATCAATTTGTGGTGTGTACCAATTAGAATTATTCATAGCTACTTGGGGGCCCTACTTAGCGGGATTCCCTCCCTTCTGGGTCTCCATTTGTGTCCTAATTCCATACTTTAGAGTTTCTCTTTAACGCACTCCAGGTTTAGGGTTATCTTTTCCCACTGGTATCACTCTATCCTATAGCCACTGGGTTTAAATAATCTCTTCTTATATATTCCTGGGGGTATCCCCAATCTAGCCCAAAGGTTTTTTTATAATTTGCGTTAACTAATTAGTTCTTACTTTGATTATTGCTTGTTTAATTTGTGATACTTGTTATGCTTTATGTAACTATTTTCCTGCCTTATATCTTAGTGTGCTTGATACATCTGGACCAATAAAAAAATTGATTGATTGATTGATTGATTGATTGATTGATGTATGTATGTATGTATGTATGTATGTATGTATGTATGTATGTATGTATGTATGTATGTGTGTGCACTTGTTATAGCGCCCCTTCAAGCTCTCCCTACTCAGAGGCGCTCCCGAATGCAGAGCGGACACTGCATCAAAGTTTCATGCCGAAGCGCTGAGCAATTGTGAGTGAAGGACTTACCCAAGGTCCTTACGCGGAGAGGTGGATTCGAACCTCGAACCTTCCGGCTTCAAGGCAACGACGCCACCACTACACCACCGCGCCCCACAAAAAAGTGTGCCAGGACGGTCATGGACGGCGCCCTGGCACTTGTTTTCGAGGTGGGACGTCGTCCTATATCACTTATTTGGCCATCACTGCCAAGATGGTCGTCTATGACTGCATGGACGACCGTCCAGACAGCCATAGACGACAGTGCATGGCAAAGGGTTTCTATGGGACGCTGAGTTTTATGCCCAAATATTTCACAAATATTTCAGATATATCATTTTAGATTTCTAGAGTGTTATCCATTGTTTATCCATAATGAGCAATTTTACTAAGATGACGTATTAAAATGCCACCATTGCAGTGAGGAAATTCAAACATGCAAACAACGTGGAGAGGACATTTATTCATTTTATTGAACTCGTAAAATGTGTCTTTCATCATTGAAATTATGAGAAATTTGTTACCATTACAGCTTGAAGATTGAACAAAAATTTAAACACCTCAAGAGACACTTTTGAAGCCATAAACCACGACTATCGGCACGGTGTAGGCGTATACCCTCAACCTGGAATGGTCTTCCTCTGACACTCCGCTCTCTTTCTAAAAATCAATCTCAGGCTTTCCTCTTTCATCTTGATGGCCTCGCTGAGGTTGGGAGCGCCTCTGAGTGGCCTTCTTGAAGAGGCGCTATATAAATGCATCTAATGAATGAATGAATGAACGAGAGAGGTGACTGCGTGAGGGGATTGTACACTATAGACTAGCCTAAGCCTATATAAAGACGTTCAACTCAATTACGTGCAATATATCTATTACCTTGAATCTGATTATCATTATTGTTGCGTAGCAACGGCGTCTACATATTTTGCCGCTGGAGGTAAATGGCGTTTCAACGGACGCAAATGTTAACACTATTTAGATAGGGACTATTTGGTTTTCTGTTTAATAGGTAATGTGTTTCTCATATGCTCCTCAGATGCACAGAATTAATTAGAAAAAATTGCATTGTACGTGCTCAATCAAAAGTCAAAGTCTCTGGCAGGCGTATAACTTTGCAATACACTGTGCAAGTTTATGGTCACGTTAAACACCTTTTTAATGGGGGCATCTATCCTATATAAACTCTAGCAGCCTTAAAGCAATTAGCACTTCTCGGCCTTTTGGCTGAGATCAAAGTGAAATAATAATTGACTGGTTCCCTGCTGGACCGCTGGCGGGAGGTAAAACTCCGTAAGTCCAATAGCAAAGCAGAAGGGTCACTGGCGCACTGTAACTGGTCGTAAACCTATAATAATAAAAAAATAATTAAAAAAACAAAAATAAAAAAATTGTAAAAAATTGTAAAACGAGGTGTGGAGCGCCGGACCATGACCATTTGAGGGTCGTGGCCGGACCCATCTGACGCCGAAGGAAAGGGCGTTGTACATGAGTTCAGTAAAGTGAGGGATTGGGGTTAACCGCCGGTGATAGCCTGCATCAGAGCCAGATATATGTTTGGTCTGTTTCGGTGTCAGATGATGACCTGAGGAGGTCAAGCCCAAGACACATCACCGCATGGTGGCAATGGTCAAATAATTGACGATTGTCATGAAGTGACCCAGAATTCAGACCGCCATTCCGAATAGGACCAAATCCAGTTTTCTTTCCGCATTCAGAGTCTTCCATCTCACACATCTGTCCGAACAACCTTCCTCCGCAGTTCGATCACTGTTCGCTGGGTGCTGCTTACTGTTCGGCCTCTCCTCGTTGCGTTCCACCTGCGTGCCATCGTCGACTGGAGACGACCTCCAGGGAGGACAAGGTGGAGCCAGTCCACAGGTCGTCGTCTTCCACTCTTCCACTGCTCCCCTGTCGTTTCCTTCTCTAACGCGACTTCCGCCGAACGGAATTCTGTACATGTAGATATTAACACATTCTGAATAATTCTTAAAATAAAAAATGACTCGGACCGCGGGGGGCCCCTCAACAGCCTGGGGTCCTTGTGCACTGCACAAGCTGCACCACCTATTGCTACGCCACTGATCGGCACTGAAGTGATGAGCCGTTTAGTTAAAATGACAACCTAAAATGCTATTATTGCAATGTGGAAATTCGTGAAATTTGAACAATGGGGAGAAAACATTTCTTGAACTCTGAAACCATATCTTTCAGCAGCGAAATTATGAGGGATTTTGCAGTCAAGAAATTTGACAGATTTAAACAATATATATATATAGCAGGACTCTGCAGGAGACACTTTTGAAGTCGAAAACCACGACTATCAGCACTGAAATGATGAGCATTTTCGTCATAATGACAGTCTAAAATGCTACCATTGCAGCGTGAAAATTCAAAAACATTTCAATATGTGGGGATGTGCTATCCCCTCCACCAAAACCCCTCCCTCTGTTCAGTGGCTCAACACTAAGCAATGGTCGCAAAATACAATAAGTATAAGTTAAGCCTTCATAGAATTTGCTATAAAAATGAGGAAATCACACATTTTGGGTGGGCTGAGCCCGTAAAACCCCCTAAATACGACATGCCCCTTGAGTTTCCTATACGGTGCCCATAGAACGGCAAACTTAAAAACTTGTTATTGGCCTAAACTTTTAACTGTTGTGATTACGGTAAAGACAAAACCTTTATCTTCTACAATAAAATTTTGACTTTTATTGTTATCCTGGTGGCTTGCGACTCTGAAAAACGACTTATTCTTGAAGTTTTCATGACTTTAATCACTTTATCGTTCATAAAATAGCTGGCAAACAAGGGCCGAAAAAAGGGCTCCAGTTGAGGTCGACACAGCTAAAAATGCGTTCTCCCTCAGACAATAACAGTCGGCATGGGCTTCGTGCCTTCGGCACCCGCAGCTTATAGTGCCTTCGGCGCTTGCAATATGAGCACCCTTTAAGAAAACATTTCTTATGCACCTCTGGGAGGGAGGAACGGCTTAGGGCTTCAGCCTTCAGGCTCCCCCAACCTAAAATCCTGGCGCCGCCACTGACGACCAGTTAAGTCTCCGTATACAATACAGCGTTCTGGCACTTCTTTTTTTACACTTTAAGCACTGCCGTAGCATATACGTGCCTCTCTTTTCTGGGCCATGAGAATGCACAAAAGCCTCTCCATGCATAGGCCTATCTATTCCTCTCGATCCTGTGCGGCTATAGGCCTACTAAACACGGGAACTTCAAATTAGTCGGACATTGAAAGAAATCGTTCAGATTCTTATAATCTTTTCACCCGTGAAGTTAATCACTTTTTTAATCGTAGTCGTAATCTTCAAATAATTTTAATTTTGTCAGAGAGATCAGAGATCAGAGAACAGAGACGAGAATGGCATCCCGTTGGTTCCTAGACATGTATGAGGCATCCATTCACCAAAACTTCGTTGCCTTACCTCTATATAGCCACCAAAGCTCTCTCTCTCTCTCTCTCTCTCTCTCTCTCTCTCTCTCTCTCTCTCTCTCTCTCTCTCTCTCTCTCTCTCTCTCTCTCTCTCTATATATATATATATATATATATATATATATGCCTCTCTAGCTATATATTTCGCTCTGATACGCAAGCGACAAGCAGGCAAACCAACAGACGTACAAACACAAACCAGCAGACGTACAAACACAAACCAACATACGTACAAACACAAACCAACAGACGTACAAACACACAGATTCAGACGGACAGGGACGCTAATTTTTGTGGACCTAAACAGCCTATGTGTGTATACACGTATACGTTGATGACTATAGACCTACGAGAAACGAGTATAACGAGCAATTATGGAGGAAAATAGGACAGCACGACGATGCCGTGGTGCCACCGCCACCACCGCCACTCATATGCAGCCACCGGAGCCACCGCCGGCCTGCTGACGGTCCACACGGAGAGCTCCCGTCAAGGCCAGTGTTGGGGTCACAGCGCGCAGGCCAGTGACAGGCCACTGATGAGGAGGTCAAACTACGCAGGCCTTAATAGGCCCTGCTGCTGCTGTTACTGCTACCAACTGTGAGTATGGCCCAAGAGAGTCGCTCAAATTCACCTATCGGCAGTTCGGATAGCACTAAGCGAACTAGTTTGCTAATAACTATCATTATCTCAACGGTTAATAGCCCCCCCCTACTGCTGCCTGGTGATTAGCCGTAACAACGCTATAGATCCTGGAGCAGTGTAAACACTTATTGCAGCCAATATCTCTCTCCGTCGCAGCTTCTTTTATTTCGTGTCGGCTGCTTGCGTGTGTGACGAGAGCGTTGACTACAGCGGAGATTATCTCGACTACGGAACAGAAAACTTCGATCAACAACTATCGCTGTCTGTTATAAAACGAGGAATTAAAGTCTTGCGGTGTAGCGGGGATGTAGTCTAACTCTGAGGCGATGATTAAGTAAACGGAGGAATGATTTGAAGAATGAATGAATGAATTAAACTGACACGCCGGATGTTCATTCACGGCGAAATGAAGACACGCTATGCAACGC